>WEIV01017820.1:5547-80555 GCA_013390005.1 Calyptomena viridis | reverse complement strand
TGGCTACTTAAAACCACAATGGAGACAAAGAAAAAGCCATTATTCTCCTGAGAGTGTTTGGGGCTGCACAATGGAACTGTGAATAATTCCTTTGGAAGATGGAATAATGTGTTTTAGCACTGACTTAAAGTAAACCCAAGTGGTCCAAGTGGACCGATATGGATGAGGACCAATTAAGAGATCAACTCTGTTTTGCCAAGTTTTTCTTCTACTAATCTGCAGAAAAAGTTTGCTAAATAAACTAATGACATCTTAAAAGTCTATGAATTTCTAATCATGGATTTAAAAGTATTTAGTTTACTGTGTTCAAACACAGGTTCAGGAATAGTTGTGTGAGGAATGAAGGTGTTACCAAATTGCAAAATTTCCACGGAGCTGCTTTTGCTTGGATCCTCACTACTTACGTCAAACGAATTCACTTCATAAAAGGTCAGAAGGGAATACAAAACAATTCAAATGTCACAACCAGTTTCCTAACATGGAAATAAATTTGCAAAAATTTCCACCCAGCTTGCACTGTGTTTGAGGGAAATATTATGTAGTAATTAAAAATTTGACAAAATGTGGAGGCAAAAAAAGAATGGGAAATAAACTCAGAGAACTAAATGAACATTTTAAAATAACTAGGACAGACAGCAAAATTAAGTGAAGGTAGCTAGTTTGCCTTGCTTTTGAAGACTTAAACCAATTTGAAAAGTGACAGAATAGTGAAGCACTAGCCTCAGGATATCAGAGGAAGTTTCAAAGATGAAGGTTTTTTCTTCCTAACAGACTTCAATACCGAGTTTGCAGTGTGGGCCAACAGAGTGCTGAGCACTTGATTACAAAAGCGCCGCTTGCTGCAGTTTGCTGGTGCTCAGCATCAATCGCTCTTCTTGCTGTACCCACTTGGTACAGCTGTCTCACTGTAACAGAGCAAGTGCTTTGTGTTGAGGAGTGTCTGCAATATCCATAGCATGACTCGGCATCTAACAATGCCAGACATTGGGATTATTGCTAATAGGCCACATATACAATTTCCTCATTTGCATCAAATGTCATGGCACGAATCATAGCATCTCTTTCACCACTGTGAAGAAAATGCTTTAGTAAATACAAGGTCTTTAGTGTCCTGGTTCACCTAATTAGCTTTGCCTTGTACAAATATTTATCACAAATCAAAAGTGGAGCAAATTTGCATTTTCCCATATCAATTCTTCAAGTTAGTTCTCTAAGTTGTGATTTTATCAAAAGAATAACATTAAAAAACAACTGAAGGCAGGAAATTTTTGAACTTTACTGTACTATACCAGTAAGATTAATTTCCTACTATTGATCTTCTAAGAACTGTTTTAATAATGCTACTCTTGCAAATTACATGCTACTTGAGTTAATATGTCCACTACAGGTCTGGAAGACTTGTGATAATAAAGATGATGATATGATGAACATGATCTAGAAGCACTTGAATGTAGCCTGGTCATTCCCATTTGGAGGGGTGCGGTGTTTCTTCCTAAACTTTTGCAATACAGCAATTTAATTATGCACAGAAAAAAAATGGAAGAAGTCCAATAACCAAAATTTAATAATTCTAAAAAAAAAAAAATTTTAAAAAAGGCTTTTTTTCTGAGATTTCTTACAGAAAATTGTAGGTAAAGCCTCTGCCACATGCTTATGCTCATAATAACTCTCACTAAAAACAAACAATATAAAAAGGCAGCTATTTTCCAGTTTCTTTTTTAATTCTGGTACTATATTGCCATATTATACCCAGACAAAAGAATAAAATTCAGTGCATTTCAGCTACTTATTCATGAACACACTTAGCCAGATGAGAAAAATATTCATATATGAATGTAGGAAGGGAAGTTTAAATACTTGCTTGAGGGACAGGGAAAGGTAAAGAACAAGGAAGAGCAAGATAAATTAGAGGACATTATAATAAATTTTAAAGGTACTACATTTTGATCCTTGACACCACACTTTTTCATATTTCACTGAAATTCCTGGCCAAATACTGTTTGCAATTCCAGTACTTGGTAATACTTAGATGTCGGCTCTGAATAATGAAATACTTGAGACTGTGCATGAGAAATTATTTTTACCTATATTTTCTACTAATTTTCTATTCAAATAGTGGTATTAGATTTTTTTTAAGAGTATCTTTATACAGATATTCAGAAAGAATTTAAGGAAGATACCTACAAAAGAAAGAAAAATTATATTCATCAATCTGCCAGAGAAGGGAAATTGAAATTGTTACAGCTTAAAATTTTATGCAGGTTTTATTAGACTCCGTAGAAACCTCTCAATAAAAGATTGCTTTCCAGCTACAATGGCTGAAGATACAATCTAGAAGGTGAAACTATCATTCAGACCTTACTGGCATTTTACATATTTGGGCTGCCTTTTGCTATTTAATTACAGTCATATAGAGGTCTATGCATAAATAAGCAGTTTTGGAAAGTAAAGCTATACTGTTTAAATAGTCCCCAAAGGGTATGTTATATTAGGAGAATTCAGAAGAATAGAACTATGCTCAGTCTCCATTTGCTTCATAGTGTTTGAGCTGCATGAAGTGAATATATATCCCCAATCAGAGAGCAATTTAAATGTAATTTCTAATACCACATTATTATAACTTCTCTGAAATGCCTGATAAAAATTTGGATACATGGCTAATCACATCCTTAATGATAAAACATTTCCAAAGTATAGAAACTCAAGCATGGTTAAGACCACTGATACAATCATGCACTGCTGTTAAAACCATTAAAGTACCCTTTGATTTCTAGTCACTTTCAAATACGCAGTTTAAATCATAACTGAAATAAGGCTAATAAAGGTATTATTTAGTTCAACCACTTTAATTATTATGTTCAATTGTAAATTATACAATTTATCAATACAAGTGGAAGAATGTAGAGTAAAATTTAAAATAAACAATCTCAATTATCCTTTTAACAAAAACAATAATTTCATTATTCATATTTCAGTCTTTATTCCCTGGAATTTTCCATTAATTTAGCCTACGTTTTAGTCCTTCCTTAACACACTTTCAGAAGAGAACTTTTCAATTTATATAGTCTGCTTTACAGATGGACAATGGCTAATACAATATTACTCATGGATATGAACTTGATTTTCTCTTCTTCCATCTGCCTGCCTTTGCTTTTTCTACACAGAAAAGAATTAAAAACAAAATCACAATTTTTTATTGTTTTATGAGACAATTCTATATTTTTCCTTTTGACATTTTACCATGTCACACTCTAAAAATAGGAAAAAACTTAACAAGCACTCAATTTATTTTTATTTTGGACACCTAACAATTCATTTAGTCAAAGCCTAATTTGCTGCAGTTTGTTGAAGTCCATGGAAATAACATGTTTTGTTAATGTTAATCAAGTGCCCATCTGCTTCCTGCTTCAAGAATAATTTATACTTCTTAGCTAGATATACTCCTCCATGTTTGTTTATTGCCTAAACCTTCAGACTAATATTAATTTCATAATTGCTGAACTTCTACAGAGTTTTTAATTTTGCCAGAGGAAGGAGTAAATCATTAAAAACAAGACTACGTATTTCAGACAATTTTATGCCTCATGCAGGAGACTATATAAATTGAAAAGTTCAGTTTTGGCAAATAAACTAATTCAGATGACTTGGCAGGTATCTGTTATGCTATTCTGTTTTAATTTAGCTGACACTTCCCAGTGGTCAGCGTGTCTTATATTTCAGAATTCAGAGGGATAGGACAAGTTCCCTTATATTACTAGAAATCTTTTCTATGGACTTGATCTACTGATCTCACTTTAAATACAAAGAGAGACAAAGATCACTAGAACCAAACAGTTCAAGAGAAAAGATTCGAACAATAGTATATCCAGTCGATCCCATGTAAAAGCAGTTATCCTCAACATATTATTACCTGTGCATTAACAATGCATTTTCTTTCAAACAATTGGCTTTTTTTTAAGATTCCAGTGAATAATTTTAGAAGACAATTACTTTGATGAGGAAATAAAGACTTCCTCTGCTGGAAAAAGTTGGGTTTTGCAAGGTATTGATAAAATGAAAGCACACTTCTCGGTGACCATGCCTAAAAACCGATTAAGTTTTACAGTTGATCTGTTTCTTTATGTTGAATCATTTTTTAATTTTAATGTTTAATGCATGAAATAAATGTGAAGAGTACATTATGATTTTTATATTTCACTTCTGTTTCTCCTTTAGCATGAAGTACTAATTGGATATTTTCAGAAATAGAAGGAAAATCTAGAAGACTCACTGAGGTTTTTAATATTTCAGGTAGTCATAGCAAAAAGAAGCAAGTGACAGATTAAAGGGGAAGGGTTACAAAACTCTGCACACATTAAAACTTCCTCTTTTTTTTTCTCCAGACTCAGCTCTGAGGCCTCATGAGTAGAAAATTCAGCCTGCTCCATCATTCACTAGCTAGGTACAGCATTTACATTTTTCTCTTATCTGAATCAGACTAACTAATTACTGCTGTGTGTAGAGTTGTGGTTGTAAGGAGTTTGGTCTCACTGCAAGCTGGCTGATTGGACTCCTATACACTAGGGTCCTGTTGAGAGGGTTTAGAAAGCCTTTTGTATTCCATTTATATTGTATACTGACTGACATAGAAGCCCAAATTTGTGAATTAAGAACTTAACTTAGTATTCATGTAAACAATTTTTTTTTCCTAGAAATTTAACACAAATTAAGTAAAGGGTTTGGGGGATTAATGACTACTAAGATCATGGAGTAAAATGGTCCACCTCCTCTTCAAAGTAGGATTCTAAAAATCCCTAATAAATACTTAGTCTTAATAATTTCTTATTCAAGATACTATTCTACATGCTTTACTTTTTGAAATAGAGGTTCCAATAAAGACACTGATTAATGCAGAGCTAAAGTCTGAGAGAAAATCCTGCTATGGAAGAAAATGCACAGTAAGCTGATGTTAAGACTTTTGTCAAAATCCCCAACTTAAATGGATATGTTTATATAACACTTGTTAATTAAATAATCAATATCTAATCTGACATCTGTGTACAAATGCTGGAAATCCATCAGACATCACCTCAGTGTTCAAACACATGCCTTAAATAGTTAGGAAATGAGCTTACAGCAAAAGAATTTCCTGTGGCATGTTTAACTCTCTAACTCTAGTGATATTCTGTAAAGGGGTAAGTATCTGCAACCAATAACAAATGGTTTGTACTGTCAGCTGCTTGAGGAACATAAAGAAAGGAACTATACAAACCATTCCTCTGTAGCACCACATTGTAAAGACAAAAACTTACTGAAAAGAGTAGGAAAATTCTTGGAGGGTTTCTGACATTCAGTAGTCTTCAGAAATAGGTAGTGAACATTTGTGCAGATGTTTGAAACAGGTCCTACTTGTTTGCCAGTGAAAGAATTCATCTATACTAAATATAACTCAGCAAAATTACATTTATCTTAACTAATTTTGAAAGCATTTCTAGTCTGCATCTACATGCATAGTTTTGAAAGAAATTCCTAAAAAGAAGCTTGCTTTATATGACACACAGTGAAAGATAAATGTACTATGCACCCGTATGAAGTATAAAAGCAAATAATCTGAAGAGATTATTAAACAGGATTTTTAAAATTTAACATTGTCAGATTTGCAAAGCCATAGCAAAAGGTCAGAAATAATGAGTGTCTTAGAAAAAAAAATCTTGCAGATTATGTGACAGTCATGTTGCCACTTTTAATAGCAGCTGACCATTATTATTCTAGAGAAATAGCCATGTAATTAAATACACCTTATTGTCAGATAAAAGGTGTTGCTACTCTGTGCAGCCAGGCAATGAATAAACAAAACAAAAAAGAGAATGAGCAGATACCTGGCATCAAAAGAATGGCTCTGTGGGATACAAACAAGTAAAACACAGGGATGAAATGAATTGGAACTGAATCTATTTGCATTATGGATTGAACACAATGTGCTCACAGTAGGAAAGCAAGCAATAGTTCACTGAACAATAGCAAAATAAGTTGAATATCCCATCACTGCTTTTATGTTCCAGAAATGAGCTTTTGTTATTGTTAACACTTTGGTCATTCTTTTTTCACCAAAACTTGCAAAGAAAAGAAAATTCTGGTTTGAATCTCTATTTTCAAGTCATGCCATAGTTTTAAGCACGCTCAAGTGCTATAGGAAATTGACACATCTTATGATTCTCCAATTATAGACTTCCTTTGAAATATTTTGAACCAATATTGTGCTCTCACTTACTCTAATAAATCTCTTCTTTTCAAAGTCTAAGCACATGGAGAATCAATTCACACTTTTGTAATAATAGACAGAGAACAAGAAGGCGGCTAAAAAGGTCCAGTTTGTTAAAATGCTGTGCCGTTTGCACAGACTTAGAAGAATTGAAAAATAATATTTTATCTTAAAATTGAATGGTAATTTATAATTAACATGGTGTGCTGGAAAAAGAAAATAAAAATTCCTACTTGTTTGGAAAATGTCATCCTATATTCTATTTAATGTCTATCTTCTGTTCTGGTCTCTTCCTTCTGTTTTACTCCTGACAAAATATGCTCAGCTTACTATTGATCGGAAGTTTAAAACCATCAGCGAGACTGAAATTGGTTGAAGTTTAACACTGACTTCAACACATGAAGAATGAAATGCAAACTTGGCCTTTTCTCAAAAGACACACAGAGGACATTCTACATCTTCTATTCTGAATATGAGATTTATGTAGAACCTAAGTGCTCTATAGACTTTCTACTTCTGTAAGAGATAAATTTACTGAAGGAAAGATTTGTTGAATAAGCATGTCATTTGTTTACACGCTTATTGGGAAAAACTAAATCTGAAGAAACCAACTGTGCCCTGATATTTTGAGTATTTCACATGTTTTGTATCACTCCTTGTACAGCACCACCTACCTCATTTGGCATCTATAAACGTGAGAAAATGTACAAAAAGAATCATCCTCATTTTAAGTACAGGAAACAATCATGAATGAATAAAATTCAGAGTCCTTTATCTCTGATAGTCTAACTATGCAATTAATAACATTTTTATTAATATTTAAGAGATTGTGATCCTTCCTTATCTCACAGCTCTAGGACTACACATTTTAAACAATATCTGCCATACGCAAATGATAATTTGGAACAAAGTTGTCTGAAAATCATGTAGGAAAAATTTGGATCTGTCTCCCAATCTCATATTTGGAAGAAATCTGTTTCTTTCAGCATAAGTTAGTTTGTAACACATTTTAATGCCCACTCTTTACTTACATTTCCATCCCTTCACTTCCCATTTAAAGAATCATAAAAAAAAACTTCTCATGCACAGATGTTCCTTTACATTACAACTTTTTTTGTACGCACAAATCTGAAATATAGGAACAAATCAGCAGCAAGCTGTTCAAGCACTAATGAAATATCAGCTTCAGGATTTTAAGGTTTGCACCATGTCAGGTTATCTCCGTATGGCTATATTTCTTTCAAAGGACATATGATACTGTAAAATCGGACACTATAAAACAGCAATATTTCAAAACAAACTCTACAAAACAACTATGATAGAAAACATAAGCACATAAAATAGTGGAGAAAAAAGCTAAACAGTTTCTGCCCAATTGCAAGAGTAAACATTCTATAGCCTGCAATAAATATGAAATAATATTAAATTAACCATGTCAGTCTCAAAGCTATTCTAGATAAGCAAAAAGTTTGATTTATTCTTAACCCAGTATAGTCTGAATTATAGTATGCTGAAGTTTTTTATTTTAAATAATTTTCTGTATATATATACACACACATATATGGAGAGAGAGACTCTGAATGTTTCCTTTTACAGCTAGAACATAAAGACCTTAACGTACAAGTAGCTGAGAGACAAGAGTCATTTACACTGGTTCCAATAAAGAAACAAAGACTTGAAAAATATTTGTTGTTCTTAAACTCTCAGAAGTTTATACACACACTAATTTAACAATGCAGTAGAATTTAACAGTGCAGTAGAATGGTAATATTGTTACTTTTACAAGAGGTTATGCTTTAGCATAACTTGCTTGAAAATTTTAAAAAATATCTTATACAAGCACAATAGACCAATAACACATTGAATAGAGATGACTGCCAGTATTTTGTTAGGATGATCTTGCAAGTTTTTCCCCATGAAGTCCTTTGTTATTCTTACTGGTTTAAATATAGGTAACTGTGACCCTGATTTTTCTTTAAATTAGTATTTTAAAACATCACCTAGATGCCCTGCCAGGACCACCTTCCTAGCCCTCTCAAGAGCTGAGCACAAGTTTGATACCAGAAGAAACAGCTTTCTGGACAGTTAAATCTGTCTGTGACACTAGGATTTTCATAGGAGTGGGGTGTGCCAAATCACCTCAGGCACATGCAGCATTGCCTGAAAAGCTCTGGTAATTCCAAAATTCAGTGTCACACCTGGAAAAATCATAGGTTTCACAGAGATTTAAGAAACCAAAAAACAAAGCCAGAAAAATAGTGGATTTTGCATGAAACTGCCATGGAAGAATGATAACAGATAAAGGAAGTGTAACTAATTCAAATGTTACCACATGTGCTCAGCTAAGGAAGTATTCGAAGTTTTATGAGCTCTTAAATATAAGAGTGTTTTACTTCAGTGCCCAGAAATTGTCCCTCCCTTACCCACTGAAAATTAAATACCTTATAATGAAGGACAAATATTCTGATGAGGCCAGTTTACATATGGAAAATGAGCTGCTTAAGAAATTAAGAGTCACCTGCCTCAGGTGCAATGTGATTCCACTGATCACAGGTTTCTTAGCACATATATCAAAGTAAAGGTCTTATAAACAAAAATCAGATCATCAGAAAACAAATTTCAAAACAAAGATACTCCACTTGATTTACTGCTGCCTTTTAGAAGAAAGGATCGAAGTGTTTTGACAACCACTAAATGACATATAGCACCCTGAAAGCTGCTCAGGTACCCTGCTGGGAAGCAACATACATGCATGTCCTATTCCATACCTTCACTATAAAATACTGAGCAACTTGTGTGACTAATCAAAATGACATGAATGTTGAGATACATATTAAAATTTCATAATTACAATTAATTAGGAAAAACATTGCATTTGCTACTGCTTCCTCACTGGGTGGTGCCTGTCCAATCCAGCAGGCCTAGTGCAGTTCAGGATGCATCTGTCAATCTGCTACTACCTCCCTGTAAAAGGGCTCCACTCTCACAAGTGTTGACTTTATAACTCAGACATTCAGATGAGAATTAAGAGGCCCATGAAGAGTCTGGAGAGCCCATTCACTACGTACTGACATTAGATTTGACAGAAAAATAAGAACAGTAAATATGTACTTTCTTGTCCCACCTTTCTGTATGTGAGTAGCAGGTTGTGCAAAAAAGGAAGAGAAAATGGCTCCAGGCAATGTTGACCCTCTTCTGCCTGGCACTGACACATGCAGGCACAGTTGCCACTTGCAGGAGGGTTCCTATTTGCCACTGCTCCACGGAAATGGCAGAAAATTACTTGGCTGAAGAATCATGGGATAGTGCAAATCCAAACATGGATATAACCTGCTACCCTTCTGCATAGAGCTTGAAGGAAACCCACCATCTCTAACAAGTGTAGTTTTTATCCAGTTATATATTTGAAGGATTATCCTGATGGAATTTTTGCAATTAAAGTCAATTGAACAGTTTTTTTTAAGAAAGTAGTTCAAAACGGACATTTTTCCAACAACTTCTCAGATTTTGCAATGTAACTTCTCATGCTACAATACATCTCAGATGATCAATTAAGTATGACACATTCATATGTGGCCAAAGTACTACTGAGTGCGAGGGGTGGGGTGGACGTGCTCTTCAGAGCTGCTGAACATGAAGCATCTGAGGTCAAACACCGATATGCAAATTTGATCTGAGGAGTAGAAATGCTGGTGAAAAATGTCTTATTTTCAGTACTAGAACAACTGAAAACGTCCATGTTATCCTCTTTCCTTTTTGAGTGAATTATAATGTGGAATTTCAAAGCTCACCATCATTAAGTTTCCATTTGCATGGCACTCCACCCAATATTTCTAGTCCCTGTTAACATAGCTCTATATTGGGCTAAAACAAAAAGTTCTACAGGAGAGCCCAGTTTTTTTCAATTATCTGCAGTACGATGCCAGATTTATGTGCCACCTCACTCCATTTACTGGTATTTACTGTCCTCCAGCTGTCAGCATCAATGTTTATTTTCTAACCGCTATCTGCCAAACTGCATTTCTAGAGTTGCTATGCATCTACATTTCAGCCACACTGCTCTTTTCATTGTTATTTGTAGCATCATCTCCAGACATGAAATCCAACCTTCAAATGTCATACAATTATCCACCAAAGGGTATCCAAACCACTAAATGCAGGTTCTCCACTCATCTCTTCAAACAGATTTGATTTAGCTTGACATATCTTGCAAATAAAATTCAAGTGCACACTGAAATTAACATGCAAAAGAAAATATTTACTGTTTCCTCAACCAGGATACAGCAGTAAACATTGTCACCAACAATACCTTGTTCTATCCCTCTTTTTCCTTCCTCCTTAAATAGAGCTGAGCCTGTAGTATTTCCAAAACAATCACTGAACAACCTACAGCCATATTTACTTGTTTAACACTTTAATATGAAACATGACAGTTTAGAATAACAAAAGCAATTTAGAATATTAAATAACAGAAATCACTGCTGCCTTCAAGCAAAAAATAAATAAAAAAAAAATCAGTTAACAAGAATGTAATTTCCATATATTCTGTTGCAAATTGTATTCAGACACACAGAGGTGAGAAAGCTTCTTGGAGTTAAAATTTTGACAGCTAGCTGTTTCACTGAGGTTTGAAATGTATCGGAGTAATACAACATTAGAACAGCCAAAGCAACCCAGATCCTGAGTCTAATACAGAAGTAGACATGTCTATGCCACAATATGCTACAATAATACTCTACAAGGTACAGGTGCATTGTGAAGTTGTAGGACTGTGAGTATTGGTGATTGAAGGACACAACAGAATAGATTTACAGGTAGAATTTACTATAAGAACGGGCACAATGGAAAAAAGCAAACAAGATTCTGAACAGTGCCTTTTTTTTAAGTGTGAAATCAACCCAAATGATCTTTCACAATTGAAGCAAAGTATTTGTCATTCCTTTATACTTGTCTACTTCTATGAAGATATTACTTCCTTCGGCAGTCTTTGAATTACCTGTGTTTGACACATTAATATTTCTGTAAAGGTCAAAGCAACACCAGGCCCAGAGCAGGTCTGTTTGGCAAGGAGATTTCTTCCACACAGGAGTACGAAAAATGCAAGTAGACTTGATTTTATTATTCTTTGAATGCATAAGGATAGAGAAACAATACAGTAGCTTCTGCACAAGTTTAGGAATCAGAATGCCTTATCAACATTGGCAGACAACCATTCACTAACTTGAATTCAGATTTAAAGAGATTGTGTCTGTTTGAACCCAGGGTCTATCAAGTGCATTGCTTCAGGAGTCTGCTACCCCTGCAGGTTTTGAATAACTAAGAGAACTGCCGCAATAAAGAGAAAAAAAGACACGAAAATGCATGTCAAAGAGAAGGAAAGATAGTAAATGTAATTTTTTTAATCTTTATCTCTTAAAAATATGAGCTCACTCTTTTGGTATTGTACACTTTTTATTCTTAATATTAACTAATTCTTTAATCCCGAAGAAAGGAAATGCATATAGTTTCGAGTCAAAACTGAAATTAAATTACTTCTTTACTTTTTTCCAACCTATAGATTGTCATTATCATCTCCATAGTAAATAGTTTTTCCAAAAATAAGATAGTTAGTTTGGTTGAGGTATCCAGTATGGTGTCTTCTGACATAATATAACAAGTAATCTAGAAATTGTTTAAACCTGCTGCAATATTAGTCTAAGAAGATCACCTTTGAACTCGTGTAGACAACTTCATCTTAAAAAGGCAGTGACTTTCTCATGACAAAAAGCTTGTCATCAACAGCCTAACACAGCAAATAGCCACATGAAGATAACGTGATGTCCAATATAGGGAGAAGAAAAAATACAAAGTATTCAGATACACTGCTAGCACTCCTGGGAACACTATGGACAATCTACTGATTATGCATCTGAAAGACTGCAAGGGTGCTTCTCTGTGGAAATAATAGTCTTAAGTTCTAAGACATTTATAGACCAATTTTAGGGTAGCTTACAGAAACATAGTAAGAAGTTAATTTTATTCATCATGGCAACTGCACTTATTTGCACGGTTCAGGAACATATAGTTTTTTTAGTAGTTTAGTAATTTTTGTTCTCTCCCTGCCAAAAAATCCCACCTATTAACATTTTAGAAGTCTAATTGTGGAAGCTGTATTGGTTAATAGTTGTTTTCTTGCTAAAGAAAATGACAGCAAGTTTGCTTGATTGTAGTCAGTGAATGCAAGTGACGCTTTTACACAATATACGTGGCTTCGATCCTGCAACAATATTGTCAGTGTAGCGTGACCATTCACTTTAAATTTAGAAAATTAATATGAACAAAAGGTTTAGGATTTTGTCACACTGGTTTAGAGTGCACAAATTTAGTGTCTTTGAGCCAAACACAATCCCCTGGTCTCCTTGCTTCTTATTTAGAAAGTATGCAGTTAAATGTTCACATTCACTTGATTCTAATTAGCATACAAAGCACACCCATGGGGCACATACCATGGAGTTGGTGGCAGACTCCTTTTGCTGGTTTATCATCTTTTTTCTTTTGTCTCTTACATGCCAGTGACTAGCAGACTTGTAGAACAACTATAAATCTCTTTAAACCATTAACTTTGAATATGTACTACTCATGATTCAAGCTAACCAATATCCTTGTTCCAACATTTCAAATAACTTACTGTTAAGTTAGTTAACAAAGAGAAATTACCAACATTCAAAGATATTTTCAACATTTAATCCTAATATCCAATTTTTACTTGACCTTTGACAGTTTGAGAACAATGTGGTCCACAGAGCATTGCAAGGCACTGTCCCTTTCACAGATTGACTGCAATGGAGAAAATTTCATGTCATGCATTCACAGGCTGTAAAATGGGGATAGATTATGCTTACCCAGCACTTACATTTTCCCATCACAGATATCAAAGTATTTATATAACTGTCACAAAATGTGATTGCAAAGACAAGAAAAAGTAGGAAAACTTGGTAGACATTATTACATGACATGAAGATTATCAGAGAACAGATTTTATTTAATGGCTATGACACTGTGTTATTTGATTTGGAAACTATTCACTATGTTATCATAAAGCATAAGATGAAATAGATGTATCCACATTGTGCTCATATTTCTTGCAAATTTGGGCAAAGAACAGTGTATTATGTGGAAATATTACATTTATAAATTTTGTTGTTTATTAATCGTTTCTTAAGACTATATTATTAATATTGTCTTTTTATGACATGTTCATTATTTACCTTAACTAAAATATATGGTGACAATTTTCATGAACCAAAGATTCATCATATGCTCTCTATGGACGGCACTCTTGTAGGACCCTAACCTCACAGTCTTGTACAGAAACCTGCTATTGTAGCTGTATCATGCAATACTTCAAGTTGGAAGGGACCCACAAGGATTATTCAACTCCTGGCTCTGCACAGGACGTCTGCAAGAACCATGCACCCTTGAGCATAGTATATATGTATCTCTAAGTATGGCAGGCTTGGTGCCTTGACCAAACCTTGCCTTTCCTGGGCAGCTGGTTTGAATATGTGCACCACCACACATACAGACAATTGATTTAAATTTTTTATGGATGTCCAACTATTCAGGAGACACTTTGGCAGTCAAACTCCTACCAACTGACCTGGGACTGAAGTCAACTACATACACCCCACTCACACAGCAAAACCAGGTTTCCTTACTGATTCCACCCCAGCCTTCCCAAAATAGAGTCTCAGAGTGCAATAACTAAATAACAAAATAACAGCTCAAGCAGGTGCCTCTGAGGAGGGACCCCAAACAACAGAATTCCTGGGCCTTAATCCCCTCACCATCTGAGCACTGGACAGTCTGGGGGTCCTCAACTCCTACCATCTCTCTCAGTGTCCCTCACCTGGCTGTGTCACAGGTCCCCAGGCTCTTTGTTATACAATGGATGGACAGTTCATGGCCTCTTGCCTTGGGCTCCCACCCAGAGCTCAGACTGCAGCTGCATTCTGAGTTACTGCACCGAATGTATTCCTCAACAGTGGCAGCCTGTAACTCACCGCAGGAAAATTATTTCCATCCATTTTCAAACTTAGAACAAAATACAAAAGTTCTGGAGGCAATATGACAGTCTCCTTGAAACAATGACTTTGTACTCAAAATCCCCCATTAGGAGAGGGTATAGCTGATTGTTATCATTAACTTTTGGGGGATCTTCATATAGATAAGCACTTGGCTTCAAAAAAGAAATTCTCAAAATGCAAAAAAAAAGTATCACCTCTAAGGAAACTGCATTTGTTATCACAAGAGAGACTGAGACAGTAGAGGGAAGAAACCATCACAGGAAGTCTCAACCTTTATTCATTTCTGACTCTTCTGAGAGTTTACTAGATTTACAAACCAGCAGAAATTTCAGCTGAGTGCCAAAATGCTTCCCTAAGGCATCATAATGGTTGGCCAATAGGTGCTTAAATTTAATAGCAAATATTGTCTCCTGTCACTGAGCAACTGAGCTATTGCCTCTCACATTCAGTTGGGTCTGCTCCTTAAAAAAAAAAAAAAATACATGCAATAGCACTAAAGTCTTCATACTCTAACACTGTCTTCCTAAAGGAAAGGGAAGGAACCAAATCTGAACACACCAAGATAATGATTTGTGGTTTATAGAGGCTACAAGACCATGAGACAAGTAAAGACTTCTTTTAACACATTACATACATGTATTCATACTTTAAATACCAAAGAAAACCCGCAAAACAAAACCCAGACACCTCAAAGTCTTTTCTATAGTTCATATAAACTGAATCCTCAGAAGTTAGTGATGAAATCAAGTTTCCAATTCTAATACAACAATTTATGCATTATTTTGAAATCAATGTTTGTTATTTTCTTGTGAATAGGACATATCCAGCTATTTCTTCACTTGTTTCAATAAAAAGTTTAAAATCTCACCTAAAATGAAAGCAGCTGCAATATTATAATATAAAATAGTCCTCAACTTAGCAAAATAATAACTCGTACCCATTAAGAGTTGGCTAACAGGCACTATAGCAAAATGATCACGGACCAGAGTTAAGCAAGTTTTAGTGTACTTGACATGGGAAAAAGCCATAGCTTCTGAATGAGTGAACAACTTCAGAGTCATTCACCTGTGCTCATTGTCTCCAAATGTATGGTTCTCGATAGACTTGTCTTTCATGAACTTAACAATTCACATTTAATAGTTTGGCATACTACAATATTGAATTTTACTAGTTTTATTAATTAGTTATGCATATGAAATTTTAGATCTTTTCTTGTTCTGATTCAACTGCCAAATAATTTTAAACTAATAAAATGCCAGAGATCTACATAGTGGACTAATAAACGAAAATACACAAGAGTTTTCTTAAGTCTTGCCTGTAAAGATTCAATACATTCTAGTGGTAATGTGGGTTTTTTTTCTTGACAGATAAAAAGTTGGAAATTTTGTAATTTAATTGGTTGCTCAAGTGTTGTACTAAACAGCATAGTTTCAGTCTATAATAACATTTTTAGTAGGGTGCACTACACCTTTCAGTAACCCTCAGTTCACCTCCACTACTGTAATAAGTCATGTTACTTTTCACACCCTTTTGCTATGCAAGTTAAATTCTTGTCCTAAAGACTCTGATGTTTCAAGATACCCTCAGAGTTCAGTTATTGGATGCACAGCTATATCAAGCTCATTATAACTAAAGTGATAACAGATTCAATCCAGACCTTGACTGTAATGAAAAACAAAGTACAAATCAGGCCATCTAGTAGGAAAAGGATTGTAACAGTGTTATTTTTATGTAAACTAAAGACCAGTCTATTTTTTCTTTTTTTCGAAAGATACATATGCAGTGCTCTATAATAAAACCTGACTTTGAACACCTTTGAAACTAATCTGTTGCCAGCCCCCAGTGCTCTGATGTCAGCTTTGGAAAATATACTCAGACTTCAGCTGTCCATATATCTGCATATGCACAGCTCTGTACCTCTCTGCAAATGAATTTCTCTTGTAGGACTCAACCCATATATTTGCTTCCACACACAAATCACATCTATAACTAAAGAAAGACTTTTTCATTTCCCATTCTCACAACAGACTACATGAAAAATTAGTTCCATGACAGATGAGCACCCTGGCAGCACTTTGATTTGTCACAATAAATAAGACTTCTCTAAAGCCTAATATTAAGCTGATGCCAGTGCTGGCAAAAAAAGAAGATCCCTCCAGAACAGTAGATAGTATTTGCATGTTCAGATGCCATTTTGCAAGTACAGATTTGCAAGTACAAGAAATGATATATGGGGACTTGGATCAGTTAATATTTTCTGGGAGAAAACTATGCAAGTCATTACATCGTTGCCTCTAAAAGCAATTTTAACAAGGAACGGGAAACACATATTAGGGTGTATATGTTGACTTTAATATGGTTAGGACTGCATTATGAGTGGAAAAAACAGGCCTGCCATCAACACAAAGTCAAACTTCTCCCACTCATCCTAATCTATCCCTTTTTCACTGTGGCACATGGGTTATCATTTAATTTTTTTGTATTCTGAGATTGTATATCCTACAGCATTGTTTTTGAGGTGAAGGATGGCTTTGGAATAAGTTGAGCATTGCTGACAAAGACTGCACTTGCAGGAGTTCACAGGCCACTACAGAAACCAAGTCATCTCAGCCATGGAAAGCACTTTTCAGGAACCAAAAGATCCCTTGCTAAGTACTGTTTCAAAATTGCCAATATTTTTTTCATCTACATGATAGATTTTTTTAATTTGTCATTAAACTAATTCAGAGAAATGCATCTAACTGGTATTATTTCAAGGATACTTTCATATGCATTTCTAGGGTTAGACTTAAATTTCTGTTTTGAAATCAGATTTAGAAGAAAAAAATAGATGCATTAACTGAATCTTAAAAGGTTCAAAATATTAAGCAGTAAACAATCTATAATATCAAAGCTTACTCCTAAAGACTCAATGAAAGATTTTAATAACTCAGATCTTTGCATCAGTGTGGATTTACAGGAAAACTTGTTATATACAATATAATTAGTAGCTGATGATTAAGAAAAAAGATATTTTAGGGCTGTTGTAATTCCTTTGGTTTCTATTTACATGAATAGAAATAAGTGCTTCTGCCTACAACAGTTGCTTGTAACATCTTACTTTTGTCACACACCATAAGTAAAATAAGGCAAGTCCTATCAAGAAGCTATTCTAATACATCAGTGAGATAACCCGAGGAATAAAATTGGTCTAATATTTTTTGAAAAAATACTTTGAAGATGGTATTTTTTCCATTGTTAATGGCTTAACACCTTCAAAGAAACCCCTGATTTGATGAAGCGCAGGTCTTTTTTCTGATGACTTTGAGGTCTTTGGAAAGAAAAAAAATGTTTGTTTGCAATTTGACTCATTTTTGCTTTTCTTTTACCATCAAAGCTGTACTTTGTAAAACACCTGGAGTGAATTTGTGTGCTGCTCCATTTCCACATGGATTTAATGCACTAACTTTCACAATTTCAGAAAATATTCTAGGCATCTGATGACTACGACTGAATTGAGTGAATAAAAAAGTTAGGAAACCCAAGTTTGTAGCCACCAAGTTAAAAGAGTTCTTAGACAACTGAAATGAGATAGCTGGCACACACCAATGATACTTTACTGACTCCCAAGCCAGTTGTGTTGATTCATACACACTGACCCTGCAACCCGTTGCTTCATTGGTCAATAAAATTTTACTATTTCTGACACCCTGATGAGGCAGGATTCCAGTCAAGTTACACTCCATTAAATGAATGCCATCCATACACAGTTAAACCAAGCCCTTATCAAGCCTTCACGATAAAATGTCAATTAAAGCAACAGAATAGATACCCTCTCCATACTGTAGGTTAATTATGTTTGCATATGATACAAGCTGACACAGAAAGAACATCTCTACAATAACCAGGCTTGTCTGTTTGCTTGTTTTGCACTAACCTGACATTACTCTTTTGTCAGTTGAAGCAAACCAAATCCCCAGTGCAAAGAGATTGGTACAAACGTCATCTACTCTTTACAGTGAAGGTTTTCTAAAGGGGGGCACCCTATTTAGCCTCATCTGCATTACTGCAGTTGCACCTCCAGAAAAAAAACCAAAACAACTCGAGTGTAGAAATGTCCAGGAAGGCTCATCTTAGTTACGGACTTAAAGTTCAGCTGTAGCTACCTCATGAGAGTAAGCTTCAGATAAAAAACATTCAAGTAGGCCTATGCAGCACATACCAGGAACTTATGCACAGGTTGGGCATAAGTATATATGTATATGCTTACCTCAAAATCATATAAGGTAGAGAAATATTGTGCTCACTTAGCAAATGAGAAGTTAGAGTTAGGTAAGCTAAAAGACAGACTCCTTGTCCTTTACTAGTGTTAATTTGAGATCTTCTCACTGGCTGAGTACAGTATTATAAAAATTAATACAGCTGATTGATCCTCAGCAAGGCAGCCAAGCTCCTTGGCAGTGATAGCAAAGGCCCCTGTTCAGGGTTTTCAGTGGAAAACTAGTGCTAGCTTCTTTTGAGACCAAAGAGAAATTGCCACAACCCCACAGAAAAGAAAACGATACACTAGGTTTCAAAAGAATGTCTGCAACTTTCTGAGCTCTCTCAGTAGATGTCACAGATCTATCACCATTTTGCAAATTTCCGAGCTAATTAATATACTTGTTCTCTCTTGGGAAACTAAGTTTACTTTGGAAACCGAGTCAATGAAAAATGTCTTTTTACACCTTGTGGCAAAAGTTTTCTGAAACAAACCCACTAAACAGAAGTCAGCAAATTTATTTATTACCTAGAACACTAGGAAATGAGCTATTTAAAAAAAAGACTTCACAAGTAATTTGCAAGTGGCATGAGTGATTCAAAAAAAGCCCTAGTTAGGCCTTACATATGCCCTTGGACATACCAAGGACTGCCATAACAAAGGGGAATACAATGCAAACAGTAACAAGCATTTACATTCAGCTTCACACACCAAAGAGGCAGTAGTTTGAGCCTATATAAAGGACTATTACATTCAATAATTAAGAAAGCAGCTTATAAAGAACAGCTAGAATAACTTTTGAAAACCAATTTTTTTGATCTATCCGCAAAGAGACTTGTATTTCAAAATGTTTTACATTGCTAATTGGAAATACACTACTTTAATTGTATCAAAGTAGCATTGGAAAACCAAGCATTTTCAGTACTACAGGGAGAGTAAGGTTGTTTGCACTGTAGTAATACATGGTGATAATATTCTAGAGACATTGTGCAGATAGATATGGAAAAAGACACATTTATTCTTAATTATCTAGTTCTTAAAGTTATACAATTATTTCAGAATCAAAGCTGTCATATATACATACATATATGCATGAGAAATTTGAAAAGCCTGAAATATCTTGATGCAATGGCCAGAGTTTGATTCCTCAGACAACATGACAACAAACAGATAGAGAAACCAGCTCACCTAGGCACTATATTAGACATCACCTGTAACAACCCTGCCCTCAGCACCACACAGAGTTCCTGCAGCATCCAGTACAGCACAGTCATGGAAGCTCAGGCCTCCCCTGTGAACCTCAGCCTGTTTAACATGAAGACTTTGCCATGCCTAGTTTTAAGACATCAGTCTTTTCTTCCACCTCAAAAAAAAAGAAGCATACAACTTTTTTCCTGTCTCATCTAATTACTACAACAAGGGTTTGGTGGCCTGTGCAACATGAGCAAGGCTACAGGGACATTGTGCTGTATATGCTTAGTGTCCATATTGCCTTAATTCAAGTTGCTCTGCACTGAGAGTACAGGAATGCCTTATGTAAGCATTTGCAGTCTCTTTTTGAGCAGTAAGAAATAATGTAGATGAAATCAATAATAAAGGCAAAATTTGGAAGATAATACCACCAAACAAAGCGTGGGAACATGTAACAATTTTTTTCTTATCACTAGAAACTTCTCTATACATTATAAAGCAAGAACATAACTTGAACCTACTTTAAAGGCAAAGCAAAACAGGTGAAATTCTAGGGTCAGTTCTTGGTATCCTGCTTTATTATCATTTTGGTTTTCCTGATATTAATGAGCACAAAATACTTAGCATTTCTTTTAAGAGATGTTTCTACTTAGATCTCACAAATATGACTACTTAATTGTATTCCAGGTATTATTCAGTTATTCAAGCTTCTCACCCAAAATAAAGGAAGACACTGAAATTCCTCCCTACATTCAAACAGTACCACCTCAAACACTTTTCAGGAAAACAAGTACAACCCCTAAAAATGTTACCTCAGTCAATTCAGAAGCCAAACACATTCAAAGTTAAAGTCACTTACCATAAAACCAAGCCAAGCTGGACTAGAGCTCCCCTGTTAGCCTAGAGCTTTTTATTCTCTCCATTACATGACACAGATGCTCCTGGGCTAGTAACAAGGCACAGATGTGTTTGTGTCCCACCTACTTAATGCCCTCTGCTTTAATACTAAACCTTCACAGGCAAAATGAGTCTAGGACTTCAGCTGTATTTTACAGTTGCCTAATTGACCCAAGTCCTGGGAAATAGGTGCTTCCTGCAAATGCTGCAGTCTGTACGCATCTGCTGGATGAGCTCTGCTGTGCAGTGGGTTGTTGTGCTCTGTTGGGAAATGGAAGTCAGATTTTAAACCACCTGCAGTGGAAGAATTGCAGGTGATTCCAGTTTGCTGAGCAGAGATCACACACTACTGCCCTTGCTGCATTATAATTTTTTGTATGGGGGGGAAATAAAAAGCAGAAAAGCATGTTTTCCACTAGCATTTTTATTGTTGTGAGACACTTAGAGGCTAGATAGGGATATTTCCTATATGTGTTCAGTTACATTAGTGACAATTTTAAACTGCAGTATTTGGCAAATAGGAGAGGGCAAGAGATATAAAAACCTTTTGTTTGGTTCATGGATAAAACAACAATAAGGAACAATATAAGTCATAGAGGTTGTGAAAAAGTAAGAACACTATTCATTTTGCACAGAATAAGATAGGATTTTCATGAGAGAAAAGAATGCAATCATCTGATTAGGACAGTATGAAAAACATTCACAAGGGCCAAATTAATATTGCACTGACATAGTCCAATGTTTCAATGTTTGCTCATGCAAACATCATACCATTTTTATAATGAAAAGGTAAAACAAATAAGGTTGTAGAGAGTAATTTTGTGTTTTGTTTTGAATATGATCTAGAATCTAGATAGATCTAGATTCTAGAATGTGAATTATTACGCATGGTTTATGATTCCAAGGGAGGACTATTCCTACAGCATAATTGTTTTCTTACATATATAGGTGACAGAGAACTTCAGCAGACATTATAGTTATTAATGAGTCAAAGAAGTTGCTAGTGCATGAGCTGGGGCTGGACAGAGGATAGCTCATCCCAATATTATATACTGGAAAAAGGAACACTACCTCCTCCCAATATACTCACAGTTCCCCAAAATTACATTATAAACTTGACTTAGTTTTCATTTTTTATAGTTATTATAGTTTTACTTCCTTTTTTTAATATCTCTTCATCTGATAGACAAAGGAAAGGGAGAAATGGAGGATGAGTCAAGAAATTAAAAAAAATTAAGGAACAATTGTGTTTTGCTACAAATTTTCAAAATAAAATGAAACATTTTTAAAATTAAAAAAGTCCATAAATACTTACGATCTTACATAAAAATGATGGACCAGTTCAAGTTATAATTGGTTTTCCTAATTAATGGTATGACACAAACATGTCAAGTAGCAAAGAGCACTGAATTATTTATTGTTCAGATATTTTCAACATTTGAAGATAATGCAATGACTAGAAGAAAAAAACGGAGCTGTCAGGAATAAGTTTTGTCAGACCAGCCTAATTTCCTTTTAATACTCTTTACTGGCCTAAAGGCTTTGTGAATGGGGAAGAAATAGAAGATTCAGACCTTGTAATTTTATCTGAAGTCATCCAGAGGTGGCTCTCATAAAAGAGGTAGGTAAACTTGGACTAGACTATATTAGTGGAATGCATAACAACATCCATGTTCCCCAGTCAGAAGGGAGAGATGTACTGGACTGGGCTTGTCAGAATTCTGCCCTTAGTTCGGTCCTGTGCAGTGAAAGGAGGATGTTTGTTAAGGGTGAACTCAGGAGGACAGGTCGCCTCCTGTAAAGCTTGTAGCCTTTCTAGGCAGAAAAAGGTTTAATGCGTTCCTGTCAAGGATGCCACAGGTTTTAATCCCATTTGGAGTAAAAGGGACAATTTAAGGTCCTCTCAATCTATTTTTTCATAATAGGCTTAGTGATTCTCTGCAAATAATACACATGCTGAGATGACACATGAAATAAGGAGCAGTTGAATGGTGACTTTCAAAAGTGGGTTTAAACTTACATGTGAAAATATACCAGAACCATGCAAAATATGGACATTTTTAAAAAGCAGTAAAAACAACATATAAAAATTTCCAATATCTGTATTCCAAGGAAAAGTTTAAAAGTGCGATCATGCACTCCTCTGATTTTCAAATTCTGTCTTCTGTTCAGAGGTAATCCCACAGAAGCAGGATTCAAAGCTAGCAGAGAACTTGTCATTGTATTTCCTCCTCACCAGGAAGCTAAAGTCCGTGGCCCGAGTTCCTGCTATCTGTGGGGTAGGATGAGAGGATGTATTCCCGACAACAGAAGCAACAGTAGAGAATTTTGTTTCACTGTGTTTCTATGATTCTTATGAAAATTAATATGATCTTATAGCACAGGAATGTTTTGTCAGTGAATGAATCAGGGACATGCTAATAGAAGGGAGGGCTTCTGTTTGTAGACAGGTATCTCAGTAATAAGCAATGATGGGAAAGCAAATACAGAAATATTCATGATAGTTAAATGGGAGTTGAAATATGGTAATTTTTTACATTGTGGCTGAGTCTGGCAGGGACCTTTTAAGCAGGATTTCAGCCAACATCTGAAAAAGTGCATGTGAAGCAGCCTTGAGCTTTTAATTTAATTTATATCAACCAGCCTACTTGGAGTTTTCAAATTGATTCATCACCACTGTTTGAACATTCTGTGACAGAAGCAATGCATATTAAAGTAGCTGAAGTTCTCCTTTCAGCATGCCTAATTAACTGTATTTTTGTCACAGGGAGTTGCAAAATATTAGAATATAACTGCATTCTGGATATCAGACAACAAATTTTAACAATTGTGACTGTTTAAGTAAAATTCCTGATTTGTCTATGATGCCATTGCTACTTTCTTTTTTTGTGATAATATATTCAAGTGTCCTTCTGTTCCAGTGATATCAACAGAATGATAAAAATTTCTCAGTTCTCATAAGTACGTGTAGTTGTGTTTGTGCTTATTAGTCTTGAAAATACTGGGAGGATTCAAAAACATCAAATCAGTGATGCTGTCAGGAAAACTGAGGTAACATATAACTGCTGAACAGTGAATACAGAAAATAGTCTCAGCAAATATTAAGTATGAGACTGTTGCTTGAGCATTTTGGAAAAATAAACATATTTACAACAATCTGAAAATCACCTACATGGGAGTTCAGCATTCAGAATAACATGCTTGTTGTGAATAATTTATCCAGCTTCAATATTTACTCTTACATACTCTAGAATTGAATTACTTTTCTATAACCAACCATAATTGTCAGAGTATTTAGATTCTATTTTCTGCCACATGTTTCTGTACAACCTTGAGCAAGTTATTCAGATTTTTTTGTGTGTCTGTCCTGCTGTCTGAAAAACAGCAATGAAGAAACTGACAGAACTGTGAGAATGAAGAGTTTCTGATGCATTCAAGTAATGCTATAGCAGCAGGGGCACTGAAGAAACCTGCACTGAGTCTTTTAGAGAGTTATCAAACAGTACAGGAACTTTCAGCATATTTCTGCTATTTACATCTAGATAAGCAGGATAGTGCTGAACCATGATCCAAAGGTTTTGAAAACATCCCCCAAACTCTTCCTCAAGGTAGTAGGTAGATACAATGAATTCAGCCTCAAGACCTGTATTACCTGGTAGAGTCAGCCTCTATGTCCACAGGGTAAGCATATGGTGAGCATAAGGGAAATACTATTTTATTGGTTCATCTAACACAGTAATAATTATGCCGCAATGATTTTATTCAAAGCAGTTAGTACATTTGTTTCATGAGATTAAATAATTTTCATATTTCATGGTTGCAACCTTGTATTTTCTCTTTCATTTCAGCCTCCATTTTAACCAGCTTAACTATGCAGTTTCTTTAAGAAAATAAAGAGAGATGACAAGAATGAAATCCTTGAGGCCTCCATATCAACTCGCAGAAAGGGTTGTATATTTTATAAGAAATAAAAAAAAAAGCATTTAAAAAGCATGAAGAAAGGATCAAAATGCCCACAAGCTGCAAATAAATGTAGTTCTACTTAGAACAGCACTAGCAGGAGGAGTTAAATAGGCACTCTTGCCACTTCGTCTGTTCTTGCAGACTTCACTTGGGCTGCTAGGAAATCAGTGTTGTGACAGATCATTTATATTAATACAATGCACCTGCCAAATTATTTATACACCATAAGCATCAGTCTGGAGAAAGTGCACTCTGGGAACTTCACTGGTAGAGAAGAAAAGCTTCACTGGGAGGAAAGCATATTAAAATAGTGAAGGATTTTGATCTCAGATATACTCTGGTAAATGCAGAGTGATGCCACCGAAGCCTGTAGACTTAGTTTGGATTCACACCAGTGAATGTGACTGACAGTAGAAAAAGTGTAAAATTGCAGCATAAGGTGATATGTCACTGACAAGAAAATTGGAAAGAGAAATACAAGTTAGTGTTAGCTTGATCTACTGTTCTGTGTGTTTCTCCTGGAATAGCTGAGCTTCTCTACCATGCTTTTTTGACTATAATTAGTGATTTTTCTCATCTTTATTTACACATTAACTCTAAATTACTGTGTATTTCCAAAGTTAGAAAAGCAACATAAATTTAGAGTTTAAAACAGCATGTTTTTGCAAGGACTAAGAAAACAGAAATATTTTGGTATATATTGATTGGTTTCACTAACACTTAGTTAGTTTTGTTATTAAACAGCTTTTAGATCTCGCACCTTGCTTTAGAGGGAGTTAATATATTCAAATGTCCGTCCTTACTTATAAACTGCTCCATACAACGTCCTTCAAAATTTATGTCTTAATCTCAGCTGTTTTGAAATTTAGTGTGCTCATACTTGGCTCCTTTAAGAGAGAGGCTTTCAGTGCTGACACAAAGAGGGATTTAGGGGAAGCAGTATGTTTTATTCAGCATAGAACATTTAATTTACTCTGTTTGATGTGACGGTCATTAGAGTTTATTGAACTTTTTTATCAACTGATTGCACTGACTTCAGGCCCTCTGTTATTGCACCTGGGTCATCATTGCCCCATTACTTATGATTTCATAGGATCACACGCTAATGTAGGATCCAATTCCCTCACACATAAATCAACCTGCACAAGCATTGCTGGTCAGCATTATTCTTTTAGCCTCCTTACTTTGAGGTGTAATGTACGAAAGTGTATGTACCTTCAAAACACAAGGAGAACTTAACATTACCAGAACTATTCAACAGTAATTAATTAACAAAATCAAGAACCAATTTTTTCCAACTCAGCGATCTTTTTTTCAAACTGACACTGTATTGTCGTGGTCCGGTCTGCTGCCAACTTTCCTCTCCAGGCTAGCTCGCTGTGACAGCGGCTGCCAGTGACGGGGGGGACACAGCCCCGTTTGCTATCCCTGTAGGGATTAGTCAGGGCTGCACTTTAGGACAGGTGTAAGTCCATCTACGCCCACCCTAAGACAGACCACAGTCCCGGGCAACATGACCCCTGTGGACAAAGAAGCCAGGGAGTCTTTCCTGGGGTGCTGCAATGCAACTTTATTCCAGGCTCTGAGGCAATCACTCCCCAGAGCCCTCACCGCAGTCAGGAGAAACGGGCAGATGTTACAATGGTTCACCCTATGCCAGCCGGAGGGAAGCCAGCCCAGAAAAGCAGTTCGGGGCTCGGTGCAACAGCTTATAACAGTGGGAGGGAATAGGGGAGGAGATTAGGATAAACCAGTAGGGAAGAGGGATAGGAGGGATAAGGACAGGATTGACAAGGTATACTGACCACTTGGGACAAGGGGAGGAGTAGGGGAGGTCATGTGCACCAGTCACCTGCCGAGCATTAGGAGACTCCCCAAGAGGGGCCTAATGATAGACAGGGAAGGTGCTGGAAAGAGAGGGGTGGTTTGGGTGATGGACAGGGAAGGGTGGGGAAGAAGGGGAGGAGTTGGGGAGGAGTTGGAGGGATTACATAATAGGGGAGTATACATACACCAGCATGAACCAAATATAGGGTAGGGGGTAACAGAACATACCATTATATGATAATAGTGGAATAAACATAAAGAACACACCACAACACTGCATAACTGAAAATAATCTTGCACATTAATAGATTCAGAGAGGCTGACAACACAGTGTACAGTTCTCCAGGATACACATCTTGAATGACTACATAAGTGCTAGCATTCTCTTTCTGCCTTTTAAGAAGAGACTAGTAGACGTATGTAGTTTATGACAAATAATATAAGCAAAAGATTAATTTTTCTCTTTTCAAAACAAGATAAGCAAACATGAAAAATTTTTGTGTAATACACATATTTTCAAAAGAAATATTTATCAGTTATCTACTTGAATCAAAGGAAAGACTGTCCTTCATGTCGATAAACTTTGCTTTACACCCATTTTACTCGACCCTCTTCAAAAGGTGACCTACGATTTCTGATTGAAATATTCCAATCTACCAATATACAACATTTCCTTTTAAATTTTCTTGAGACAAAATTGCTTTGGATATCATGAACTGGAGAGTTTTTAATCATTCTTGCTTCTCACCAGAGGTGTATGCTAAAAACATATGTTAAAAGTCCAAATTTTGTTGTGGAAAAAACCTCACAAAACCAACAGGAAAGAGCATAAACCACAAAGGACCTGGCAAATTGCAAACTCTTGCTCATTTTGTGAGCAAAATGATGTTTGGATGACAAGATCCAGAGTTCACCCAGAAAAGACTAAATGAGGACATCATAAGGTACATCATAAGGCAGAGGTAAGGAACGAGTACTAGGGTTTGCACCTGACCAATTCAGAGGAGGAAAACGAGAACTGAACCTGAGTCTAAGTATACTAATGTGAACATAAGCTAGAAAAAAACCTCAACCAACAATCAACCAACCAAATAAACCCCAACCACCACCCCCCCGCAAAAAAAACCCCAAAATCCTGCAATGAAAAGTGTGGAAAACAAACACTTAACTGAGGCAACTGATGAACACCCTCTGGAGAAGGTAGGTGACTCCAGAAAGCTCCTACAAGGCACCAAACCACCAAGTCTGCAGACTTGCACATGGAAAGGATCCACAGAACTGCTGGGCCAGGGCTACAGGAGCTGCACACTGCCCTCAACTCCATGTGGAGCCACTACAGGGTATGGCAAAGCTAATCCTGCTTTATGCCCTCTGCATCCTAGTTTTCTCTTAAAGAGGATGAATGAGAATCAAAATATTTTTGAACACCTATCTGAGGAACAAGAGTGATTGTATTTTGTAACAGTAGGAGGAATATCATATGCTAACAATTACATTTGTGTATTGTGAAAAGAATTTAGTTTCCACTATGCTTATTATAATTTTACTCCTGCTTCCCTTCATTCTTTTCATGGCCTTCTGCTCAACTTCTGACGTGTTTTCACAAAGCAGATACACTTGAAGTAGTTTGAACTGTGGCTGCTTAAAATTGGATGACCTTGCACAGAATATGCTTTGCGTATTTATAGACCTATTCCTATACAGTTATTTTAAACTAAATAAGGCACAGCTAACACTTTTTGTTATAGTCAGAGTTGAATAAATAAATTAGTTGAGGGATGGAGCTGGGATATTTTTCTGACTTTTATAGAATTTATGGAACAAATTGCCGTGTTAAACAGATTGGTAGATCCTCAGTTCTTCTTCAGCTGTGAAATCTTCAACTATTTTAGATTTCAAGAAGGGCTAGAGCAAACAGAGGGTTGTCTCTGTTTTTCAGATGTCTAGTAATAGTTATTAACTCTATAACCTTGACTTGTCTCTGACCCTAAACCACTACTTCCTTAGCTAAGCATTATTTCATTCAGAAATATTTTATTCACTCACTCATTCATTCAGAAATTTCATTCAAAATTTTGGAAAGTGTTATTAGGTAAAAAAGTGACTCAGAATCTTCTGTTCCTGTCCCAGTAAGGGACAGAATGTGGGACAGACACCAAACAGAGGGGAAGGTGTGTGCTGTTCCACACCTCAAACTCCACAGTTTCCCAGCTCATAGTCCCTTTATTTGTGCTTGTAATGATGGCTGCAGCATGCAGTTGTGTTCCCAATGCAGATTTACAAAGGATCTTGAGCAGACATACCTGTAGGTGACAGCTGCTTATATGTCTTATTTCTGACAGCAGTAATTATTGCTAAAAAATTTGTACATTTTGAGCTTTAAAAGTTACTCCTTTAATAGGGAATTATTTTTATATATATATATATTTCACTAAAACTGCCAACAATGACATTTATTTGATTTGCATTATTTTATCTTCAGTACCAGTACAAGAAATTCTGATACTAGGATTTTTTGAAAATCACAGATTTCTGTTGTCATGGTACCATGTATTTTCCTGTCTCAAACTGATCCTTATGACATAAAAGCATGAAAAATGCAGGAAAATTATTTGTTTTACCCATACTTGGAGAAATTTTAATAAACTTAATAGCTTCATTACCATTATTAGATAGGAAAAAAATGTGGTGAGAGTAGCCTACCTATGGGGGTTAGAGTTTTGGTTTATGATGGGGGGTTTTTTGATCTGTATGACAGTTTCTGGAATTGATATTATGCCTGTCAAAATAAATCACCACCTAAATTTCAGTATCAGAATAGTAACCAAACAGCTTTTCCTAATACAAAAACATTATTTAGGAGATAGAAGGCTGAACTAAACTATTCGATGAATGGTTTAACATCTTCATTTTTGTATTCCTAATGCAACAGTACCCTCGATGAGTTCTAATTAGAATCTTACTATGGCTTGATGAAATACTACTTACTGAAATGAAACCCAGATCACCATGTTGGTTAATTTCTAATCATTTACCCTGTAACAGTGAATACAGTTTGCGATCTCTCCACTTGCTAATCATGAGGGTGTCATTATGCAACCACTGCTGTCTACCTCCAGAAATAATCAGTGTGAAAATTACTTGAAATTTAAATACAAATAGTTGTCCAAAGAAGAGTGCCAATCTACTTACTCTAAATTTAATTAACGGCGTATTCAGGTTTTGCCTTTTTTCCCCCCACAGTGAAGTTCTTGTTGCATGTTGGGAGCAGTTTAAATAGATTTCAGTACAAAATTAAAAATTAATCATAGTGCAAGTGTGTGCGTGTCTGCTTGTCTACCTGATACACGGACAAAGAAAAGGGAATTGCAACATCATTGCATTTCCCTATCTGCTAGTAAAGATGATCAGAAAATAGCCATTACAGAAGGCAGTAGTAGTTGTGCTCTACATATTGAGAAGAGT
Organism: Calyptomena viridis; assembly: GCA_013390005.1. Classification (NCBI taxonomy): domain Eukaryota; kingdom Metazoa; phylum Chordata; class Aves; order Passeriformes; family Eurylaimidae; genus Calyptomena; species Calyptomena viridis. Next base: position 50,665 of record WEIV01017820.1, on the reverse strand, counting down.
GAAACTAGAAAACTAATTGAAAATAACCTAAACATCACACTAAAAAATGTCTTCTGCTTACCTACAGCAAATCAGAGTGATGGAAATATTGGCCAGTGTATTGAAGTTCAACAGCAGGGTCAGAAGAAATGCTTGAAGACAGGCAGCCATCTTGATCACTAAATTTTCTATTTTAAAATCCCTTCGGTTTTGCAACATCAAAATAGTTTGCTTCACTTATAAAAGATTTTCTTACCAGCATCTTTGCAAGACCTTGTGCCTCAGCTAGAAAAATGTCTTTCAAGCACCTAATGAATTATGTCTTTCTTAACATTCATGAAAATATAACGGAGCAATAAAAATAAGTGGGGTTAACATTTTTTTCTGTTACTGGCCCCTGTCTGTGTAGAAAAGCTTTCTTATCCAAAAAGAGTTGGATGCTTTCAATAAGGAAGTCAAGTAAAATTCTGGTTTCCACTAATAAGAGATCCATTTCAAGTGATTCTGGTAGTGAAAAGCCATATTGTGAGGACAGTGACTACGCACCTGATTTTCTGCTTCTAACACTCTTTTTATAAAGGGAATTTTTCTACGTAAAGCTTCCTTTATAGTAGTAGTGTAAACAAATTGAAACTCTTTCTTCTTATATTTCTGGGCCCTCTGCTCAGTCCAAGCCTTCCTTGCTTGCCAAATTTTAAATACCTGTCACTATGAAGTATGATCTGAGCTCTTGGCTGATGCTTTTCCTCAAGTGAATAGAATTTTTCATCTAGTTAATAGATGCCAAACTGGAAATTTGTTAATAAATTTCTATTACTGTCAGCTTCCTCTGACTCCTTTTGTTTTAGGAAAATTGGATCTCAGAGGAGATACATATCTATTCCTCCTTCATATCTCAATACTAATTATGTAATGTGGACTTCATTAAGTAAAAGGCAGGCTCTGCAAATATATAATGTGTAAGTAGGTAGCATCAACCTCCTTCTTCCCATAACTTATAGATTACTCCCACACAATATTTGCTAGACTATTATCTTTTCATTTGCCATCCTGTTCGGCATACCAAACTAAGTAATTTGGAACATTTTGGACTTCACAGAATCAACTAGGCTGGAAAAGACCTCTGAGATCATCGAGTCCAACCTTTGACCCAACATCACCTTGTCAACTAGATCATGTCCAGTCTTAAATACCTCCAGGAACTTTGACTCCACCATCTCCCTGGGCAGCCCATTCTAATGGCAAATCACTCTCTGTGTAAAGAACTTCTTCCTGATGACTAACCTAAACTTCCCTTGTCACAGCCTTAGGCTGTGCTCTCTTCTCCTACTGCTGGTTGCCTGGGAGAAGAGACTGACCCCTACCTAGCTACAACCATTCAGTGAGTTGTAGAAAGCGATAAGGTCTCCCTGAGCCTCCTCTTCTCCAGGCTAAACAACCCCAGCTTCCTCAGCCACTCCTCATAGGACTTGTGCTCCAGTCCCTTCACCACCCTCATCGGCCTTCTTTGGACATGCTCCAGTACCTCAATATGCTTTCTAAAGTGAGGGGCCCAGAACTGGACACAGGACTCAAGGTGCAGCCTCACCAGTGCTGACTTAAAGCAATTACTTTCTCAAACAAACAAACAAGCAAAAAAGAGTTGCTACTGAAACAGTTTGGTATCATTTAAAGTTTTTTTATTAAGGCTGCTATAATTCCTGGTACAAATAAATAAAACTTCTCAAGCAGGAGCAATGCAAATCTGTCCTTAACCTAAAAGAACTCAGTTTAACACTGAAATAGTGCATAAGGTAACAGTATGAACAAAGCAGCACACACAGGAGGTAAAGCTCAGTGTAAATCTTGCCCTTCATTTAGCTAATTTTCAATCTCTAAAGAACAGAGACATTATTAAGATCTGCTGATGGCCTATGCTGTGTTAGCCTTGAAAATATATGAGTGGCAATAGGATAGTAAGTAGTCCTTACATCGTTAATATTTTTTTAAATGTTTTTCCCTGAGAAAATTTGATGCCTGAAATGTGATGAACAGGTCTAACAAAACAAACTTCAGTAGTCTCTATGCTGATGGCAAGAGCATGTGCCAAGATAATTTGGGATGTAATTGATCCTGGTTGGAAGCTTCCAGCAAGAAATTGTAATAAATACACAAATGACATTAAGGTATTCCTGCTGTGTTAGCTTCAGGTTACTCTTAGACTTACTTCAACGCTCTTCTACCCCACAACACTTCTTTTGGGAGCTGAGAGGAAAGAACAAAGCTGGAAGCAGGATTTCACTAATGTAAAGATTTCCAAGTGGAACAAATGAAGACATTTAAACAATGTCTGAACTGCAGGAACCCCAGTGGAAACTCCTTCTTGAAATTACTCCTTTGTTACTCCAGGCTTGTGGGCTGGGGGGAAGCCACAGCACACTGCAGACAGGTCCCTATGCTGCAGACCCACCACACATCTCCTCTGCCATCTGCACAGAGCCCAAGAGAAAGCACACCACTGTGAAAAATGGTGATTTTTTTGTCTTCTTGACAAATACAGTCCAGGTCATGGCTGGCGCTCTTTGGTACTGTTGTATTCATTATTAAACAGATCAAATAGTGTCCAAAACATTTCTTTTTATACATGCATTTTCTAGTGTATAATGTAACTATATTCATTAACATTTCAGAGCTAAAGTCTTATCAGCTACTTTAATTGCCTTCATTTCACTTACAACACAGACCACTAAAATGTTATTGTTTTACTAAATATATTTATTATGGTAAGTACTGTAGTGACATTCTTCACTGCTCATCCAAAATAGTCATGGACTGCACATTTCACTTCACTACAAGTACCCTACCTTTCATGTTTTCATTTCTGGGCAGCACATGTCACCAAAACTTTTACTATTTAGTGGTTTCTAATCAATAAACCCCCAATGCAGTTCAGTTACATCAAGCAAACATCTTGATTTTGCATTTTCTCAGCATACATTTCCAATGAGAGAACACATCTCTTATAGCATCAACATCTATAACATTACTACTAATTAGCATGCTAATAACTTTATAATATTTATGACATAGCATATATATATATATACACATTTTTAATAGAAATTTAATAGAAATTTAACCAAGAAAAAAGTGACACACTTTTTTGAAATGCAATATATATATATATGCATTGCATGTTTGAAACTCCTTTAAATAACTTATCTTGCTGTTTCTTTAATCTTCAAAATTCAACACGTAATACTAGAACTGCATTTGGTGTAAATGCATACAGGAACATTCAGCTAATAAAGCAGTGATTTTATTCAGTATCACAGTATTTGACCAAAAGTATTTTCAACTACCTGCGGAAAAAAAGATTTCTTATTATATTTTTCTGCACAGCATCACCATGAAAGTATTCATAAAGAGAAAAATCAAGTCATGAATCGTCATATATTCTGACATGCAATGAATATGTGCATACACACGACAGAACACACATATTGAAGAAAAATTTATCATTATCTTAGTGCACTTGTCCACAGTTCAAGAGAGGAGATCTCTGGTGTGAGCGGGTTAAATTCGGCAAAATACAGAGCTCTGTGGAGTTGTTTTGACACACAAAGCTTTAAACATATCAACATATCTATTGCATTGTCGATTTCAAACAATAAGACAATGAGCGCAAAATGAGAAATTTATGGAGATGTCATATCACTATATAATTCCAGATAATATGAAGTAATTTTTCATCTCATGAATCCTACTGTAATTATGAAAGAAGCTTCACTTACATCTCTAAACTTCTCCAAACTGCATGCACTCTCCTAAAGTGTGTGTTAGAAACTGGAAAGATGTACATACATGCAGTGCGTGCATTAACACTAAGCCTCTATAACAACCTTACACCTCTGGAGCTACTAAAAACTGATCGCTGGTTAGCTTTATGCAGCTTTTTGAGTACATTATTGTTTCCTTTTCCTTATCACTTATGCTTCTACATAACCAGACATACCAAAAGGTAAAGGCTTTAAGGGAATGAGTGGAAGTTTAGAAAAGGGATTAGTGGTACTGTGCTTCATTAAACTAAACTGGCACTGATAAGGGGCCTGTCAAGCAGTCTTGAAATATTCTTTTTTCTTTTTTATTGTGAAGCAAAATGTTTCTACAACATGCCTTAAAGGACTTAGTTATGCACAAGTTATTCCTTGCCTTATTAAAACAAGCTGCCTCATCTATTTTTGTAGTTGTTATATCAACAAGTCCTAATCTTTTAATAAGAAATCCTGGATTTTGAAACTAGTTGACCCTAGAATATTTTTCATATACTCCTCTCTAAAGAATTATATATTAAAATATTAATTGTAACCCTTAAAAACATATATAAATACTGCATCTGTCCTCAGGCTTAAATGGTAATAAAGATATAAGGTCTTAAATAATTTCTGGTTTATTTTAATTGTTAAGAATAGAACCAGTTTGTGTTATCATAAAATATAAAAACAATAGCTTAATCCAAACAAGACTAAAAGGCAATTCAATTACAGCGGCTCATTGTCTATTAGCATCCTGGGACCTTCTCCGGTCCCCATCAACTTGAATGAGGCTTCTATACCACATGAAAGGATCAGGCCAATGTCACAGCTGTCAACAGAAATTCACTTCAGGGTATCAGGTATCAAAAGAAATCTAATGGGTGCTTATGGCCTGGTGGCAAATGAGATGATGGGACTTTCTCTTAAACAAATGTCAACAACAGACTCCACTCCGTCAACAGGCACTAACTGACATAGTTTCTGACTGTTGTTCTCCTTTAAAAGGTATCCCTGCAGTCTAGGATGGACACTCAAAACATTTATCTAAAAGTTGTCAGTGTGACAGTTTTCACAACAAATAGTCCACTGAAATGAAGCAAAAGTATGTGTCCTGTTACCCAAATCCCCCTCTACAATGAATAATTGTAAATCAAATATTCACATGCCTTTTAAACTACACCTTTATTTAAGGTTTTCTTCCATGAGGTAGCTATGATCAGAGTTTGGCCATTTCCATCTCTTGTGCACAACACAATCAAGAGGGAGTGAGTACTAGAGAAGATAGTGAAAAAGAATGTGTAGCACGTATTTGTACTAGCTGAGGACAATCAGAGGCCAGGCTCTTGCTAAGTCATGCTAGGATTTTCAATAAGGTGTAAGGAAGTCAGGAGTCCATTTTCACTGGAAACTGTGTGTTAGAGTCTTTTGAGCTTGTCTAGAAAGCTCAGCTTAAACAGAAAAATGTTGTGCATTAATCTTCTCAGGGACTGGTGTTCCACCAGCCTCTTTTGACAGCCTACCTACTTAGAAAGTGGTTCCTTAGATTTAGGCCTGGATTTCCAACAGAGATTTCAGTTTGTATTCTGAGTGACAGCAGGTCTCTAATAGCATTTGTGGGTTTTTTCAGTCGTGACTCTTAACAAATATTGAGTTCCCTGGTTTGGATACCCTGGAATGTTATAATAAAAATCATTAGAAATTTTCAAAACCATCACTATAAAATCTACTTCAATTAATGGAAATGCTAAAGTCTGTTCTAATGTTTCAAACATATTAGTTCAATAAGCAGGCCATCATATTTTTGACTGAGTGAAACACTAAAAAAAAAGTCTTTTGCTGCTTCTTTTTCGAATTCTAGAGTTCTTTGTTACAGCACCAAGCTGCACATCTCATTGTTGGAAAATGATCATCCTGGATTTAACTTGCTAATCAAAATGAAACACTACTAAGTGGGGACTACCGTCCACACCAGACAGAACTATAGATCACTCCTCCATAGCTGTTCCAACCTGTAGCAGCTTCTGTTGGCTGAAGCAAACAGTAAAATGAAGGTGGGCTGGTGGAGGATTTCTTTTACCTTTGGATAAGACATATTTTTATCAGATGCCTGTCTCTGAAGACTGAGAAATTAAAGGGTCCCATGAGAGACCAATTATTACTGCAGAATACAGTTAAAAAAAAAAAGTATTCTAAAGTACTGTAAAGGGAGAGAGAAATAAAGGACCAGAAAGCAGGATATGTTCAGAATGTTACAGGTAATATGTGAAGAAAGAATAAGCATAAGAAATGGAATCTGGGAGCAGTGCAGATGCAGAGAGAGGGAGTTGTGCCACCAGGGCAGTGAAAGGAATGGATATGTTAACAGCAAACAGGCAGGTGTCAGTGAGATTCCAGGGAATGAAGTGTTTCAGTGCCACAAAGAAGGAAGGAAGAAAAATAAAGAAAAATGGTAAGTGAAGGACTTTACATAGGAGATGGAGGGTTGCAGAGAATTGAACAGATTGGAAAAATACAAGGACTGGATGAATCATGGATTTGAAATTTAAAATGTTACTACTTCTGACAGCATGATTTTACTCAGAAAAAGGCTATATAAATTACATTTTCTGCCTCAACAGATCTACAAACAATGCTTGTTCTGTGTTAGGTGTGCTGACTTGAAGATGAACCCTTCCCAGACTCCTCCCTCCACACCCCTCCAAGATTTTCCTGTCTTTCTATTTCAAAAAAGCAGCATTTATTCTGTGTAACAAAACATGGTATTCTTCATGCAAGGAAGGAGGAAGTAAAAGCCAGACTTATTTTTATATTACATTAGTCTCAAGATGCTACTAAGATTAAACTATGTTTTGTTTTTAAGGAGTCCTGTCAGACACAGTTCCAGGAGAGATGCAGATTTTTGGTGCCTCTTTGGAACCTCCATAAAAATACTAGTTCACAGATTCAGTCACGAGTTTCTGAATATTTGTGTTCTTAGTCCTTCTGTGCTCCATGGCACTGCTGCCTGGAGAGCAAGGGAAACAATTCCCAAACATGCAGCAGAAAATTCAGTTATGTTACTGACATCTGTGGAAGTGATTACACACAGCAGAAACCAACTAAAAAAGCATTGCCCATGTTCCACAGATAGACTTCTGTTTAAACCTGCCATTTAAGAACAATAGTCAATACCTAAAGTCTAAAAACTTACTTTTCACAATGCATTTCAGTAACTTTCAGATCAAGAAGGAAAAGAAATGTGGCCATTGAAGCTAAAATCAAGTTTCTCAACAGACATAATCTGAGCATAAGCCATAGGTGCAGTATCAGGACTGCCCGTACATTAGAGATACACCAGATCCCAATACATCAGTCCAGAGATAAGAGTATGTTCTTTAGAAACAGGGTATTGTGCTCTGGGTTTTATTTGCATGTTTGTTTCCCCAAAATAAATGTTTTGCCATTGTATCCCCCAAAATACCTGCTCCATTTCACAATTTTTCTTAGGCAATCCAATAGCTTTTGCATTCAAAGTGCTTTGAAGTCCAGGTAAAACCATCAACAACTAATTTGTCCTTCTTATAACACCATCTGAAAGGAAAGAAATTTGGCTTTGGGATACAGTGAATAGGGTTAAATGATCTGGGTGGAAAAATTGAGCAATTACTGATGTGTTATTGTACATGACCAAAGTAAGTCCCCATAATTTGTGCATATCCCATATTCTTTCAGTTTTGATGCTCATCACAAATTTTTCTTATTTCATGTAACACCTGTCTGTTCTTTACTTCTGCGATATTATAAAGAGCTGATAATATGTTTGCATTACCGCTTATATGTCTTAATGGAGAGGAAGCAGCCAAGTGTTTTAAATGCTCAGCAGAACTTCCTCCAATTATGAATAAATACAAACCATATTTCTAGGAGTACTTTAGTCTTATCATTGCTGTGTTCTTATTTGATAATTCATATTTTTCCATTACTGTGCTGTCAGAGGCTTTGTAGTTAGCTTTAGTACAGAACACCATTTTTTCCCAGGATGACACTTGAAAATAAGATATTAGAGGCCTGTTGTGCTAATCATAAATTATAGCTCACAGAAGAGCCAGCAGCAGTGTCAGGGGATTATTTGGTAATAGACTGAGTTATATTCATACTAGTTTGTCTGTATTTATTTCCAGGATCATGTGACTATGAGTATCCTGATAAGGACAAATGGATGTCCTTACACTATGCTATGAATACTTTCATAGTTGTTCCACCTGATGTGACTTAGGGTTTTACCACTTAAAAACGATCTTCACTGTTGTCAATAAAACTGATAAAGGAACTCAGAATAGTTTCATCAAATTTCTTGTCTAGGATCTGCATCCTCACATTTTTCTAAAGTGTTGAAGTCTCAATCTTCTAATCTTGGGATTCTCCAGCATAAGCCCTTCATTCTCCAGAATCAAGCCCTAACTAAATTGAAGGTGATGTAAATTCAGATGTGATTAAACTTATTAATGAGTAATACCGTAAAAAAAAAAACAAAAAAAACAAACAAAATCAAGAAAATCATAACAAAACACATTCCCCAAACAAACAACCAAGTACAACATAAAATCATTATAGTACTTCAAGAAAAAATATGACAGTGATTGAAATGCTGATCTCAAAGGATATATCTAAAGTTAATGGTGGGGTAAGAACAAAGATTTCCCTTTCTTAGCAACTTGCAAAACTCATAAAGAACACACAGGAGAGAAGGATCCCATAATTTTTTTCATATCTCTAGTATCAGTTCCTGCTACATAAGCAAAATGTGTAGGAAATGCCTCTGTTGCAACTTGATAACTTCAACAGACTTCATTTATAGAGAGTTGGCAGTTTTAGTTTAGCTGAAAAGCCACCCAGGGTCCCCTAATACCAAATGCTCCAAAGAAGGGATGTAGTTACTAAAGACATGAATTATCTAAAATGCTCATTATTTTATCAGCAATTTTAACAGCAAAATTAAAGCAATTAGGCTTTCAGATACATCTCAATAATTTCATGCGAAACTTCCTGTTTAAAAACTGTCATGTCAACAATTTCTCTGTGGCTGGCGGGAAATTATTCCAAGGTCAACATGTTACATAAGCAATCATGAAAAAGCTTTTTTGAGACCAGGCAGCTCATGCTGACTCCCCATCATGCAACAATGTCAATTTACCTTTCAGCCAAAGTCATGTTCTAGTTTCACTCAAGTAACAAGTTCTGTATTAGCTCTCCTAAAGACATTTTACAGTAAATGCACAACCTGAATTGGTTAATAAAATATCACATAATGATACCAGAGTCATCACCATACCCGTGGTAAGAAATAAGACGATTTTGAAAAGATATCCACCACTAATTGGTTGCTCTCAGCAGACATGGATAGAAAAAAACATCTAATTAATATTTCACCTTTTCTCTCTGAAGTAATTTCACGTTCACATTTAGACTTTTATAGATTTCTTCATTATGACAAATGAAATATAATATGGCCTTAGTTTCATTCAAGATTCCATTATGTTTTGAGAAACTTATTGCTCCAGTTCCTTGTATTCAAACATCTAAATTCCATTGCACTGCTTTGCTGCTTGGTCGGGTAAAGTGATGTTTACTGAAAATGATCCAGCACTCCTTAAGTGAATAATGAATCCTAGTATCTACATGGGAAGTGTTTTTATCCACATGAAAGATTACATTTGCATTGAAAAAATACTGCATGAATGTTCATGACAAAGTAAGCAAACAATATTAAGAACATAAAGAAAATAAAAAGCAAAAAGTTTCTAAAAAATAAACCAAAACAAAACCTTTGCAAATGGGTTTTCCTTTTTTTAATGTTGGCACAGAACTCTGAATGCCTCGTTAAACAAAAGAGTAAAAGTGTAGAAAAAGGTAAGGTTTGTAGAAATTATAAGTTTTATAAAACCATAATCCCTTTTCATAGAGACAGACATTTTACAAAAGGCAGTTACACTCAGTAAACTAATATGGAGACTGGGGCATTTATAGCTGATGTGATTACTATATTTTTGATATTACATATATATACAGTTTATATTAAAATGTTCAATATGTAATAATGAATTACGTATACAACTGGCACTGATTTTAACTGTGTTCAATTATATTGGTTACAGAATTGCAGCAAAGAGGTAATTGTCAGAGCATCCCTGGAGAAAGGGGAGTCAGCAGCATCTAGGACACCCAAAATGGTAACAGGAGCACTACCTAGAACTGAAGGTTCAAATTGCTGTACAGAATTAGAGCTCAGTGTGAAAACAAGAGGTGTTCTAAAATGTCTGTGGAAAGTTTTACATGTTTTGTGTCAGGTTCAGGTATTTAAAATAACATTACTCATTCTATGCATTTCCCCCTAGTGCTAGGGGGCATAGCTTCATATATTGTCTTTCAAGCACATGCTGTCCATTACCACATGATAAACAAACATTTATCTTTGTCATCTACTAAGTATCAATAAATACATAAAAGTACTACAAATACTGTGTGCAATCCAACGTATGTGAAACTCTCTGAATGTTTGAAATTATATTCCAATATAATCTGTTTTTAAAAAATCTACATTTCATATTATAATAGAGGATAACAGAAACATTATCAGTTCTATTGCTAGTACACTAGCATTTGTGTATTTTTTTTAAATGCTAGCTACAAATAACAAAATAAGCAGTAGTTCATTTAAAAGCTAAGTCAGTTTTGGTTAGTTCATTTCAGTATTTTTGTTAGGTTGACTTAAATGTTTATCTTTTTTTCTCCAATGAAGAAGAATATTTAATTGAAATATTTTCTTTCTGTACAATCCTTACTCTTGTCTTGCCTTGGTTAGCTCTCTCCTTGTTATTAATAGCACCCAAGTGAAAATATGGGAGTTCTGTGGCTTGCCTTCTTAATAATGAATAAAGGTGATGCATTGTATGAAACTGCCTCAATAATTTACAAGGTAATATCAAGCACAGACTAACTGTAGTGGTCTGCAGAAAATATATTGCATTAAAAAATGATTTATAAGTTGCACAGGTGTTAAAATGCTACATTTAAGAACCGAGTTTGTAGTTTATCAGAAATGTTAAAGTTTTAACACCAAGAATGGCTGTTTTCCTACTTGTTTTAAGTTGTAAGTTATTTTCTATTCATGTCCTTTTGTATATATGTTTAGAGATAGAGTACACCTTGTTCTGACAGAATGCCCTTTTACATTCAATTCTGCTTATACAAAGACAAAAGAAAGGGATAAGAAAAGAAGTTCACTATAATCACTGTTTTTTAATGTCCCAGAGGAAAAGCCACATGGTGTCATCTGTTCCCATACCTGCACCTGGGAAGGACACAAGCACATTCACTGATGTGCTTCCAAGAGATTTTTCTCTCTAATTCTTCCTCACAATGGAGGATGACTTATTTTCATCTGAACTAAAAGACAACTTCCAGTAAAGGCTGACCTTAAATATTTTTGCTGCTTTTGCAGTCCTTGCTCCTCACATGGCACAAAGAAAATGATATTGCCTGTACTCATGGTGGGGAACAGCTCCTGGGATCCCACAGGAATAGCATCAATTGCTATAGGGTCGCTCCTGTAACAGAAATTTTCTGGTTTCCAAATACATGTGGGTTAGAGAATTAAGCACCCTTAATGGTTTCTACTCAGAGTGTGACCCTCACAATTATTATTTCTAGTGCTTTTAGCTGACCAAATCCAGGTTTTCAGAAGGGGCTTGGTATTTAGAATTCTGCTTTTCTCAGGGTACCATCGGACTGAAAATCAGCTGTCTAATAATCAGAAGATGGAAAAGCAATCCTCTATAAAGTGTCTTCCCTTTGATACTCAAAATCTGAGTTATACAATAGATCACTACCTTTGATTATTTAGCATATATTTATATACAGGTTGAATTATGAAATTATTTTAAATAATATATGCCCATTAATATGAGATATCTCATGCCTACTGTGTTTCGTGAAATCTTCTCCAAAACCAGTAATGAATAACACTTCCAATGAGGCATGAATTCTAGCCAGTTAAGCAGATTAAACATTAAAAAAAGTACAAAAATAACATGATTCTGGAAAGGCAATAGTAAGTTGCAGAATATTAATCATCCAGTCAGAGAAAATGAATAGATTTGGATCAATCACACAGTTTAAGTTCAGGCTAGAGGAATACTCTTCAGAAACAATTTCAAATTTATACCTAGGAACAAACATAACCTTTTTGCAAAGAGCTAGCAAACAAATTAAGACCTTAGTATATGCACAAACAAACAGAAAAAGCCAAATACATTATTTGTTGTAAAACATTTGACCTGATATACTAAAAATATTTTGTGTGTATTGTGCAACCTCCCACATTTTAACAGCTAACTGAAAAAGTATCTAGACATATTAATATAAGGCAAAAAGATTTAAATGTGGTTCATTATTCATCTTGTCCCTGCAGAAATAGTCAATGTCCATTAGGGGACACAGGTACCTTATTTCCTTGCACACAGTACTTGACTCAAAAGAATAAAGCACGAGGAAAGACACTTTTAATGGGGACATGGGCACATATAGAAGAGGTGAAGATAGATCAGATGAACAATGTAAACAGCTCAGGTTTTGAACCTGAAGTATGTATCCCACTTACCAGGACCTAAGATGGGACACTTGAGAAGGATGACATCAGTATATTTACAATCTGGCACTAAGGTGCAACTTGGAACAGGCAGTAACTGCCAAGCTGTTCTGGGGAACAGTAAAACTGTAAGCTTTGCTTTATTTGTATTCGCATTTATAAGCAAAGTTCCAATATAAGCCACAATGAATAAAAACCAGTGTATATTTATAATTCCTAATTTTGCATTAATACAAGTTTAGATGACAGAGTCTGGAAGTTGAACCACACAGTCTGAATCTCAAAGAGTCTCTCTAAGACACAGTTGCACACAGATGCAGACTGCAACTTATTTTACAAAGTCGACAACACTGACTTTTTAGAATGATGCCAGCTCTGCAAAATGCAATGGACCGGCAAGAAGATTTTATGTTTCTTTGTCCTGGCACTGATAACATATTATTTTCTGACTTTCAAAAGAGCAACAATTGCAATGTCATGGTGTTATACTGCGATTACTTTCAGTAAAAAAAAACAAAACAAAAAAAATAGCAAACAAACAAACAAACAAAAAAAATGAACCAATAATAACAGTAACAGAATAATATTTACATCCCTCAAGAAAATACACAATATATTCTAAACAGCAGTTTACATTATGTATTCCATATTTAGACATAAGGGTATATCCTCTATTTTGGGGCTAATTTTATCAAATAAATCATGTTGAATATACCAGCTTAACCTGTTTGTCTCAAAATCTTTCTTTACTTTAAAGCCTTTGCATATACTTAAGCTGAGTTCATATATATCAATTTCAATGTAAGTTCAGAATAGCCATATTATTGCAGCAGTGGTCACCATAAAAATGTCATAATTTACGTAAGAAATAGAATGATAGCACCCTTCTTCTAACTATATTCTAATGAATCAAAATCCATATAAAGTTAAAAATAGTTCAGAAATAAAACAAACTGCATTTTACTTGACTCCTTAGATGGAAGAAATAATTTGATAAAATTTTGTATTTTTGAGCTTTAATGCTGAATTTAATCCTCTGTTTCACACTCAGAAAGTTTAGTGCTTAACCATAAAGTACATTTTAAAATGTGAAATCTGCTTCACTTTCCCCTTCATTCACCAAAACAATAATTGCAATCTTTGATGCCAGGCTTGTTTTATTAGCTCATTTAGATAAGGGAATTTTTGGTCAGTGACTCAAAAGATTATCTGAAAACTTTGTGAAAAATGGTGCTACTTGAAAAGTGCAGTGATGTACAAAGATGCTATTGAACTCTTTATCCTCACTGGCATCATGTACAGATCAATTCACACAGTTCCCCATCCCTGTCAGCTATTACTAAACTGATATTTGTTATGTGAAGGTGTTAAGAGTTCAATACTCCCTGACGAGGATATTTTAGCTATTCCATGTGTGGAGGGGGTTATATATAATAGCAAATTTGCTTATTTAAAGACAGTAAATGTTACACAGGACTTCTGCTTTAGCAGGGCAATATGACACATATATTGCACAATGATGTACAAATTAAAGGTACACCTAGCAAAAAACATACATACATACATGTATATGTATATGTATATGTATATGTATATGTATATGTATATGTATATGTATATGTATATGTATATGTATATGTATATGTATATGTATGTATGTAGTTTAAACACAATACCAGTGTGAAATCCAGTGCCAGTACCTGGAATATGCTGACTGTCACAATGCTGGCAAAGAATCAGGGAGGTTTGCAGTCAGCTCAAGACCTTGCTGTCTTTGAAATGCTTTTGGCAGCTACTTGGGGTTTATACCCTTTGTTGGGCTGAGCCGCCTATTCAGCCCTGCCAGGCCGGCCTGGCTAGTCCAAGGACACCTCCACACTTTTAATGAGGTTGAGGAGAAACATTCTCAGTACCAGTTAATGCACTTGGCTGTTGACAGCTCAAACAAAGGCAGTCCCGCCCCACTGGTAACACCTCTGCAGCACCAGTGCTTGGTCACAGCTGCATTAGTCCCTGAGCAACAGACCACATCCTCCTCCTCATCTGCTCTGAGCCTTCTTCCATTTTAGGGGCTTATTGGTCAGTGCCAGATCATCAATTTCATGAAATATATTGTTACAAAATCTTCTATTTTAAGACACACAATCATAAAGAAAAAGAGCTGCCATACTGATATCCTTCCCACCCCTGAGCTGCTACAGAAACCCAAAAGATATTCCAGTCAAATGATTACCCATTCTTTTACCGTATTTCTAATTTTTTTGAGGTACTGAATCTGCATATGTTATCAAATACCACAGATCCACTTAAGCTGCAGAAGCTAGACATAAAGAACTTCAAATGAAGCAGCTTAGTGAAAATCATTTATACAGATATCAAGTCCATGAAGGAAACAGGGCATTCCAGATCCACTGTTTAGTAAAAGTGATTGCTGTGCACACCTGTGAAAGCAAGTCCCTTGCAATTGGCGGTATCAATCACTCTTTGTTAACTGCAGCTTGGTTTGGGATTCTTCTCCAGCAGCAAAGCCATTTTGCAGTATTTCAGAGTTACTAAGTTTGGAAAACCCCACTAAGGTTATTGAGTCCAATTGTTGACACAAACTGCCATGTATTCATGACTGAGCAACAGTGCCACATCTACATGCCTTCTGAACACCTCCACCAACTCTATTCACAATCTTCTTCAGCATGATGCTCCAAAGGGACACAGCAGACCTTGATGAAGATAATGGTATTTACATCTGATATCGTACTGGTGGTAACTTATTTAACCTAAGATGACTGAAGGCCTGCACTAAGACTCTGAATTACCTTGTCCATGAGCCGCTTTTTGCTGACGATGCCGCCCTCGTTGCTCACACAGAAGCAGCTCTGCAGAGCTTAACATCTTGCTTTGCAGAGGCTGCTGAGCTTTTTAGGCTGGCAGTCANGCAATAGAGGAGCCCCAAAGAGGAGATACAAGGACTCCTTGAAATAGCACCTCAGTCTTGGCCATATCGACCACCATCAGTGGTCTAGTCTGGCCTCAAATCAGGAGACATGGAGACACATCATCTATAACGCAGCTGCCTCCTTTGAAAACTCATGTAGAATTAGCCTTGAGGAGAAAAGACAACACGCCTCGTCAATACCACCAAGGAGACTTTCCTCTGTGCCTTTGGTACCTGGACTTGTCTATCCCGCATCGGCCTTTTTAGCTGTCAGCGCATTTGTAGCAAGAGTAGGTAGAGTCCTTCCCACATTTTCTTTCGCAAAGCTCAGCCATGATGAACACCTCCAACTTCCCCAGACAGCCTGTTCTAATGTCTGACCACCCCTTCGGTGAAGAAAATTTTCCTAATATCTAATCTAACCCTCCCCTGGTGCTATTTCATTGGAAATGAAATAAATGAAATAAATTCCTAATTCAATATAAACATAAGATGGGTTTTGCTGAATTGCTTTTCAGTGGAAATAAACTATAATAGTTTTCAAGGTTCAGTGTTATCTATTTTGCCCTGTTCTTTGCACAACCTCTCGTTTAAAGCTCAAGAACTCCTAGTGTAAGGTCCTCACCAGTCAGAGTTACTTACAGCTACTAAAGACAAGATACATTATCAACTCCTGGCAGCATTTCATGTTCAGATCCTTCTTTCAGATGCTTTCAAACAGTGTCTGCAGGAATTACTATTAGAAAAAGTCGATATTGTCATAAACTCTCATTGTCAATTCTACTACTACAATACTACTCTTTCTTTCTAAAATAAAGATGGATCCATGATTTCCAGACCTGTTATGGATCAAATCACCTGTGCTGTTGAATTGACTTTCATCAGATTCCACTGAATTATACTGCTCAAAGTCCATCTCATTGTTTTCCTTTTTTTCTGTTCATTTTTCTGAAGTAGATACTATCACATGACAAATTTAATGGGAGAACTGTAACCACAGTAATGATACAGTGCTACAGGATAGTGATTTTGTTTTTCTGGAACATAATATAAATTTTCTTAGAAGAGGAGCTCTTTCAGGCAAGTATTTGACATCAAATTATTTAAATAGATCTATTATTATTATTAAACGATGCTTCAGTAATTTTTTAAGGCAAAATAATGAGAGAGAGAAAGAGATCCAGAGAGACAGAGTGAGAAAACAGGTTACTTTTACAGAGGTTCCTTCCAAATTTCAGATACTTTATTTTCATTTTTTATCCTTGTTTAACTCATGAAGAAAAAGGTGAGCTATCCAGCCTGATGGTTCATAGCTTTAGGATATTCCTTTCAGAGCACAAGTTGCAGGCTCTCCACATTGTGAATGAAATCTCAAATGAGTTAATGTGGCAGAAATGCATCCTTGAGGCTACAGTTGTCACAATATATATATAAACACACTAATATCATCCCATTAGATCTTTTTCCCTTGTTGTACAACTAACTCAAGTTTAGCTAACTTTTACACCATTATACTGTTACATGGTTAAAGGGACAGTAAAAGATAATTCCTTGACAATTCCTCTCCAGACCAAGAAGTTAATAAAATACTAAATATAATACTAATATTCATAAGAAAATATTTGTATGTAAAGTCTGGATTTTTGAATCTACAAAATAAAGTTTCTTCCTAAGCACTTGCAAAACTTTTCTCTTTAAGAAGCAACACAGACTGCAATAATTTCTCAATATTTTTAATAATTTTAACTTCTATTAATGAAAACTTATAACTGATATAGAAGCATCAGCTCATAGGAATAATTGTTCAGCTGATAAACATGTTAATTTAACTCATATTTGAAACTCTACTAAGCATATTGCCTGTGTGCTTGAAAAATACCCAGCAGAGCTGGATATCATAATTGATCAGTCTTTATGAAAATCAGATTGTATGCTTAGACAAAAACAGATGACGAAAGAAATGCAGAGGGAGGAAATTAAATTTTATCTTTTTATGTATGTACCTAATTATTAAAGCTTTAATAATAATTACACATTTTTTAACAATTTTCTCCACTGTTGCTTTTTAAAAGTTTCTGATGGCTTCTTCAGTTCTTTGTGGTATTGGCATAGAAACTATGAGGAGAAAGAGTATTCAGCAATAACGTGAAATAACTGAGGTTTTCCTAGTGCTTAGGATTTTATCTAGGAAGCAGTTGAAATAGCTCTGGGACCAACAACCCCTTACAATTTACAGATTTTTGAAGACATATGGTAAGCCACATTGGTTTTTTTGTCATCCCAGTCTGTCTCAGGACTAGGCAGGATGCTCCGGAATGAACATCCTCCAAAGTTCCCGGCACTTTTCCAACATGTGATTCAAATATTTTATGCAGTCAGCATTAGTGAGAGAAGCTTCAGGGCTCCTTAGACTTGCCTTTGACTGCCTCAGTTAGGATGACTGCATTGGTCAAGACCAGCAACTCCATTTAGAACTGCAGATCTTTCTCCACATCTTTTCCAAATTCACTCCTGAAATGTCTGAAAGAGTTAGCATTTCTGAATTCAAATAACACAAAGAGATCTTAATGGAGCTAAACTGATCAGCTTTTCAGGAAATTAAGGGAACACACCTGCTACAGGGAATAATTACAATTCTCGCTTACCTCAAACTACTGCTTTTATCCTCACTATTTCATATACTGCCATTTCTTTGTGAATCTTAAAAAGGGAAGTTAAATTTTTCTGAGTGCAGTAAAAAATGTGCATCATAAAATGCTATGTTTTTATGTAAAGCTATTGAATATTAAGAAATGTTATCTTTCAAGGTACATTTCGCTCCTTTTGTGTCTTGAACTCATAGAGTTTCTCATAAAACCAGTATTTTTCTCAGCCTTCACTGGCTGATTTCAAAGAAGAAAGAAAATACAAGTTATGTAACAAGTTATATTTTTTAAATTAATTTTTAATATGAATAATATGTTTATGCATTAAAAGAACAAGAGGTAGTATATCATAGTGGGTGGGTAGCACAACCCCCTAGCAAGCCTAATATAGTTTATGCAAGGGGTTTTGACTGTAAAATTAAATAAAAATAATTTTACATTCATTAGAAAAGTATGCTTAGGATTGCAAAGAGTTGTGAAATAATGATTTGCTCCATTGTGCATTACCATCACTAGAAAACACTGTCGCACTCTTCCAAACCTTATTACAGTATTTCTAGGCACCCTTTATCTGCTAAAGATTAGCCTCTCACAGTTTTATTTATTCCATTTGCTTTCTAATAGTCTACATTTAATCTTCATGCCTTTGGAAAGACAAGACTTCTGCCTTCCACACACATCTCTGTAAGTGTCTGACTCCTACATGCATGCATGTTAAGAATTGTCATGTGGTTCTCAGGGGTCTCTAATTTGCAAGTGCCCAACTACTGACAGACTTCTGTTAGATGACAGTGTTTTTCTTTCTTTAAAACTACTCTCTAGCTCAAAGAGATCCCTTTACATCATGTCTGACCCTTCCTCTCTTTCAACTCACCAGACAACTTTCCAACTTTTCTAACATTAATGTTCTATTAATAGTAATGTATCCAGAATATATTTTTTTAAACTAAAAATAAATATTTCAGTTATGATTTTTCAGTGAACTGAGTTGATTTTCTTTCTAACAATTTCCTTGTTAAATATGAAATGTTATATGTGCTGTGGTCTGCAGTGTATATTTACCATGGAAATTTTAAGGAATCCATCAATATGAAGCAAAATTGTATTCATACTTTTACAAGGTGAAGAATGAATATAGACTGATTTGTCCCTACCCTTGTTCCTCCTTTCCAAGTATCCTGTTCATGATGAATTACTAGTATGTCTTACTTTCTGGGTAACTGTTACTGAACTGACACCCTGGCAAGCTCAGTATTACACACAGTTCTGTAAACATTTTGTGTCCTCGGGAGGGAACTCCTCCCCTCACCCCTCCACTTTCTTCCAGCTAGATATTCATCTATAACTTGCAGGAGTTAAATTTATCTCAGACTCGTATCTTTCTATCCAATTGAGTTAAAATTCGATAGCAACTTTAAAAATTATTGGAAGAAAGAATGACAGGCAGACATATATGCACATACATACACACAGTACAAGCAAATATTTAGGAAGTCAGGTTAAAAACTAAATTATATCAGCACATAAATTTGATTATAAGCCATGCAGAGTGAAATTAAAAGCTAAACTGTAGAAAAACACTTGAGTTTCTATTAAGGTTGCATGCTGTGTTGATATTTTAAAATCTGATTCCTAACAGAAGTCAGTGATTCATCCTTTATTTCTTTTGAGAAAATGAGAGGTTTACATCATGTGACATTTCTGAATTGGCAGACCAACTTGTACTGAAGCTCCATTTGGTGCCATTAAGGAATCAACTGTCTCGAAGTTGTTAGCTTCTGAAATTCCCTTCTGTCAGTGAATACTCACTATTTACACTGTCTGGAAAGAAGGACAAGCTTTGTTGCAACATAGAAGAAACATTGAGCTGCAGTTTTTAATTTTTTTTTTCTTTTGATTGGCACGTACTTTTCTTCAGAACTCCCAGACAGGCAGTTTTGGCCATACTTTTTTGTCATGTTTTTTCATTTTACATTTATTGTTACCCTTAGGAAGAGGGGTGACAAAGTCTGTGGCTTGTCTTTTAGGTCCCTTATCACAGTGGAGTTCTAACATGCAATAAGACAATAAGTAGACAGCATTTTTTTTAATGTTTCTTTAAGCAATTATGAAATTGTCTTCTGCTTCCAACAGGAAGAATTTAGTAATAAATATATATTGTATGCTATTCCTCTAAAAACAATCTTGACGAAACCTCTACAAGAAAAGTGTCTTCCCTCTAACATAACTATTGCTTAAAATGGAAGTCGGGTCATATTTTAAGAAGAGTGACTGACACTCTTGCCAATCCTAATTGAAGTCCATGGCACTATACAGACAGGAAAGCCAGCAGTCAGGCCATCTAAATGTTGCCATCAGCACTTCCTTGCCTAAGAGCTGGGGTTCCACTTTGATTAAAGGGAAAAGACTACCCCAGAACTGGAAATACAGCCAAAAACTCTTGAGCACCAGGATGTAATAGCATGAGTTCTCTCTCTTTCCCTATCTCCATGGCTATAGACAAAACATAAATGTCTGATGTAGACTGGTTTCACAGACTTTTTACATTCAGTTAACAGTAAGAAAGTTTAATCCAGGTTTGTGGCATTTTTCCACATAGAGGAGGTTGAAGTGCTAGTATTTTCTGGGAAATTATGAGGCTACAATTTTTCATTCCAGATTCATACAGCAGATGTGCTAAGTTTCTACAGATATAGCAACTACAGCATCACAACTATATTCAGAAATTATGAGCGTAGACCATAGCCAAATACAAAAGGTTTGTCTCAGTGGTAGAATTTAACTAAATTACTCTACATTGGTACCAGTGGGATGAGTATCAGGACAGTCATCTGGAAATATGACCTCATGTTTTGTAAATATGTCTTGAAATCAGTCTTTCTGTTGACACTTCATCTAACTAAAATAATTCAGGCAGCTCATTACTGGGAATATTTACCTACGGCTGTTTGGAGGGTACATGTGGTAAAATTTGCTCTTTAATTACTTTGCCACAAATACTTGTTCCAGTGAAATGCCCACTGGTAGTTCATAAAAATGTCGCTTCTGCTCAATCTTGGGTGTATTCTGATGAAAACTGTGTAAATGCCAGCAAGAGAGTCAAGCAAATTGAATTCAAACGCCATATCAAATGAATTCAGCTCTTGATTGCTTCTGAAGATTAAATGGTAAATTTCAAGACCTCATTTGAAACCTGTAATAGGTCCGTGTGTTAGGAAATAAATCACCGTCACATATTTTAAAGTCTTAAATATTAATTTTCTGAGTAAATAGTGTTATTAGAACATCTTTTCTTTTTCACCTATTTTTCATATGAAACAATGTTTGCATCAGTGGTGGAAATTTTCCCCCTCAACACAGTCAAATTCTAACGAGAGTTCTGTTCTCACAAGTACTGACCCCACAAGAGCGCCACAGCAGCTCAGTTCCAATGGCTGACAGAGGAAGTTTTCCTTTGCAGCAATTGCTCTGGGTATATGCTATGGACCTGCACATAATATTGTGGGTCAGTCTTTTCCTGAGTAGAAACAAAAAAAAACGATTCCAGACACAGTTAGGCAGAGTTTTCTTGGCCTGCTTATTTTGTGTATGTCTGATATTTCCTAACATTTTTTTGGAAGTTTATTCTCTACGTATCTTTCTCCATCTAATTATCTTTAAATGAATCTTTTTCCATTATCAGATCTTGACAACATTTCGTCCCTTCCTGAGGAAGTGGAGTCATCATTACCTGTCCTAATAATTAACTCTGGGTTTCTGTTTATGTTCCTTCTGCTGGGCAGCACCCTGGCTATTATTGCAAAACAAGAAGGCTCAACACTTCATTAAGCTAAAAATGATTTATGAACAGGTATAAAAGCTAGGGACACTGCCAAGAAAAAAGTAACAAATGTCAACCGAGCTTTGAAATGTTCCATGCTCTTTTAGCTAAGGCTCTGTTAGAGTAGCTAAATATGTTACACTATGTATTGTATCCTTTTGACCATTGTTTGCTAATTCCAGAGGCTTGGTTTACTGAAGCTTAACCAAATGAACACCAAGCATGTTTATCAATACTACTGAATGCTGTTGTATTACTGAATAAACACAATCAAGAGAAGGATTGGAAGGAAGAGAAGAGTTTGGCTGCTGGTGATAATTTCCAGTTGTGAAGCAATTATTTAGAGAGCAAAATTTAGTATGAGAATAAGGAGTTTAGTAAGTGCTGGATTTGCATAATAGTAGTACACATCCCTTTAAATTTCCTCACGGCACTTTTAAAATGAACCCTAATTATAAATTACAAATTACAATTACAAGTCTCATATAATGTGAATTTACTTGTGTTTACATTTGCATTATCCTCATTTTTAAGTGTGCTGATGATTAACATTAGTAGTCAAGTTATTACATTAACTGCATGAATATACTAAACACCGTCTTTTAGAAATTGAAACTTATGCACATGAAATCTGCAAATAACTAAAAATTCACCCCTATTCAAATTAAAAAAAAAAATCAGAAAAAAAAACAAACAAGCAACTCAAAAAACAAACAAACAAACAAAAAAAACCAAACAACCTCCCCCAAAACTAAAGTGAAAACAGCTGTGGAAGGGTCTTTTTTGTTTTTTTGATGTGTTTTATGGTTTGGGGTTTTTTTGTTTTCCTTAGAACATAGGTAATGTAATTCTTTCCTCAGAGCATCAGGGCATGTAAAATATAAATAAATGTCAGTTGTTTGCTTAAGGTAAATTTTAAAAATCCACTTTAATGTCATTCCCATTATTTAGAGTTAGTATGACATATCTTAACTGTCATGGCTAAACAATGTCTCTTTTTCTTCCATAGAGATTCAGAAATGACAAAACTCCAAGCAGTCCCTTTTATATTCTCCAGAGTGCAGAAATTCAGTGAGCCAGATGGAGGAAAGACAACATAATATTTACAAATTACCAAGTAGCTACTCAGCTACACAGAAAGTACCCTATTTTCTGTGCTCCCTATGAACTGTTCCATGTTATACTTAAAATAATTTTTAAAAAAACCCTTTTTAAAAAAAGGTTAAAACCCCTCCCAGTGATATTTGATGGAATGAAGGTGTTCAAAGAAAAGAGTTAAAATGAACAGGAACGCATTTTCTCATATGAATTTGTATGCTCCAACATTCCATTTTTCAGGTATTGTGCGACAAATATGAATGACAGTACAATTTTTGAGTGTTAGTATGGTTGTCCTGAGCAAGACCATTCTCCAAAAAGAGTCACTACTGTCATCTGGAAGCCAGTAAATTGAATTAAGATGTTTATATCTTATGGGAAGACTAAAAAAATTGTGGTTAGAGTGGTAAATATAACCTAAGATAAGGGAACGTGAAAATGTGGATCCCATCCATGTGAAAACAGTGGATTCCATCTTGCGGAATTTAGTAAACTCTTGGACAGAATATATAACTCAGTAAAATTGTGTTTGTTTGGTTTTTTTTTTTTTTATTTCAGAAAAATAGCTTATCTATATCCTGATCTAAACTTTTGAAATCTCTCCATTAATACTAAATTAACTTTCAGTTCATCCAGCAGAGATTTTGCTATGTGAAGATTTCCTCATGGAGAAATTCTTTCCAATTCTTCCATTTTCTGAGGACTGGGTGTAAGTGCAGAAAACCGTTTTTTCTGCAAGATTATTATGAGGAGCTTTAGGGCTCATTTCACTTAGACATCTTTTCTGCCTAGAAGAGGCTATTTTTTTTCCCCCACAAACATCTAGGACATCTCTTCTTCTCCAGCCTTGCAGAGCAGTTAACTCCCTGAAAAGATAACTTTTTCACAGACAACCTTGGAGCCCCCACAAGGGGGGTCAACTGAGTCATTAAGAAGGCTTTGAAAGGAAAAGTTTTGCGTTCTTTCATGCCTGGTGTATGCACAGTTTTGTTTAGTGTTCTTGCCTTTGAAAAATAAATTTTCCTAAGTCCTTCCACTGCCTGGTGTTTTGGGGATACCTGCACTACCTTTCTTCGCACAGAGGAAAAGAAAAAAAACCATATCTATGTGCATGCAGATAATGCAGAAAAAAGATTGCATGGAATTTACAGTTGCATTTGTCAAACAAGAAAAAATTTTTCTTACAGTCTATAGAATTGATCTTGCCTTGATAAATCCAATGATATAGTGTCTTAGTCAGCCAACAGCCTCATAAAAAATACATTATCAGATGGTTAATATTGCGCTTACAAAGCCAGCTGCCCGATTCAATTACCCTAATTTAAAAGAAGAATAATTTATATTTTCTAGTGAATGCCATGTAGAAATTGTGCTTACATTGCGTCTTCTAATCATTTACACAAAACTTTGTACAATCTAGAGGAATAAATGCTATGGGACCATAAATTTCACAGATTTTCAGAAAGCATTATCTTAAGAAATAGTGTGGGTTTATAAATAGTAGATCTTGAGGTCAACCTTTGAGAATTCTTCCTTTAAAGACAAACTAGCAACAATGTCTCAAGTCCTAGTTCGATAAAACTTTGAAAGTTCTTCCAAGGTATGCAGGGAGCACGAAGTCAATGCAGCTCCCGCTTGTTGCAGAGACCCCAGGAGCCACACTGAGTCTCAGTTTCTGGGACCTGGACTATTTAGGGTCCCTGGCCACAGATGGGGTTCAGCACTGCCATCACTCTGAGTGTCTGTGACCCCTCTTCTGCAGCAACAGCAGTATTCCAGACAGATGTAATGTTTCTTCGGGTTGTTTTATTTTTAAGTTAACATTTTTTCATGGCTAATTAAATCTATTAACATAGCTATTTTGTTGTTCAGTAAAGAGGAGTTCATTAAAAACATTATTAAATGCTTAACAACAACATAATAAAGAGTATAAAAAGGGTAAGTCAATGATAATATTTGTACTAATATCATGATATGAGAACGCTCATTAATATTATTAATTTTAGATTGCCTCAGTAAACATTATTATTATTCATTGAACATTACTAACATGTTTTAATGATCTCATCTTTTATTTGTTCAGTGATCAATGAAAACTGATGATGTGCAAGAATTTGTTCAAGATTTTACAGCTTTTTACAGGTTGTATTTGCACACAGGAACAATTAACACACTGACACACAAGAGATTTTATTGATAGCACAATATTAGGAAATTACCCTTGACCAATCCAAAACTTTGTAGCAGATAAAGATGTAATGTGAACTCTACTGAAAGAATGCATGGGGGCCTTGTGATACTGAGGTTTGGTCCTGAACACTCCTGGAAAGTTATCACAAAAAGGCAGACACCAATTACTGGTGTGTAGGGATATATGGCACAGTTTCTCTAAAGAGAAGCCGTCTGATAAATTGATAACATGCTTACATGGGCCACTTTAAACAGCTCTGCATATTTAATTTTGGACATGAGAAAGCTTCCCCTGAATTTACAGGAATTTTTTATTTTCAGTTTTGGGAGAATTAGATTTTTCCCTCAAGTTGGTGTACAGTTTAACAGCTTTCCTCACACGTAAGACCCAGATAGTTCCAACTCAGTTTTCCAGTCTCTTTGTATTACTACTTTAAGTAACTTCACTGATACTATTTATTCATTATGGGCTATATGGAGACAAAAGCCTACTTGTTCATTAGTCTCACAAGAAGATACACCTAAATCGTTTGGTCATCCAAAGCACTATTGCTGCCTTGTATAGTTCTGTATCTCATGATACAGAAATAGTACAAAACAGTGTATTTTGAATGTTAATGATCATTTCTCACAAATCTGTTTGAATGTGTGCTAAAGAAAGAGATGGAAACAAGAACATTGGTGAATACGATTTATGTTTACTGGAGAGAGTGTTTTATCCTTTCATTTGTTACCAAAGTAACTACACACTTCATTATTGCACACAGAGAGATGATATTGCACGATGTGTTCTGTAAGTCACTTTTAATTCCTATCAACTCCAGAACTATTTTATAAGTTGCTGGGGTGAATTAAGTTTCCAGCTATCATAAAGTCTTATGTAATTTCCTATGAGACACCTGCATAGTTGCTCAGGAAAATCTGTTGTAACAAGCAATAATCTGAGTAAAAATAATATTGGAAAGATTGTAACAACAGGCAAAAAATGTAATGCAAATTAAATACAGCAAGGATAAGGATCACAATAAGAGAAGTAGGGTGAAGACACTGAGTTCTAAAAGCTGCTACCTTGTCGGGTTACTGGACCAGTGGTAGGGGGATCATGGACACCGCACACAGACCAATGTGATCAAGTGAATGCCATTTATTAACTATCAATTGCATTCTATTATACTCTTGTGCTTGCAATCACACCTTGCTAACAGCTTATTGATTGGTTAAGCTTGTATAAGCACGCGTCTATCTTATAACACTGATTGGTTTATTACTACTGTCCCTGCAAACNCAGCTGTTATCCCTGACAAAGTAGGGTGAAGATTCAGTACCACTGAGTTCTAAAAGCTGCTACCTTGTCGGGTTACTGGACCAGTGGTAGGGGGATCATGGACACCGCACACAGACCAATGTGATCAAGTGAATGCCATTTATTAACTATCAATTGCATTCTATTATACTCTTGTGCTTGCAATCACGCCTTGCTAACAGCTTATTGATTGGTTAAGCTTGTATAAGCACGCGTCTATCTTATAACACTGATTGGTTTATTACTACTGTCCCTGCAAACTCTGGCTGAAGCAGCACTGTCTATTGTTCTGCATCTTGTGCTTGGGAGTTGCTTGCTTCATCATATTCTTCTTATCCTAGTGGCCTTGTAGCTCCTGCTTAGCTCCTGAGAAAATTCATGCATCTGTTAGAAAGCTTGGGTTGCTCAAATGGCCCCTCTGAATGAGAAAATCCTCGACACTACCTTAACAGAAGTTTGGAATCAAACACAAGAGTACAAAATTCAGAAATATGATTTCAAATTCAAACCAGCTTTCATTATCACACAAGAAATATAATTTTGCTGGTTTTAAAAAGAAGTAAGACTTTTTTTTTGGTCCATAAATACCTTTTCTTCGTGTGTCTTTGTTTTGCTGCTTCTCAGAACATTTCTGATGTAGCACAGAGAGTTGTGCCTCTTCAGGCTTGCTTTACAGGTACTAGTTTATTCATAGGGAATGAATCAATGCTTAAAGTGTTTGACTTCTGTATTGACAGAACACTTAAGGGGTTTGTTTGCTTTTAAATTATCCTTATATATGGTTTCAAAATTAATATGAACTTGATACTTGTTGTATTTGTCAAACATAGGGGGAAAAGCTATGCCACCAAGACTAAGAAGCCTGAAATAGTGGATATGACACCACAGCAGCACTGTACAGCTCTCAATACACATCCATTTGCATAAAAAAGAATACTTTTGACAACAACCAATAAGTAACAAAGTTATGGACATCAATTATTTCCCTTTTATGTCAATGCAAACCATTGCACTTCTTCTGCACAAGAGATCTGTGGACACGTGCTTTGGCCCACCTATGTTGTAGCTGTGCCTTTGCCTCTCTCTAATGATACTGTGTGCTCATGGACAAAGTGTTTTCTCCTGACATATCGAATTCCTTCTGTTCTTATCCACATCTTTTCTCCAGGGAAAAAACACTGATGACACTATTTCTCATGCAGAACAATAGTACTGTGAAGGCTTGCACAAGTGACAAATAAAAATAAGGCCTGATCAAGAGGGACGATGTTATTCAGGGAGAGTGAAACTTAAATGGGAACTTCAGGACCCCATGCACCCATCCAGCTTCAAAATGTCTTACAGAAAAACCTACATTAAGAAGAGGAGTGAATGATACATAAGTAACAAATTCTTAATGGAGAAAATAGCCATAGGAAAGAGTTGAAAACAAATCCTAACTAACAAATTTGCACAAAATTTTAACATAAAATAAAGAATTACTTCACACAGAATTAAGTAGGTTGGAAAAGACCTTTGGGATTGTGAAGTCCAACCTATGAGCTAACACCATCTCAGCAACTAAACCATGGCACTAACTGCCAAATCCAGTCTTTTTTCAAACACTTCCAGGGACGATGACTCTACCACCTCCCTGGGCAGCCCATTCCAATGGCCAATCACTCTTTCTGTGAAGAATTTTTTCCCTGACATCAAGCTTAAACTTCCCCTGGTGCAGCTTAAGACTGTGTCCTCTTGTTCTGTCACTGGTTGCTTGGGAGAAGTGACCGACCCCCACCTGGCTACACCCTCCTGTCAGGCAGTTGCAGAGAGTGATAAGGTCTCCCCTGAGCCTCCTCTTCTCCAGGCTAAACAACCCCAGCTCCCTCAGCCGCTCTTTGTAGGGCTTGTGTTCCAGATCCCTCACCAGCCTTGTTGCCCTTCTCTGGACACGTTCGAGCATCTCAACATCTTTCTTAAATTGAGAGGCCTAGAACTGGACACAGCACTCAAGGTGTGGCCTCACCAGTGCTGAGTACAGGGGAAGGATGAATTCCCTAGTCCTGCTGGCCACACTATTCTTGATATAGGCCAGGATGCCATTGGCCTTCTTGGCCACCTGGGCACACTGCTGGCTTATGTTTAGATGGCTGTCAAGCAGTACCCCCAGGTCCCTTTCTGCCTGGCTGCTCTCCAGCCACTCTATCACCAGCTGTAGCACTGCAGGGGGTTGTTGTGGCCAAAGTGTAGAACCCGGTGCTTAGACTTGTTAAATCTCATGTTGCTGGATTCTGCCCATCTATCCAGCCTGTCCAGGTCCCTCTGCAGAGCCCTCCTGCCCTCTAACACATTGACACTGCTCCCAACTTGGTGTCATCTGCAAATTTACTAATGGTGGACTCAATTCCCTGTCCAAATCATCAATAAAGATGTTAAACAGGACTGGGCCCAACAGTGATCCCTTAGTTAGTGACAGGCCACCAACTGTATGTGACACCATTCACCACCACACTCTGGGCCCGGCCATCAGCCAGATCTTAACCCAGTGCAGAGTGCACCTGTCCAAGCCGTGGCCTGCCAGCTTTTCCAGGAGTTTGCTATGGGAGATGGTGTCAAAGGCTTTGAAGAACTCCAA
Source organism: Calyptomena viridis (assembly GCA_013390005.1). Lineage (NCBI taxonomy): Eukaryota > Metazoa > Chordata > Aves > Passeriformes > Eurylaimidae > Calyptomena > Calyptomena viridis. The sequence goes on along the minus strand of WEIV01017820.1, from coordinate 21,664 downwards.
GTAGACTACATCCACAGCCTTCCCCTCATCCCCCAGGGGGGTCACCTGAAATGAAAGTCTATTTTCAGACTACTTGGCTACAGGAAGTAAGTTTACAGTCACTGATATTCACTGTAAGAACTAAAGTCCTATCAGAAATAGATGCATTTTATAACATTCTAAAAGGTTGTTGTTTCTTCCTGAGATTATTAATATGACATCAGCCCCTGTGTCAGGCATTGGGATTCTAGAAATTTGGTAAGAAGTACCCCAATATGGTAAATTTTGGTTATGTGGGATACGTATGATACCAGAAGAACTGCATTCCTGAAGAATGCTATATAACTAAGTTTGGGCATGACAGAGGCAAGGCCACAGTCAGGCTTCCTTGCAATTATTCCATGAGACAGAGACAACGGACTGAAAGATACTCATTTTTTCAGGCCCCTTCAGAGAGTATTTGTCACCAAACCTCCAGAAAAACTGGTACTGCACTTTCCCAAATCCATGAAGAACAACTCGAATTTTAAGTAATGAAATTTTTCTTTTAAAACTCCTTACAGAAAAGTAGTGGCCAGCAGGAACATATTAGATTATTTCACTATACTCTCTTGAAATATGGATTTAACTAGGGACTGTGTATGAATTGGACATGTAAATTCCAGAGTATAAAAGCAGAGGAGGGACAGAGCAGTGAGGGGTTTGCACAATGTTTCTTTCTAATTAGTAAGCAAATGAGTGGTAAATCCACTTTAAAAGAAACTGTCTTTAGGACAAAACAGAAGGAGGCATCATTGTTTCTGATACCTCTAACTTCTTTGTTCCCAGGGCATTCTAGAGATGTGAAATTTAGGTTGTTGCAGGAATTTACAGCAATTTAGCACAATCCCTTGGCAGCACCCAAGACTTATGTTAAACTAGCACCTGCAGAAAAGCTTTTCCAGCACACAAGTAAGTGATTCTCTTCATTTTCAGAACCAGTAACTGCTTCTGTGCAAAATGCTTCTATTACCTGAGGACACTACAGTAAGACTATGCCCTTGACAGTTTAAAGTAAAAACTTTATTAGTCTTGCACACCTGCATAGACTGGTTGTATTTACTTCTCTAACTGAAATTGGCAGCTCTTGCTTATATAAAAACAGAGACAACCATTCTGGGTCAACTCAATTCATTCAACATTTGACAAAGAGAGTTGGATTTCAGTACACTGTAGAACAGTATTTTTTTCCTACTCTTCAAATTGTCTTTTCTACCTCTTAGTCTTCTATTTGGAAAACAATTCAGATTTCCACATTACTGTTAATTAGCATTGAATTAATTTTCAGTTAGGTATATACGTAAAGTTAAGCAGTACATACCTAAATTTCTGAATCAGGGCTAATATTGCTATTTGTGCCAGACAGACCATATAAAGTATAAATCTATAAATATTCAATGAAGAAGCTACTTTTAATTATATGAACACAACTGTTATTTTTAAATGTACCATTAAGTAAATGTCACCAAAAGTATACTATGCAGCTTAACTTTATTGGTGCCTTTATTTAGGAAATTCCCATTAACTAAAAAGAATGCCTCTGCTTCACTTTCTATCCTTCTTCTTATGGTACTTTCAATATAGGCAAAAAAGAATAGCCATTAAGTGAGTGCTAATGAATTTGTCCTTTATTAAAATATTTTCAAATCAGAAACTGTGATCCCAGATCATTATAGTAATAATTCTGTTTACTCACTTATTTACCCAGCAATAGCTAAGGTACTTACTAGAATTACTTCACTACCCAGCAGAACATAATAGCTGAATGTCAGCAAAGAGGATGGTAGACAGCTTACGAATTTAATTTTCTAACTACATCCAAACTATTAAAGAGGAACAGCTGGTTTCTTCAATTTATTTTGATTTTCAGATGCAAATACCATACGTCTCAGGACCCCTGCCCTCATGCATTCTATGTTCTATGAGAGTGAGCACTCTCAGCCTGGCTTATGTTCTTTCTCTGCTGCTCATGCAGCAGCAGCAATATCCAGCTTAAGTACTATTTCCTCCACCTTCTACTATCATTCTTGAGGTTAGACATTAATCAAAAAGGTCATCATTCAACAGAAGTAAAAGTTTGCAGAATAAATGGCAAAAGTTTTGGGGGATTTTTCAGAAAAAAGTTTTCAGATTTTACAGAAAATGTAAAAAGGTAACTCTAAAACAGAGTTTTTAGCTATTGTATATATTTCAGAGAATTACTGCTGATAGTGTATTGAGCATCACCAGTGTTCTCTCTAAAACTGGCCCTGAAACTAAGTGTAGAATTGTGCAACTGAGTGCCAAATGGATGTTGTTTAATGTGTGCATCTGCAGAGTCATCTGTACAAAACATACAATACCTATTTGGGGTTATTAATGCAGCATTAGCACCAAGATCTGTGAGCTAAGCAACAGCATGAATAAAAAACATAGCACTTGTCCTGCAAGTCCTCTCCTAAAAATGAGAAGTAAAATTTATGTCAATGAGACCCAAATGGGACAAGATAACCTGACCAGGCTCAATTTTCACATTGTATTTGGAAGAATGCTATTTTCAAATGCAGCGAATAATGGCTTATTCAGCATCCAAAAGTACACTGTAACTGAAGTCATACACTCTTCTACATGTCCTTAGGATTAGTATAGTATATACAAGGTAAATTTTGCAATAAAGAGCATTTTAAAAGCTATTCAGTACAAAGTTCTCAAAAAATAGACCAAATACAGACAATTACGTGGTTAACTGCTTCTCTGGATCAGTGCTGGGTGAAAATTCCATGAAGAGTAATTTCATCTACAAATATGCTACTACAATTTACTAGAAGTCTCTAGATAAAATTCCTTATGGAGTTAAAGGCCAACACTTTCCAAATAAGAAAATTTAACAAGGGTCACAACCTAATCTAGGAAGGACCCTTAATACCCATTAGAGCATTAGGAACTCAGAGCAACAAAGTCTTTGAAAGGCTGCTTTTGATTATTGTTTTATATCTACAGCACTCACACATGAAGAAGACATGTATTATTGAAGAAGTGTAGGCAATTTTTTTCTGAGCTCAGTATTTCAGCTACCTTTAAACTCTTCCAGCCTCCACAATGAGTGCCAGCTTGGAATCCACTTGAACAATATCTCAAAAACACCTACAGGCTTGAGGGTGTTTCCTGTACTGTGTATTAGTTGGAGAGTTTTAAATAAAATTCTTTTTGACTTGCATGTTTTTATAGAAGATCATATTTTCTGCAAGGAGATTGACAAAAATGCAAAATGTAAGTTTTTCACACTAACCTTTTATGGAGTCTTTCTAAAAATACATTTAGCTAAAAGGACAAGTTAGAAATTGTGTTAATATTAATTGCAGCAGATGGAATTTTGAGGGCAAGCAGAAAGGCTAATTTAAATTTCTTTTAATAAATCTATTTAAAAATAGAGCTGTACCAGCTGCAAGTTATTCCCAGCCAACTCGTATTCACTGAAATTGGAAAAAAACCTGTCAAGCTCATGGATAGCCAACAGTCTTCTTGCAAATCTAGAAGCAGCAGTATAGGACTTCTGATCTTGTGACACATTGCATGCAAACCCTGCTCCCAGAACATGATGGCTTTGCTAAACTGTGTCAAATCTTAAAGAGATTTATTCTGAGGATAAGAATTTATAGCACTTGTCATCATAGGTGATAGTGCCAAAAATGTGCAGAGAATCAGCAATTAGCCTACTCTGTAGTCATATCTGTGAGCAGAAAATATGCTTGCTACCCAATACGAGTCTAGTTGTTATAAATAATTCTAGCTGTTATAAATAAAGTGCTCATTTACTTTAAAAAAGTGAAGCCTGATCTGGCAAGGTACTGAATGTTTCAAATTCTTAGATCTAGAGGATTTGAAGGTGCTTGTTCATTCATCAGCTAGCTGCTTTTACCAGATTAATTGATGTATTATCATTTTGGGGAAAAACCCTCTTTTTCTTTCTAAATTTCCACATATATACATGTCAGCAGTAGCTACCTTATCAGAGATAAGCCTTTCTTGCTGAAGTATTTATATAATTTCATTTTTTGGAGTGATTCATGGTATCCATTCCAACTCAAATACTTGTTCTGAAGTTTATCTAACTCTAAGATATTCAGGAGTAGTTTTGACATTTCTCCCACTACTTTATAGAGCGTCTCACCTTTTTCAAGATACAAATGCCATTTTGGCAGATCAGGTGCCACCTCCACTAGCTGACTAGCCCACTAACTTGACTCAATGTTGTTAAACTTCCCCCACATGGTGACTCAGTTCATGCATTTCAGTGTGAAGACCTTCTAGTCAAAGAATTTTATATTTTACATGTGCTCATAAGTTGATTAAAAATGCTTCTAACAGATTCATTCAATGGATTAGTGAATACTGGCTTTTAACCGTGGTCTGAACAAATGGAAATTAATTGCTTTGGGATTGTATTATTTTGTGCTAAGGAATTCTCACAACTTTTGAAGGGAAATGCAAGAGCACCACCACCTCCTCATCTCCAAAGTCTGCTTTGAACTTACATCTAGTCTTTTTCGAGACCTTCTAGCCAAAATATTGTTTCTAGTCTAAATCTTTTGCATAAGCTCTAGCATCTGGCACTTCCAGAAACTTGATTATTCTGTAACAGTTTCAGGCTTTAATAGTAGGTGAACCACATTAAGTCTAGCCTGGTTATGCTGGAAAGAGAGACATCCTATCTTCAGGAAGATGAGAAATTAATATTGTTTTGTCTGCATAAAAAAAAATGTCAATTTCCAATTTTATCTGGTTACATATAGGATTCAACTAAGTAAGAAGTCTTAACAGCAGCACCAGCAATTTTATTATTACTAAGAGCTCTCATTTGAGTATTGAGTATCACAATATTCCAAAGCTTATGCCTTGTTTTCTGAATACATCATAGAATTGCTTGCTGCCTCATCCTGCAGCCTTAAAATCCAACTGTATTTAATTATCAGCTATTTAACATTTCTTATTCTAGGGTTATTTAAAACCAGCTTTCGAAATAGAGAAATAATTAAAGAGGTATAAGGCAGGTATAATAATAACATAAACTCATGTCTCAGCTCCAGTTGGAATAATACATACTAATTTTATATAATAGTGCTTTTTATCTATACTTGCAGTTTAACACTGATTGAAACCAAGTTAATTTATTAAATAAGTATCTGAATATGTTAAAAGTCACTGGGGGGGATGGAGGGGTGAAGGGAAGAAGAAGAGGAATATATGTCTATATGTACACACATATTTAAAATACTCTTTGCTGTGTTTTTCCTCTAAACATTTAGGTTTATTGACTTTAAATTCTTTAGTAATTCATTATGAGATCAGAATAACTTAGAACTGTTTAAATTTGGAAGCAAAACAAAATCTGGCTTCAAAATGGCACATGGCAAATTCAGGCTGATACTAATTACTACGGACAAACAACTTTTTTTTAGCTTTACAATCATATCCCTACAACAGCATCAGAAGATGAGATAAGAAAGCAGCCTTTTCTTGCTGCAAAACCCAGAATACCATAAATGTTTTGATAATAAAACCCTTTCTTCATACAGAAAATATAAATACAGTGATTCCCTAATCCTTGTCAAAGAAAAAGTAATGGCAAGTGCATAGAACTAACCCAATACTTGAATAACTTCACTAAAATGGCAGACACTTTTGCTAAAATTTCATTTAGCTATCATTCGTTGGACATGAAACACATTAAGACTTGTAGAAAAGGGTTTGGTCACTAGGCTAAAACTGCAAACAATATCCACAGCTAGCACCACATGCTAGGTATATACACATGAGATGTATGACCATGAGAAATACAGTCCTGTAACCAGCAAGAATAAGGGTTGTTTATATATTTTACCTCTCTTTCTCTCTCTGGACATATACATATAAATATATATGTATATATATCTTTACTGATGACAACAACCACCTAAACCTTCTGATTGTGAGGAAATCAGCTTCATTGAGTGGAATACCATAAGACTATCAGCAAGAGACATGGAATTATGGGAGAGAGAATGGATTTAAAACAAACAGATTTCTTATTATGGCTTTTTTGGGTGGGGTTTTTTTTGGGGGGGAGATTTTTGGCTATCACCCTGTTCAGTAGCATCATCACTTTACAGTCTGCTAGGTCTTCCCCTTAATGGTACATAGCACAGGCATTCTTGCAGTAATAACATGACCTATGATGCACAACCTTTCATTAGCTATACTTTGAGATTTTTGCTCTTACTACCCATAAAGAACAAATCTTCAATGGCCAGAATGTATTAGCTAGTTGAAATTTATTATAACAATTATGTTATGTTAGTATAGGTTGGATGATTTTTGTTTCACTTTTTATTATTGAAATGCCTATTTTGATGCTAATGAGGGAAATTTAGCTGACTACAGGGATCTTTTGCGCCATAAAATAATTTCTCACAAGACAAAAAAACAATCACAAGAGTAGGAATTTAATATTTCATTAGAACATTGGCTCTTTTTACCCGTTAGAAAAATGTTTTTGGAGGTGTAGTCAAAAAGTGAAACAGAGATGTACAATCATGTTACTAACAAAACTCTTGTTATTTAACCACGTGGTTTATCTCTTGTCACTCTGCCTTCTAAAATTCCATTATATGGCAAAACTAGTCAATGCATTTTTCTTCTGTGGAAAGAAATGAAGTACTTCCAAAGTGCGATTGCACACATTTTATGGAGAACAGTTAAAATAGCTGGGATTAATAGTCCACAAAGAGCACCATCTCACTCCACTGTCTAGGAAATGTCCTGATTGCTAGACTAGACACTGTAATTTTAAAACATAAAAGTAAACAATAAGATCCTCATCTACTTTGTCAATATGGCTAAATTAAAACCACAGTATAACCTTAAAAATAACGAGATAAAGCTCTCCGTGACATATATAAAAATATATGCTAATAGTGCACATGGAATATTTGATAGTCAAAAGATTTGAAGTCAACTTTTAACTAATTTTAGTTTGGTTATGGAAAACACAAAATATAATTTATGTTGTCATATTTGGCAAATATTTGAATGTTTTCAGTATTTTCTCTGCGAAAATTTTATAGAGAATTCTGAAATTTCATATTCGACCTATTGTCTACAACAAAGGGCAAGAAAATTTTTCATGGAATCCTGCAACTACTGTGATGGCTCTTTCTCTAATGCCTTTGCCCTGAACTTTAGTCTTCAGTGGACTGAACCAATATTACTTAAAGAGTAGTTTTCTGCACAGCTCAAGAAGAAACTACATCATAAATAAAACACTTAATAAACTGAGGTGCAAACAAAGCAGAAGCTGGTATGACCTCATTAGCAAAATCTTACAGAAAGTCTGTATTTTGTTAAAAAAATCATATAGAACTGTGTTTCCAAAAATCTCAGCATTACAGATGTTGGTAACTGAACTTCTCAGTTTAAAAAGCAAATGTATAATCCCACCTTATGAAATATTAAAAATACTATTACTTCAATCTTATAAAGAAATTTATGATACAACTTCAGAGTTGATAGATATGGGAATTGTCCTGCAAGCAGCCTGTGCAGCCTGTGCTTTCTCTAACAGAAAAGTCACATGCATTTCAGAAAATTTTATGGAATATCAAAGTGGTTTCTGTGCCAGCCATCTTCACTAATTTGACTCACGAGGTCCATCTCTGTTGTGGTGGTGTGTTTTTTATGTTTGTTCCACTATTATCATATAATGGTATGTTCTGTTACCCCCCCTACCCTCTATTTGGCTCATTCTGTTGTATGTACACTCCCCTATGATGTAACTCCCCTATGATGTAACTTCCCTAAACCCCTCCTAAACTCCTCCCCAACTCCTCCCCTTCTTCCCTACCCTTCCCTGTCCATCACCCAAACCACCCCCCTCTTTCCAGCACCTTCCCTGTCTATCATTAGGCCCCTCCTGGGGAATCCCCTAGTGCTCGGCAGGTGACTGGTGCACATGACCTTCCTTACTCCTCCTCTTGNATCCTAATCTCCTCCCCTATTCCCTCCCACTGTTATAAACTGTTGCACCGAGCCCCAAACTGCTTTTCTGGGCTTGCTTCCCTCCGGCTGGCATAGGGTGAACCATTGTAACATCTGCCCGTTTCTCCTGACTGTGGTGAGGGCTCTGGGGAGTGATTGCCTCAGAGCCTGGAATAAAGTCGGATTGCAGCACCCCAGGAAAGACTCCCCAGCTGCTTTGTCCACGGGGGTCACGTTGGCCTGGACTGTGGTCCATCGTAGGGTGGGCGTAGGAGGATTTATGCCTGTCCTAAAGTGCAGCCCTGACTAATCCCTTCAGGGATAGTAAACGGGGCTGTGTCTCCCCCTGTCACTGGTGGCCGCTGTCGCAGCGAGCTAGCCCGGGGAGGAAAGTTGGCGGTGGACCAGACCGTGACACTCTGCATCATAAGGCTTTTTTCCCTGTTTAAATATCCTTTTAGCTGTTGGTTTTCTTTGTATATGTAATCTGTAATCTGTATGCAGATTAACTCCTCTCTTGAAACCATCTAAATAATTTTCTTGATATTTTGTATGACAATGGTTGTTCATTGTTGAAGAAAAGAGTGTATTGGTTTTAAATTTGTTTTCCTTCAATTTTCAGTATTTCTTTGTTGATGCACTATGTATGTATGACTAGTTTATCTGTGCTACTAAATAACTTGCATATCTTCAGAGCATGCCTTCTTATGCACCTTTAATGTAGACACAGTTCTAAAATTTTTTTAATTTAATTTCTTTTTTCTGTCTTCCTTGCATCTATTTAAGTTTTAATCTTTTGTCTTACATCTTTTATTTGTGTCATATCACAGATTCGTGATGCTATGTAACACACAAAAGCAGAAAGTGTAGGGTGGGATTAATGCTTATCTATATTAGGTTATTCTGTGTTAATTATAATTCTCTATGCTTTCATATGCTTTTGTTTTTGTTTTGGTTTTTTTTTTTAATATGTACTTGTTCCTAAAACATTGCTCTCCTTTGACAGGTATTGGCCATTAAAAATATTCCACAAAATGAGAAAATTAGTGGTGACTACACTGACCAGTATTCCATAGTTTGAGAAGAAGGTGTGTAAGGCAAAAAATCTGATTATGACATGATAAATGTAGTTATAAAAAAACTCCAAGTGTGATACGTTGTAGACATATCAGGAAACAAAGCAGGCACAATGAAACAGTGATACATAACACTGTGTGAAACTTGCTATCACAATATATCATTGAGACAAGTGGCTTAGTAAAGGTCAAAGGAAAGATGAGACACTTTGCAGTTGAGTATTTCCTAGAGAATACAGAACTATTAAACGTTTTACTTCTGGGGTTAGGTCATAACGTGAATTTTGCCTCAGGTCAGGAGGTGTTATTTGTCTCAAATAATAACGCTGTACAGTTCAACACTTTATAAAGGCTTTGCACTTTTCTGAGGCATGCATTTCCCACTGCCTGACATCAGGATGCCTGATCACATTGACAATTGTTCTAATCTAATCCAATTGTGTCTATAGAATGATTAATATGGAAGAACTGCTTTTATATAATTTTCTCAGGGAGATCGTGCATTACAGCCATCCATATATAGTTCCTGAACCGGCTTGGCATCTTGCTGACTAATCTTATAACTTTTTTCTGTAAGCTTAGTATATTCTAATTAGCAGGACCTTGTGGTATTTTTTTTTTTAATTCTTTTAGTCTCAGCTCCTATTTAATTTTCCGAAGTCTTGAATTCTTTAAAGCTACTTTGTTTTTCTCTAGAAACGATGAAAGTCCAACCCTAGGGCAGATGCATTTTTTTAGCATTCCCTCTAAGCGCCCTAGCAGGTTACATCTGTCCTAGCTCATTGGCGATGTGATCTACAGAGACATTTGACAACAGGTTACAATGGATGCCACAAGGTAACTGCCAAAAGTTTAAAAAATGTGCAGTGCTTTTTAAGAATGACTATCCCTTACGTATTCTGTTTCCTAAGCAAGTAACTAACTATGCAAACCAGTTTCTGTTCTTTTAGAAATAACATTTGTTCTTAATTGCCTTGCCCTGCAATACATCTACCTTGCCCCAAAGTAGTAAGAAAATTGACAGTTTTTGGAAATGGCAGTAGGACATTGCACCTCTTTGAACGTTGCCCTCCAAAATTCCCCAGGAAGTTGCAAAGTTAAAGAAAAAGTAAAAATAGCCAGTTGTTTTTCTGTAATTAATCTTGCTAAAATCTCTATTTTTTTTCTGGCTACCACTAGATCTATTAAGGCTTTTGACTATATTAAAAAATACCAATTTTATTCCGTCATATCTATAAGGAGCTACAGTGTCTGAGGTATGCCTAAACAGAAATGTTCCCATAAATACCATTTAAAAATGCACTTGTATGGACACTGCTTCTGCATAGTCACCCCTTTACAATTTAAAAACTAGAGAAGCAACCAAATAACATGCGGAAATGAAATATCAAATTGGCAAGCCAAGTACTATCCCAAACAGTGATAATGGTATTATTTTGTATAATTTGTTGTCCATGATTCAAATGGATTTCAAAATTTTACAGAGCTGAAATTTAAAAACATATAGTAGTACTAACATTCAGCCTTTTTTCCAGTTTCCTATTCTTTTTAGTAGTTCAGTTTAAAAAAGTAGGAGCTCCTAACATGCTAAAGGTAAATATTTTCTGAAAATTCTTAAGTTAGTGTCAAGGAAATCCTTTAGAAAACAGGATTCTGCTATTTGAGTACTGAATGCAATGCTTTTATTTGTTGTTATTAGAGAAAATGACACATTAATAAAAAATTACCATGACATTGAAAATGTACAGAAAAATGCAGACACCTTCTGTGTCACCATAAAAATAGTCAAGACCTATGAAGAAACTAAGATGCGGCAGCTGAAAAAACAGCTGGGGAGGGCAAAATGTCCCCTCATCACTCACACTACACTTTAAGATCCACCTTTCCTTCCACTGAGAGGCTCTGGAGATGGTGGATGAACCTTATCCTGTACCTTTTGGAAATTTTTAGCTAGCAGTCACTCTTTGCTGAGATGACTCACAAGAAGCACACAATGAACTGATCATCACTCTCAACTGTCTCTTGTAGGTTCAGTCCACCCCTCCTCATCCTAAGTCCTTAAGAGGCCTCAGATGGTGTCTGGCTTAGTGTCTAATAAGAACTCTAAATTAGACTCTATGGACATTAAAAAATGTTAGAAAATAAAGTACTAATAATAGAAGAATTGGATCTGTGTGTGTCTCATGATTAAGCTGCTGGATGCCTTGTTCTAGCAAATAGATTAGATTAGATTAGACTTTTTTTTTTCCGTGGGAATGCTATATTTAAAAAAAAAAAAAAAGATGTTTGAACGGCTTATATTGTACTGAATGTACTGGATATTATATATATAGTGTTGTGTGTTCCTGTGAGGTTGTTCTCGGCCTTAACCAGGTACACAGTATTCTAGTTTACAGGAGAAGAAGGTAAGTTAGAACTTTCACAACCCAAATAAATTGCATCATGTGATTTAAGCTTTTGAAAGAAGTTAATTTAGTTGTTAACATTGAAGATCATGTAGCCAGATAATTCTTTACACTTAATTGCAGTCTGCATTGTATGATATTGTTTCCCAAACTGTATCCTCTGAAACTCTAAATCACTGCTTGAAGAGAAACCTATTCAGCATGCAAATACATCTGACTTACTACAGCAGTTCAAAATAGAAATATTGTGACATATTATGTCACCAGTCATCTGGTGATAATATTGATAATGTTATCAATAGCTACCACACATGCTAAATTTGCTCTAAAGGCAATACAAAAAAACTGCAGCCACAGTTATGTGAGATTTGATCCAATCTTTGGTTTTGCTCTTTGGGAGACCATGGTTTTGTGCAGTTGTTTAGTTCCTAGTGTTGTTCCCTAGTGATGTTAGGTCATGAACTTCTTTGTTTTGTTTATGACAGCTGACTACCTCATTTTCACCTTCTAAATTCCTAAATCTTAAGCAGAACTAATTCCTATTGTCCAGCCACAGATTCCACTATCTTTGCCTCAGACGGACAACCTTCATATCACCTCCGTCCTACTTGCTGTAGTCTTTAAGCCATGTCCATGCAGTTTACACTGAACTGAAATTCAGCTAGAAAGGATNGCACTTTTACTGAATGCTAATCAACAGTATGACTTAAAGCATGCAAGAATCAAGCAAAGAGCCAGATTTAGGCCAGAAACATCAGTGAGTTTTCATCTCTTTCTCAGCAGAAAGCAGTGAATTAGATGATTAGAATGTTTTTTCTCTTTCTGATCTTTTAACGGGATTATCAATGTCCTCCTTTGATTTTCTCAATGGCTTATTTTAAGAGCAAGGGATAATATGAATTCTAAGGCTGCTATCTCCTTTGAAACAGAATTTCAAAAATTTTAAAAGCTNCTTTGCTGAGATGACTCACAAGAAGCACACAATGGACGGATCATTACTCTCAACTGTCTCTTGTAGGTTCAGTCCACCCCTCCTCATCCTAAGTCCTTAAGAGGCCTCAGATGGTGTCTGGCTTAGTGTCTAATAAGAACTCTAAATTAGACTCTATGGACATTAAAAAATGTTAGAAAATAAAGTACTAATAATAGAAGAATTGGATCTGTGTGTGTCTCATGATTAAGCTGCTGGATGCCTTGTTCTAGCAAATAGATTAGATTAGATTAGACTTTTTTTTTTCCGTGGGAATGCTATATTTAAAAAAAAAAAAAAAGATGTTTGAACGGCTTATATTGTACTGAATGTACTGGATATTATATATATAGTGTTGTGTGTTCCTGTGAGGTTGTTCTTGGCCTTAACCAGGTACACAGTATTCTAGTTTACAGGAGAAGAAGTTAGAATTTTCACAACTCAAATAAATTGCATCATGTGATTTAAGCTTTTGAAATAAGTTAATTTAGTTGTTAACATTGAAGATCATGTAGCCAGATAATTCTTTACACTTAATTGCAGTCTGCATTGTATGATATTGTTTCCCAAACTGTATCCTCTGAAACTCTAAATCACTGCTTGAAGAGAAACCTATTCAGCATGCAAATACATCTGACTTACTACAGCAGTTCAAAATAGAAATATTGTGACATATTATGTCACCAGTCATCTGGTGATAATATTGATAATGTTATCAATAGCTACCACACATGCTAAATTTGCTCTAAAGGCAATACAAAAAAACTGCAGCCACAGTTATGTGAGATTTGATCCAATCTTTGGTTTTGCTCTTTGGGAGACCATGGTTTTGTGCAGTTGTTTAGTTCCTAGTGTTGTTCCCTAGTAATGTTAGGTCATGAACTTCTTTGTTTTGTTTATGACAGCTGACTACCTCATTTTCACCTTCTAAATTCCTAAATCTTAAGCAGAACTAATTCCTTTTGTCCAGCCACAGATTCCACTATCTTTGCCTCAGATGGACAACCTTCGTATCACCTCCATCCTACTTGCTGTAGTCTTTAAGTCATGTTCATGCAGTTTACACTGAACTGAAATTCAGCTAGAAAGGATCACTTGCATTTAATCTTTGTTACAGCATTCATTTTTTTAACTCAGTTTCTCAGTTGCTAAAATGTACTTCTGTGTTCTTCTTTGGGCCTGTGGCACTATCTAAATAATGGTGCTTTCCATTAACTATGTAAACCGTATTTGTAACTTACAATGATAACACTGTGAAGTCAATTTCCAAAGAGAAAATCGAAGTCCTGACAGATGGAGCATTGTATCAGACCTTCAAGGCAAGAATAAGACCAGCAAAACCAGCTCTCTTAGCCTCTTTCCATGGCCATTGGCAACACATAGCTGAAGAAGTCCATCATGTATTGCCTGAAGTTCTATATTTGTGTTGCAAACCTAGATGCAGATTTGAATATATTCATCTTACCCCTGCACAAGCAGCTCTAAAGCTGACAATTCCTGTGTTTCATGCCTCATTTCCTTGGCAATGTCTCAGCTGTGAGAAAAGAAACAAAGCTGTTTTGATCAATTGATACTTTCTTTATTCCTTTTCTAGACATTAATAGAGATATAACTACTCTAAAAGTTAAAATTTATAAGAAGGTAAAACATAGGAATCATTAGACAATAGATGTTATGTCCCCTTTTCACAGCCTGCAAATAAACACCAAAACATTAATATTGACAGAAGTGTGATAAGGAATGAATTCTCCTAGGTCACTTTCAATCAATTCTCTCCTATTCTAAATCTGTGTTTCAGGTCTCAGAGCCTCTATATTGTCAGCATCACTCTTTACCTCAACTGTCCATAGGGGCAGAATGATGCACTTCACTCCTGTTCCTGGGGTCTGTTCCAGGTTTCATTCAGTTCACGATTAAATGGACAGCATTCTGCACATCTTGTCCTGTGGCCTACTAGGCCAGACTGAAAGAAAGGATCCAAAAGCCAGTATGAATATTTTCTTTAGGTTTTCACCCCACGGCACTTTTACTGAATGCTAATCAACAGTATGACTTAAAGCATGCAAGAATCAAGCAAAGAGCCAGATTTAGGCCAGAAACATCAGTGAGTTTTCATCTCTTTCTCAGCAGAAAGCAGTGAATTAGATGATTAGAATGTTTTTTCTCTTTCTGATCTTTTAACGGGATTATCAATGTCCTCCTTTGATTTTCTCAATGGCTTATTTTAAGAGCAAGGGATAATATGAATTCTAAGGCTGCTATCTCCTTTGAAACAGAATTTTAAAAATTTTAAAAGCTCTGATATAAAAGAGGGAAAGAAGGATTCCATTGAAAAAGCAGTCAGAGGAGTGGGTTGGTGTCAAACCAGCAGCACAGAGAAAATCAAATAGCTCTAGACAATCTTAGTTAACTGATGAGACAAGTAGAAGATGCTGATTTGGATAGAAAGAAGATGGTAATTATTTTAGGATCTGAAGAATGAAAACTAAAAAGCAGATAGGATGAAAAGGATGAGAAAAGGAAGAAAATATAAACACCAGGAAAATGGGAAAAAATAAACAGAAACACTTTCCAGCATGTATTTCTACTGTGTATCTGTACGTAGCTCATAGACAAGGCTGCATCCTGTTCTTAAAAACTGACAAGCTCAGCTGTATTTGGCATATATCATTTGAGGCAGAAATTTTAAGTTTATTTAGACAAACTTTTCCTCTGTTCTAAACAAGGTGGACTCACCTTGACATTACAGATCATTACTTTACAATTATTTATAGACATAATATGCTATAGGAGTAATTTTGTTCATACCAGTTTGTATTTGCATTAAAAAATATTGTCACAAATTTTTCACAGTCTCACAACAGCAAAAAATCTTAAAAGTGCTTGATTCTCCTATATCACCTAGTAGAACTCTTTCAGTAATCTGGAATTTCATGGCACCATTCAATAGAGGTGGATTCACTTTTTGTTAGTGTGAGTAAGACCAAAAAACAAGCTTAATTAAAATTCACAATATGGTAGGTATTTACATGACCTGAAATGCAGACAGCTGGAGTGACACAAAATGATTATTTTTCCTTTCTTCATCATCATAACAGATTTTTAGCTATTGTCACTAGCAATTTCTTTACACTAAAGTTCTACTTTGATGTAGGACAACTAAGAAACTGTATTTTAGTGTTGAAAATATTGCAGTCATCCTAAAAATTACTCTGAAACCTGCCAAATATCACTTATTTCTAAGTTTGGAATATGCCCCAGTTCAACCAAAAGAAAAAACATTTCAAAACTCAAGAAAATAGGTGTGTTAGGAGCAGGACGTTATTTCACATATGCAGACTATGAGAGAATTACAGAGGAGATCATATCACAATACCAAACGTGCTCCTGAAACATGAATATGGAATAGAGGGAGAAATCTCAGTCCAGGCACTATGTATCTATTACAGATACAAAGCCCCCAGGAGAACTACATTACCTTCCATTAATTGTTAAGTATTAGCTCTAACTTCCTATAGTGTTATTGTTTAGAATATTGTTTTACACTGCTAGTGGGTCCAATAGGAATGGTTCATTCTTCCCTCCTCCACTGTTTCATAGGTATAACGCTGTTATACCACAAAATTGCACCTCACCCAACACATTTCATGGCTGAA
>WEIV01017819.1:190042-204279 GCA_013390005.1 Calyptomena viridis | reverse complement strand
GGAAAAACCATTCTACATATATATTCAGTGCCTCATTCTTTATTTCTTAAACCCAGATGTTTTATTTGGAGCCATTAAGGCAATCTGAAGATTGCAATGAACCTTAGAACTGGAAGTTTCTTTTTATTTTACTCCAGCTATCTCACCTCAACCATTATGTTCAACCTAAGCTCTAGTTTAGCAGTAGCTGGTTATTATCTAGTAGAAGACCNGAAGACCAAGCTCTTACTTCTCACCAGAAAATAGCTGCAAGGAAGCTTCCATTTTTTATCACAAAGAGGCCACCTTCCTTACAACTTCTGTGTTTGTGAAGCCCCTGTAGGCCACAGCAAAGTTCAGGATAACACCACTTGTATACATGACTAGCAATGTAATTGCCATGTAAACTGTAGTACTCACTAAAGGTACCATGCTTGTGAGAACTAACATGATAATTCATTGTTTCTTTCTTTCATTAAGTCAGTGTAATTATAAATTTGAATGGTACTAAGCTGATACTTTTTAAAATATCAAATTAATAAAACAATTATGTTAATAAATTTATTTAGGATATCCGGAATCAAAGAAGATACAGACATCATCGAAAAGCTGAATTGGTGAAACTCCAGCAGACTTTGAATGCACTTAACTCCAAGACAGCATTTTATGAGGAACAAATTAATTATTACAACACCTATATAAAAACTTGTTTAGACAACCTAACACGAAAGTGAGTTGAGTCTTCTTGTCTTTTAATGTGTCTTTTAGTGTGTTTTATCAGGAGGAAGAGCACGTGTTAATTTGTAGTTGAAAGGTTTGATTCCAACACATTTACAATCTACAGATTAAAAAGTTCATTTTACTGTAACCTGAGTCAAAATATGGAAAGTAGCCTTGCACTTATTTAGCATTGCCCTAGAGAAAGACATCTGAGATTTATATGTGTTTTCAATATATTTAATTGGTGCTACTTTGAAAATCCACTAGCATGCTTTGAGGTCATAAAGCTTTGGGAAGTAGTTATTGGTTTTCTTCCTTCATTAAAAGGCTTGGGACTTGTCTTTAGAATGGAAAAGATCAAAACAAATGCCTAAAGGATTTTACTTTTCAGGTATGATTGAAAGCAATACCCCCACCAATGCCACTGATCTGTTGAAATGAAAACATCTTACTGACATGAATGGGAGTTTTCCCAGTGCATATGTCATTGATCCAAAAATGAAGTATTTAACTTCATTAACATTCATTAACTTTAACTGAGTATTTAACACGTCACTGCATGTAAATAAACTGCTGTTTTAAAGTGATGATTGTGGACTATTTAGGATAAGGGTTGCATTTAATGAAAAAAATTAAATAAGTGCTAAAAGATGTAGATTCAAAACCATTGGCAAGAGGTTTAGATGTTTCACTGTATGCTCAAAATTCCTCTAATTCTTAGCTTTTCTTGGAATGTTAATTCTGTTATTTTAGAGCAGTTCTAGAAAGAGTGAAGGCAAGTTAAATATTACTAGGAGAGTAGCTGAAGTATAAAGGACCTGACAGACAAATCAAAAGCCAGTTTTCTTCTTCTCTCAGAAATTCACGGAGGTCAATTAAACTAGATGGAAAAGAAGAGGTGAAGGGAAGCAAAAAGCTGAAGCAGACCTCACTAAAGTACACAGCTGCAAGACTGCATGAAAAAGGTGTCATCTTAGAAATTGAAGATCTTCAAACCAACCAGTAAGTGTGGTATAAAACAATTCTGAGCATTTTCTAATCAACAATCTCTTAACTTGGTTTTTGATAAAGTCTTCACAATTTCCTTTGCCACAGCTAAAATTACATCAGATTTTTGCATTCAGATGGTTGATAAAGTCTAATCGTCATAATTTTTTTCCTTTGTGCCTTGCTATATGATTACCTTGGGAAAATATTTGAATATGCCAGCTTTAGCACCAGTTTACATAGAAGCAGCAGAAGTCTGGCAGCAGACTTGCTGCAAATGACCAACTTTTCAAGCAGTTACAGCAATTACTTTTTTCATGCACTGAATAATCACTTTCATATAACTAAGTAAACATCTGATTTTCTGCACTTCCTCTCTATGGCAAATTGAATGGATATGTTGGTTTAACATCCCTTTTGTATCCATCCCTTTTGAGGCTACAGTAGCGAAAGTCTTCCATCCTTTATGCCCTCTCATCCATCTTCCACACAGAAAATAGTTTTCCATTTATTTGCGTTTTTTTTTCCAAGTGGGTTCATCAGGTAGAGGAAGTCACATGAGACAAATATGTACCTGCGGCATGCAAAACTCTGGCTGGCATATTCCTATCCACTGGATGCTTGGTCCTGTCTGTTCAGTGAACTTCCCATAGCTCTTTTTTTTTCTTTCTTTTGGTTTTTGTTTGTTTCTCCAATACAAAAGACTTCAGAGTTTTGTATTTCATGATACATGTACACCACAAAGTCTCCAAGACAACATTGCAGTAGGGATTTCTTTGACACCAAGGAAGTGATTTTTTTTACACCAACAACTTTGGTGTAAAAAGTTGTTTTGCAAGCAGTCAAAGTTCTTTTTTGTTCTGCAGGCTTTTTCCCCCAAACTGTCTCTGGGCTACATAAAACTGCTCAGCATACGTATTCAATTACCTTTCTTGTTTCAAGGTTTAAGAATGTGATGTTTGATATCACGCCTGGAGAAGAAGTGGGTGACTTTGAAATCAAAGCAAAATTTTTAGGAGTTGAGATGGAGAAAGTGCAGCTCCATTTCCAGGTAGAGTTTGGATTTTGTTACTTTGCTATACAGTTGCTGTTGCATTTCCTATAAATAGAATTTTTTTAGTATGTATTCATGAACTAGTCAGTCAGCACATAGCTTCTGTAGGATGCTGGGCATGGATTTCAGTTAATGGTTATATTGTGGCGACTGCAAGAAACCAAATGCCACATTAGTTCAGTGGCAAGCAGGCAATACCAAATGTATTGGTACTTAGAAGTACACAGAAAACAGTATTTCTTACCCTATCTTGTTCCTGTAAGAAATGGATTCAGACAGACACTAATGATTTTATTTCTCATTTCAGGATTTGCTTCAGATGCAGTATGAAGGTGTGGCTGTAATGAAAATGTTTGATAAAGCGAAAGTGAATGTGAATTTGCTCATATTCCTGTTGAATAAGAAGTTCTATGGAAAATGAGTGTTTTCATATATCATGGACTTCATCAATCAGTGGGAAGTCTATTCAGTATTTTTTTGCTTATAAACATTTTTTTTAAGTTTGTCATTAGATACTTTTTAACTTTAAAAAAAAAATCTAAAACACCAAATGTTCAGAGGAATGTATACAGTGCCTTTTCAGCATTGATAATGAACAGAAAACCAGGAAATCAATGCATTTAAACAATTTCAGATTTTGTTGGTGTTGGTACTGTCAAATCAATATATTGTTTAGGACACACAGCTATTGTTGTATGGATTTTAAGGTAGGCAGATATTGAATTTAGTTGAATATATAAACCCCTTCCTATTTGAAACATTTTAAAATTACCTCAGATATATAATATAGTTCATGCTAGACTTTTAAGTATTTACCAAAAGAAAACCTAATTTGTTTTTAAGGGATAGTTTGAACAAATATTTAGTTACATACTAAGCCTATTTTGTGGCAGTTGTCAATTGCAAAGCAAGCTTATTGTGCAATTCAAAGATTTTTATAGTTAATTATAAAGCGACAATAACGACTTAGTTCACAAAAATATATTTTGTGATTCATTCCTACTAAATGCACTACTGCCTCATACAAAATGACATTTTCTACTTTCACAGCCTTTGGAGTGGTATTGGGGAAATCTGAATAGCGAACAGTTGTTCAGTTTGAAGTATTTGAATACATAAATTGTGCCTGTCTTTTTTGGTAAGAAAATAAATGCAATAAAATCAGTATTTAGATTGGGTTTTTTTAAATATTCTTTGGAGATTGTTTTATGTAAAATAAACATTACCTAATTAAACAGCCTTGGTCCCTACATTTCATTTAAAGGAATCATTAAAGTAGCAATCCAGATGGTAGTTGAAAGAACTTCTTTCAGTGCTTTTATAAAATTGCATCTAATTAAGCCGGACTGCCCTCAGCACACCTTGGGAAGGCTGCTCAGATGTAAAGACTTCATGGCCTTTATGCTATTGAATGGGATGGTGATTTCGCTGATGAACTGGCACTTAAACCTACAGAGCAAAAGTGTGTACCATAGGTAATATAATAAATACATAAACCAACAGAAAGTATTTCCTACTCTCACTTTTCTTGTGCCAAAGAATTCAAAAGATAGTGAGACATTCTGAAATGAATTGTAAAGGGAAATACGAAATAAGTATTAACTCTTGTGAGAGAATAAGACAGTGTAAAGTCACTGGCAGATATATAGATTACAAGTTCGGTTGATAGATTGAGCGAAAATACAAGCTGAAGACATTATTACACTTACTGGAAATATTAATTTATGCATGGCATTAAATTTGAACACTTAACTACTTTAAAACAGCTAATATCCCTAATTAAAAGATAAAAAAAGCTCCTACATGCTTCCATTTTTCTTCTAGCTAATTATGGATAAGCTATTTTAATATAAGTACTTATACCCTGGTTCACTTAAAATAGCTGGATAAGAAGGTGAAATGCAGCACTTTACTTTCAAAGGAGAGAAGTGAACTGTACTTCAATATGAATTAAACTCACAATCTTTTGTTCCCTTTGTATTTTCAACAGACTTGACTAATCACTATATTTTTGACAAACTAGCCGAGCACTTAAGTCTGCACAGGTATGATGTTGATCCTAAGACCAGACTCTATGTCCAAAGCCTGGAATTCTGAGGGTGAAACATGCTAGATGTCCACAGCCTTTCTGGGAATCGGTCACTCCTAGATATGCAATTCTGTGTAATACACTTGACACATCTACTGCCTGTCTAGTTTGAATGCAAACAGCATGTTCCTTAGTAATTTCCTGGTGTAGACAAGCGCAAAAAAGCTTCTTTGGTCCCCAGGTAATGATGTGTATGAATGGCACAATCTGTGTGCTAAAACACACCTTTTCCAACCATTTCTTGGGCTTCCTGTTCCTCCTAGTGCACATCAAAGAGTAATTTCCATTTAGCTTCTTTAAACTCCTTTCCTAAGCTTTTTTCCTTAATTAACTATTCAAGTTAGGGCCTTGTCACTGAACAAATAATGAATCCTGCTAAACAGGACTCACCACAGTGATTCCTACCTAAATATAAGACTGATGGTAGTAACAAGTACCATGCAAAGGAGCAAAGTGATTCTGTGTTCACTGAATGCTGCTGACAGCTACTAAATACAACAAAAAAAGGCTTTGGGGGGGCTTCTGTAAGCTGCAGTATAGGGACTTCAGCATTAGATAGGACTTGCTGAAACCAGTTTCATTTATGAAATGGTGGTGTGGAAAGACTTGCACTGCTGATTCAAAATCTGAGAAGAATGCCAGTTTGCTGAATAGGGCCTATGCATGTCATCACAGAAGAAAATGCATTTTTCCTTAGACAACTTGCCTATCTCTCATCTTTGTCCTCCTTAACTAGTGGCAGTGAAAAGAAATCATAACCGACAATAGTCTTTAGCCTTTTAGCCCCATATTGCATTTTTTTATCACATGTCTTCAGAGTTGACTAAGAGTGCTTGGCAGCTACCTTAGTTTATTTTGGGATTTATCCATTCTTATGGGACTCTGAAGCTGCAAAACTATGAATGAAATTGCAGAACAACATTCTTCTTCTTGGCCAAGCAGATAGAAATACCATCACAAGCAATAGCTTTGTTCTGTTTCACTTTGCACTTATCTCCAAACAGTAATAAAGGCACTGCATACATATGAACATGTTCTAAATGCACCCTTCCCCTCCTCTCCTTTTTCTGTTTGTATTACTGTAAACGGGATATTCAGTCGAGGATAGGACAGCAAATCCTAATAAACCAGAGTGTCCATTTGTAAAGTTTTTGATGTCTTACAGGCCTAAGAAATACAAAGCACTCAAGCCAGCAGTGGAATATCTTGAAAAGAAAAAGCCTAAAGAATAGCTACAAAGCTACCAAAGTGTCTTCCTACACAGCTGCCATACATGTTTCAGTTCAGCCACCTCTTGATTCACGAGCATCTCTAAAGGAGAGCACAGGTTTTCCAAGGCTTTTCCATTGCACATGCCACTGGTCTGGGGAGTGCCATCGCTTTCTCAGGGATCTTGGAGTAGCACGCAGGTCTGCAGAGCTGGACAATGAATAGTTTTTCGGTGGTCCTGTGCTTGTGGAGCAGTTTTACTGAACCCGTGCAACACAAGCAAGCTTCGGCAACATCTCCTTTATACAAAGTGGATCGGTCAATATGGGGCTTCTCGGAAGTAACGTAGGCGTTTCAGCTGGCCTTAGAACTGCTCCTGTAAGACATTCGGACTGCACAAATTTGGTAAACTCAGCTTAAAATAGTTCCTTGAGCAGAAACCTTTGTACCGCACCTCCTGACCTCTCATTCCGCCCGAGCCCATGACCGCTTCCTACTTTCCAGCTGGACGCTGGCTCTTCCCGCGGCGCGGGGGCTGCTGGCTGTGCTCTGTGTGCTGCGGGGGCGGCGGGCGCTGNGGCCAGGTGGGTCCTGTGGGGAGCGGCGGCTGAGCGCGGATCGCGGAGGCCCGGCGTGTTCCCGGGCCGGGGAGACAGACAACAAATGCCTCAGCATCGTGTGCCCGCACGTAGTCAGGTCACGGGCCTCCTGCTTTGGAGTTTTAACGCGACTTAGGGCCGAATTTTTTTCGGCGTTATGAAACGCGGCTCTAGGTGTGCACTCATGGGAGCGGCGGGATGAGGCTGGTGGTGGTGAAGGGTTCTTTGGCCAGGCAGTAGCAAGTGGTGATGGCAAGAAGCGACTAGGCTGGCGAGACGTGATGGTGGACTGCCTTAAAAAACTGGCATTGCCTTTCATTAACAACTCCAGACGATGAAGTGCCTCCTGAATTTGTAGGCAAACTTCGGAAGCTCTGCCAGCACAAAACGGTTCAGAATATCTACTCCAAGCAGATGTTCTTCATAGTTATTCAGCTAGAAATAGCACTAATAGCAACTTCAGTGCCCTAACGGGGAAGACCGTGGATCCGTCCAGCTCAGAGCTTGTTAGACAATGCAGATGCTGAGGGAGGGAAGGTAGAAGACCTGGTTCATAGTAGAGGTGCAACATTAGAGTGGTATGCATTTAGAGATTAGGAAGGAGGGGTTTTTTTGTGAAATTCAGTTTAACATTTCTTTCAATCAGCTAGTGCTGATAGTGCTGCTGTACAAATAACTTAGTCCCATGAGATGCCTGCTGTGAAGCCTCTGTTCAGGCCCTACGTAAACAGCAGATTAGATGAGCAACTAAGGGGAAATTTCAGAGCGTGGCATTCTTTGACTACTGAACTAAAGACTGAAAAGGGACAGACCTAGTGTTTTTAATTACACTGGGAGGGAAGTATCAGAGAGGGCAAATAATTTTTGCTCAACAACTTTTTGGCACAAGGACAAGTAATGAAGAGATCACAATAATGTTCATACATGAATTCCAAGGAAAATGTCCTTTAAAAATGTGGGTGTTGGAGTAAAAGACAAATTATACATGTTAGTGCTCAGAAAAAAAAATACTGTTGGGTGCTATTCGTCCAGTTTTGGGAGACATTCAAACTTGTTTTCCTGCCTTTTGCAATTCCAGTCTTCACTAAAGAGCACTCTGAATTACACTACTTATTTGCTACTTCCTTTGGAAATAATGATTGAAATAGCTACTGTATTGCATCGTTAGGAAAAGAAAAATTCAAAACAAGTTACTTCATGCACAGCTCATAAATCCTGACCATCTGAATATGTTGTCTGCTCTCCTTGTGCTTACTCCCATTGCAATAATATAATCTCCCTACTGTCCAAGATAACCTTCCCTGGTTTTACCACAGTATGATTATTTCCCATTGCTCATGCACTATTGTACCCCATAGGTCTGCGCTGCCTTTGGATCTACAGCTTCTCCTGTGCTTTTCCCTTGTCCATCAGTATGCAGTTACCACATTACTGATGTATGCCGTTGCTGTAGGCAGGTGAAAAACCAATAGTTTGGGATTGGATTGGTGTTAAATGGTTGCAGATTATCTGAGCAGGTGCTGCTGAGGTGTCTGACTTGCCCAGATGAACTTCTCTGCACTGGGACATTGATAGAGACACATTATCATTGCTTGAAGCCAGCATATGTAGTGAAAGAGATGAGAAAGGAAAGAAAAAAGGAGCAGACGCTCAGTTGCAAGAGAACAATACTTTAGGAAGATGTGTTCAAATTGTTACTACATCAGTCTTATAATACAATAACAAATTCTGTATAAATGGAAATGCAGACTATTAAAGATTTTCTTAAAAACAATTCAGTGTTTATTTTTATGAAAGCAAATAATTGTCTCCTACAAAATTTCGTCTTACCTTGTTTATTGAAGTGTCTGGCATGGACTTCACAGTCTGCCTTCAAGTACCTAATATTTGGGTCACTGAGTAATTTAGATTCTAGATGTTTATTACTTCAGGTTATACAAAGGGAAGAAACTGACATTTTGTTACAAGCCATCGGTGTGGTGCAGGTGTCACCAGTAATGCCCAGAAATCAGTATTAATTGCTGTCAAGCAGCATATAGGGAACATATTTAATTGGCTTATGTAAGAGCCTATTCTCTCCCACCTCACAAAAATATCCATTGGGATATGAAGACTGCTGGTTTGTAACATCATGTCCAGATTTATTCGTCTACAGAAATATTTTTAAATTTTCTTCTGAAGCTCAAGAGTACTTTTTAAGATTGGTTGAAGCTGTTGTATTTTTCTGCTCTCTAATCCTTCTTTCACAGAGCAGTATGCACAGTAGCCCCTTGCATATGAAAGTAGACATAAAAAGAAATTATAAAATAGCTCTTTATTATATACATAGTATAAAAGAAAAATTGCAGTAACTTTCAGGGTAAGCAAAACATATATATGCTGATTGTGAGATGAACAGTATGTAGTACTTGATGATAAATAGCACAGTAAAGATTGTTAAAATTAGACAATCCCAAACTTAGTGAGCTTTCTATATCATTTCTGTATGTCCTCGTTGGAGAACTGGTGCTAAAACCACAGGCAAGAAAAGAAAACTTCAAGCAATTTGTGTAACATACTTGTATGTAATTTTTGCCTTTTGAAGTCCTTGTTGCAAGCATAGAAAAGAAAAATACTGTATGTATATCATTCAGTGTCTTTACTACACACCACAAGGATAAAACCTTAGTGCTTTATTCTGCTGTTTCTTTGTTTATCATGTTAGTCCTGTTCTTTCATAACTGTTTAAATTTTACAGGTGTTTTGATAGAGCTGTTAACTATCATGTCAACAATAAGAATACTATTAGTCATAAAACCAGAAATCCGCCATAAAACCAGAAATTCTGACTTCTTTCAAAAGGACTGGATGACAGACTAGCAAAAATAAGATCACCCTTTGAACATTTGTGAATATTATACAAGCTTTATCTCTGTTTTCCTAAGAGACTATTTGGATTATTAAAAACTACGTAAGCTGCAGTGAAATATGTTTCAGACAAATGATATCTATAGCTTTAAAACAGCTAGAAAGGACAATTTCACAGATTATGGTATAGCTGTAGCTGTCTATGAGTATTTACAAGATCTTTTGTTTGAAGCTGCTGTATTGGCTGTCTTGTACTAACACAGCTTAAAGATAATGCCTGTTTCCAGTTACCGACCTTTTTGTTTATTGTGAAGGTTCATGAAGGTCCTTTGAAATAATATGACATAATTTTGTCTTCTTCCATTCTATATATAAATCTCTTATTACTGGCTTTTTCAAATAAACACTGGCACAAAAGGAATACAAAACTTTAGGGCAGTAACTGTCTCCTGTTTCAGAAAGTATGAAGTGCAGTATTGTTTTTTCTAGAATTAGGCATACAGACACAAGCAGCTTTGTAAAGGAAAATAACTGATATGTGGCTATCAAGCCTTTAAATTAAAATTAAATTTAATTTCATCAAGAAGGTTTAAATCACCACTCTCTATACTATCAAGTGGCACAGAAATAGCAAGTCTGATGTCTCACTGCATTTTTCTATAGAGCTGGCTTTCAACTAGTACCTCTTGTCATCTAAGGTCAAGACTGAGATGTGGACTGAGTAGTCAGCAGGAAGGTTGAGTTCAACTCTGAACTTAGTCTTTGCTTCTACAAAGAACACAGTTTTCACCAAGTTAGAGTATTATTCAGAGACCTTTAACAAAAATTATTTGTAAAATTTTTTGTTCTGATTTATTGTAATAGGATTCTATATTTAGACATTTTTTATGGTGAAGTAATACAGACTCTAAATCCTCTCATCTAAGAAAGTTGTCAATAAGATAGCTCCAAGAATTCAGTATATAATTAAAATTACTTGCAGTGTTCAAGTAAGTATGAGCAATGGCTAAGTCAATAAAAGGTATCTGACCCAATCATAATTTTTTTTTTCCTGTAGCATATTTTCATACTGTTCACAATTAATAGACACTGATGAGATATGGGTCAGGTTATCACCAAGGGCCTCCACATTATGTGATTTAACCTGTCATTAATGATCAGTGGCTCTTAGTGATTTGCTTGCTAATCCTCAAAAGTATGACACTGCAGCACTGCTGGTTCAGGTCCTTCAAAGTTGATGGATACTGGGATGAGAGAGGTGCTTGTCCCTCAGTTACCACTTCATGGAGAGATAATCCAGGCAATACACTTTCTAACTCCCAGCACAGGTTTACCCACTGTTTCATCAAGTCCTTTTATATCTGTGTTCCCAAAAACATGTCTTCCTCACATGAAACCATGTCCCCTCTTCTTTTGGTTCTCCACACTGTTCTTTGGTTCTCCACACTCTTCTTCAGTGGTGGAGAAAGAAAGAAGGACATGTAGACCTCTGAGGGACTAGGTTCATCATTATTTCAGAAATTTTCTGGTTTAGAAATATATATTCACAGCAGTCAAAGTCTTGAATTCATCAAATTTATATGTACTGCAGATACAATAGATACTGTTCAAGATTTTTCGTCACATTTACTGACATCTTTACAGGTGAGACAAGCTTCTGGGCGTAAGAAGTTCAGGGGTTTTTTCATTCAGTTATAGTTATAATCCTCCTGAAAGGAAGATCAGTGGTGTCTGTTGTGACATATTCCTATTGCAATGATCATTAAGTACAGAAAATCTCCTAACTCTTTGATGTCAGCCACAGGCTGAAATTAGAGGTGTCAAATAGAACTTGTGCCACGCCTGAGCTGCTGAGCTAGGAAACGAGTCTTTGAGCCAACCAAGTGCTTGAACTAAGCTTTAAAGGAAGGTAAAACATTAAAGTTCTATAGTTTTGCCTATTGATAGTGTCCTCTTTAAAACAGCAGAATCGACCCTATAAATGTGTTTATTGCCCTCCTGTGCAAACACTAAATCTCACATACTTCTGTATGTGTCTGTTTCAAGCTAAATCGTCCCTACTGCGATCCATGCAACAAGCTCTCAGGCTGAAATTCTCATCCAGCATCTTTTTTTTCTGACCGGCTTTGCATACGAAAACCACTATCTCTTCTCTTAACCCCTCTGTCCCCAGAATGCTGCTGTGACACAGCATGATACCTAAAAGACAGCAGCTTTAAAAAAATCACCGAATTTCTCTACCTTAATCTCCCCTGCCAAGTCTGAATTTCATTAAAATTCATGCTGGGCAGGGCCCTTCTCGGGCAGCCTGTGCACAAAGGGACGTAATTGCCTGCTTAAAGCTGCAGGCGCTCCTCTCTTTTCCATCTGCCTCCTCCAGACGCTTTTGTTCTTACGTGCTAAACAAATAATTGCTTCTAACTAGCAGCACCTTGGTGAATCATGCCCATGTATTTTCAGCTCACAGATCTAAGCTAACACACCCTATTTTAGTTGCCCGGGATAACAAAGGATCAGTTGCAGTTAAGTAAATGAATGATTATTTAAGTAGTAGTAACTTTCTCACTTCTTTCTGTCCATAATATGCTTGAATTATCCTATGTCTAACTAGATTAAGCCAAAGCTGAAAACGACAGTCTTACAAAATAATTCTCTCTACAAACAACTTTGCTGAAATAATGCCTAAATAGCTTTTTGGATTGTTTGGATTTGGGTGGCAGGGTTTTTTGTACATAAACACACCTGTATCACACTTTCAACACTATCACGCCAAATTCCTGCCTTATTACATTTGAAAAGCAGAGATACCCTGTCCTGAATTGGTCACAACCAAACCATGCTGCAGAAGACCCTGCTGTAAAGGGAACACTGGGTTTCAGCAGTGCCCCGAGGGTACAGCAAACACATGCTGTCCTGCATGCTGTGGAATTAGAAAAGTAGAACTGGGGAAGGGTTTCACTGCAGTCTGTGGCTATCTATCTGTTACAAGGGAAAGGTTGATCTATGTCTACCTTGAAAACTGCAAGCAGATTTCTGCCATCTCTCTTGATGGGGCCCTCTGGGTTGAGTAGGATGTCTCCAGATCACACAGAAATATTTCAATAACATGATGTTTCACTTGCACGTTTTGTTATTTTGGTGATGAGTACTTCTAATGGGAATTTTGTGCATGAACACAAGTATTTATCCCAGCATCTAATTTCTTACAATATATGTGAAGAGTCTGGCAGACAGTTCAAGGCTGGCAGATTTACTGTTGTGTTTGTGTTAAAGTAGCCCAAAGAAAACAAAGTTTAGATTGGGTCCTTAAGCCCAGCTATAATCACTACTAACAACAGCTTCCAAGCTAAGAGAGAGGAAATGAAGGAGAACATCTTACCCAAATTTGTAGCAGGAGCTAAAACAAAAAGTGCTCTGCCTGCACTTTGAATCAGAAATTAACCTTATTGTTTTATGTTGCTATTGTAATCTTAGCTTTCCTTTCTAATGGATATTTTCACTTCCCCATACCATCTAAATATTTGCTTATTAATCTTAATACTTTCTTATTTCTCAGTTTTTCCAAATAACAGCAGCATACCAGGCCTCAGAACTTTTGGACTGTTTTCTTCTGTCAGTCACCAAGATGACCTTATACCGATTGAGGATGATACTGAAAATGACTTGGAAGCTGGATCAGGAGCCACCAATCAGACTGGATTATTCCTACGTGAACAACGAATGATATCAGTGCAAACAGCAAGATACCTCACTAGTCCCTGGCTGACGCGTTTTGTTCCTTCAGTTTACACCTTAGTGCTTGTGCTGAGTCTCCCTCTGAACATTACAGCAATACTCGTGTTTCTGAAAAAAATGAAAATTGAAAAGCCAGCTGTAATATACATGCTGAATTTGGCCCTTGCAGATGTCCTGTTTGTAAGCGTGCTTCCTTTTAAGATTGCTTATCACTTTTCTGGAAATGACTGGGTTTTTGGGCCTCAAATGTGCCGTTTCATCACTGCTGCCTTCTATTGTAACATGTACTGCTCAATAATGCTTATGACGAGCATCAGCTTTGATCGCTTCTTAGCAGTGGTGTACCCCATGCAGTCTCTTGGGTGGCGTACATTGACACGTGCCTCACTGATTTGTTTTGTCATATGGCTTGTAGCAGTAACTGGGGTCATACCTTTTCTCATCAGAGAGCAAACAGTGGAAATACCCAAGTTAAATATAACTACTTGCCACGATGTGCTAAGAGAATCTGAACTTCATGGCTATTACCTCCACTTCTTCTCCATCTTCTCTGCTGTGTTTTTCATAGTACCATTTATAATTTCTACTGTCTGTTACGTGTCTATCATTCGATGTCTTAGTTCTTCTACCATTGTTGCAAAGCAAAATAAGAAGACACGGGCCTTGCTCTTGTGTGTGGCTGTTTTTTCAATTTTTGTTACTTGCTTTGGACCAACAAATGTCCTCCTATTAATTCATTATATTAATTTTTCTTATGATAACAGCTTAGAGTATCTCTACTTTGCCTATATACTCTGTGTTTGTATCAGCAGCTTTAGCTGTTGCATTGACCCCTTTATTTACTACTACGCTTCTTCTCAGTATCAGAGACAATTTTTCAGCCTCTTCAATTGTAAAAANATTAAAACTGTCTATGTATATATATATATACAGTATATGTAAATATGTTCGTATAGAGTGGAACAGAAATTTTTTAATAATAGTTGCTGAGTGTTTTCAAATAAACTCTTTTCAGACA
>WEIV01017819.1:166762-188587 GCA_013390005.1 Calyptomena viridis | reverse complement strand
CTTTCTAAGCATGATCCCTTGTTGGTTTGTGTCTCTTCCTTAATGAATTTAGGTATAATTAAGTACTGCATTACAAGGTTTCTCTAGATTTTTGTTCTCAAGTTTTTGCCACTTCCTAAGTAGATGAGTGCAAAAAATATGTTTGTATGTAGTTTGTAAGCCTAAAACCCACAAAGGAGATACAGTCAGTTATATTCTCATTTTGGTTAATACCTAATAAGGGTGGGCTTGTTTTTCAGCAAAATACAAATGCATCTTGCTGCTATGAACATCCACTTCTTTCTGGAAGAAAAAAAATTACTTCTGTGCTTCCTGTAGTTACAGGCTGGGGGACAGTTTTTTAGTCCAGGTTCAGAGCAAGGCCATGAAGATGATCAGAGGGCTGGAGCACCTCTCCTGTGAGGGCAGGCTGAGGGAGTTGGGGTTGTTCAGCTTGGAGAAGGCTCTGGAATGACACTGTGGCCTTTCAGTATCTAAAGGAGGTTAAGAAAGACAGAGACTTTTTAGCAGGACCTGCAGTGATAGGATATGGGATAATGGCTTTAAACTGACAGTAGATTCAGATTAGATTTAGAAAGAAATTTACTGTGTGGATGAAGAACTGGAAGAAGTTGCCCAGAGAATTTGGAGATGCCTCATCCCTGGAAATGTTCAAGCCAAGATTGGATGGGGCTTTGAGCAACCTGATCTAGTAGAAGGTATCTCTGCCCAATCCCCCAAGGAGGGGGATTGGAACTAGATGGTCTTTAAGGTCTCTTCCAACCCAAACCATTGTGTGAAATGTTTCCATGAACTGCTGAACATGGTCATGCACCACAGTGTGGTGGCCTTTGGAAGAAACTAAGCCAGAAAAGTCCTGCAATTTACACTGACATGCTTAAAGTAATAGGTAAACCTAACCACATCTTCATACTTAATGCACCCTTGTACTGCTACCTGAAAAAAAATTAACAGCTGGTTTCAGGGGGAAGGGGTGAACATCTGACAAAAAGAAATGAAAACTCTTGATGTATGTGGTGTTTCACCCGTACCTTCTGCTCCTGAGTCTTGCTTTTTCCCCCTATAATGTAGTTAAGGTGCGTAATTTTCTATGTGAAGCAAGCTAACAAACTTTTGGTATATAACATTTGGAAACAAGGATGTGTTAGGCACTAAAAATGCATAAGGAAGCTTCCTAATAATGTTCCAGTTATGCTGGCTTCATGTTGTGGCAATATTGGCAGAGGCAAGGTTTGCAATCAGCATGGTTTCTTTTGGCAAAGCACCTCATGTAGCACTGTCACTGGTATAACTCATTTGACATGGGAAGGTTTAATTTAGCATGGCAAGGATTTTGCAGGGATTGGTACGTTCTCACTAGAGTCATTTTATCAGTTAATGCATCTGCCTTACAACCTGCTTCCTGCAGCCTGAAGACAAAATACAATCTGCTGGCTGTTAGCTCTACTTCCCTATTTAGATAAATCTTACCCAGAAATGTGAGCGTGGCTGCAAAGTGTGTTCACAATGTTTTGCACCAGGCAAACTGCATCAGGCCATTGAATCTCTCCTCACTTTAGCTGGGATCTGGAAATAGAAAGAGAGTACAAACCAGAAAGCAGATTGCCAGTTGCGGCTTCACACTGAAGCTCTCCAAGAGCTGTGGGAAGAAAGAGGAGAGCCTGATGTGCTGGATGCAATATTTAAGTAAATTCCTGGGTAAGGTCTTTTCTCTTTTTTTTTATAATTTTCATCTTTTTTTGGTATGATCACAGTTTCATCTTGCAAGATGCTGAGCAAATTTAAAAAAAAATTAAAGTAACCTCTCACTTGTCTAAAATTAATGACCCACATAAGTGCTTTTTCATTGTATTTTGCATTTTGCAAATGCTATATAAATGGGTTAGCGATTGCTAATACAGCTGGAAAAGGTGAACAAATAGCATGCTATAATCCAAGTCAACACTAGAGAGCATTAAAATAACTAGATATGGCTATTGCAATTTGACGTACTGGGGAGGAGACCATTAGGAACCAGATCTGAGTATCATGCTGAATCAGTATTTTACAAATTGTGGAATACTGATTAGCCGTCTAAATAATTATGTCAATTTGGAAAGGTGAAAAAGTAATGGAATTCGGTTGGAAAAGTAGGTGATTTTATTTTAAATAGAACCTGTAAAAAGGTTTGGCAAAGTTTGGGGGAATAATTTTTATTATGTTTGTGCTACCAGCCTTATGGCAGCAGTGCCTGTAGCCCAGAAACAAACCAGTCTACTAAAAGCATGACACTAAACTCAAGTGCATTGCATGAAACAATGTAACTCCATCAATGTCAGAGCTGATAAAGTCAATCTACAATAAAAATCTGGCTTGCTGTTCTATCACCAAAATAAAAATTAAGGACATGGAGTCAAATTCTTCTTCATTCCATAGTAGACCTAGGGAGGTCACTGTCGCTTGCCTTTGTTTGATCATTTGGATTTTGTGTTAGGAACTTGGGGACTTCAGTATTTTATTGTGCCACACCATTCTTTATTAGAGGAAGCAATCCTTGGGAAGTTCTCATGTATGTTAGCTCATCCTCATGGTTGGGGTGCATGTGCCCAGGCAGCAGTGAAGGTGGTGCCGCAGGGCTTGGGGACACGGCGCCCAGCTCTCTCTGCCATGGGGCTCACAGTCTGCTCACAGTGGCATGTCATGTCTCTCCCTTTGTCTCAGCTAGAGATGGCAGGCTTCCCTCACTGCTGCTTCCCTCAGAACATAGAAAAGGAAAATAATTTAATAGGCTTTCAGAGACTGATTATCTCTAAATATTTTATCACTGTTGGCTTCTTATAGTGCTATTTTTTTCTTCAGATATATTTTCAAATAATTAAATATATTGGGTTACAAACTGGAATGAGCATTCACCATCAGCAACACAGGAAGCAGGTTAGGCTGCTAAGACCAAAATTTTCAAGTTCCTGTTTCTGCCAGGCATCAAACTCCATCTACTTAGTTTACTTTCCAGAGGGCGTGGAGCCTTTGAACCCTGTGTATTTGCTAGAAAGGGATATGGTAGTACAGAAGCCAGTGGTATCACTGATGGGAAACGATGCTGCTAAACACTTCCTTTCTTGCAGAATGACACTTAGTTGGAATTCTGGAAGGGCATGTTTTGTTACTGCCCCCTCCTATTAAAATGTCCTGTTTACTGAAACCTCCCTATATGCCAAGTGTTTCTTGTCTAAGATAATATCCCACACAGTTCCCATCATCACTTACACAGCAAGATGCCTTGGAGATCTACTTTCAAATCACATGGAGTTTGCTGTCACCTAATTTAGTCTTTACTCATTACAACTTAACTCAGAGATTTAAATGTTTCTTTCAATCACTCCTGTGATTTCCCTCTTTTCTCTTTATAAAAAAACAATTTTTACTGCTGTCCTGCTTTAGGACATATATATTCAGAGGGATAAATATTTTCTGATAAAAAGCAGGCTGCAGTTCCCCATCCCCCACCTAGGTTTGGGAAAACAGGAATATTTCTTCGAAGGAAAGTGAAGAAAAAAAATACAAAACTATTTATTTAACGAACACACGGGAAAAGAATAATAATAATGCTAAACAATAAAATCTCTCACTGTGGAGAGAAAAGCTGGGAAATTTAGAGTCCTTCTGTGGATGTGGTCCTCTCTCTCCTTGCAGCTGGGTCGGCTCCAGGCCCATGGAAAAGGTCTCCCAGTCAAGGCCTGGGTGTTCTGGTGTTCCAAAACAAGTCTAGAAGAGAAAAAAGAAACCAAAAATCTCAGGAAAATACAGGAGTTTAAGTCTCTGCTCTCCTTCCAAAGAAACAGGGATGAGATTCTGGCTGGAAAGCTAGAAGAGAGGTGCTTCCTTCCCCCCACCAAGGCCAGCCACTGAAGAAAAAAAACAGAGCCAACCAGTGTCCTTGAAATGCAGGACTGCTTTGAAAAAGTTCCTTTGACTGTTTTTTTTCCTCTCCACTTTCGGACTCAGTTTAAAGATTTTTTTTTTTTTCTGGCATAGAGTAGATGGTATGGGATACATCATAAATTCACCCCAATACACTGCCTATGCTCATCAATATTGTTGCAAAGCCAAATAGTCTTCTTACCTGCAGCAAACCTGTGGTTTTAGAAAGTGACACCACTCACATCTGACATGTTTTGTAGGAACCATAGAATGCAAGAAATTTGTTAAGTTCAAAAATTGGGTCAACTAGCATAGCTGGAATAATTGCATAGCATGAATGCTATGCCTAAAGCACGTTGTAGTGAGAACTTGGTCCCAGATGGGGAAGAACAGAGAAAAGGAGAGAGAAAACTTCACTACCCAAACTTCTACATTGTTTTATCTGCCTGTCCAAGTGTTTATAAATCTCCCTCCTTTGTAACACTTCCAAGAATATTTTTTGCATGCTTTTTCTATAGGTCACATGAGGAGTAAACCTGTATATTACTGCCACTTGTAGGATTTCTTTCAATTTGTTTTCACACTTTTTTTTTTTGTCTCCACTTTTCCTGACTCTAAGAGGTATATGCAATTTGTTTAGCCTGGAGAAGAGGAGGCTCGGGGGAGACCTTATCACTCCCTACAACTGCCTGAAAGGAGGTTGTAGCCAGGTGGGGGTTGGTCTCTTCTCCCAGGCGACCAGCAGCAGGACAAGAGGGCACAGTCCTAAGCTGCACCAGGGGAGGTTTAGGTTAGACATTAGGAAGAAGTTCTTTACAGATAGAGTGATCAGGCATTGGAATGGGCTGCCCAGGGAGGTGGTGGAGTCACCAAACCTGGATGTATTTAGGAAAAGAATGGATGTAGTACTTAGTGCCATAGTGTAGTTGGCATGGTGGTGTTAGGATAAAGGTTGGACTTGATCTCAGAAGGCTTTTCCAACCTGGTTGCTTCTGTGATTATTTGATAATACATCTAGTTACTTATCACAGCTTTAATCACCAAGGAAAAATATGCTGAGGATTTCTGATTTTGTCACTCAAACACAAGCTAGGAGGTATAAGAATAGAATCTAGTACTCCTATCACTGAAAATTATATTTACAGCAGCTCTGAAATTCAGCTTAGATCTCCTAATTTGCTTTAACATTCTTTCCTATTATTTGAATATTATCTTTAGTAAAAATTTTTGTAAGAAGGAACTTACTGC
Organism: Calyptomena viridis; assembly: GCA_013390005.1. NCBI lineage: Eukaryota > Metazoa > Chordata > Aves > Passeriformes > Eurylaimidae > Calyptomena > Calyptomena viridis. The sequence goes on along the minus strand of WEIV01017819.1, from coordinate 183,439 downwards.
ATTTCCCTCCCCAGATGAAACATATATGTGAATTTGCTGAGCTATATGGATATTTTTCATTAAACTATTTCCAACTCTTTTATATTTCTGCATCAGAGATACTGAGTTTTACTACTGAAAGTTCTTTCAAAATTACATTTCAAGTGCTAAACTGCTTAAGAGACAGTTTCAAAAGTATATTATCTTTTGTTCACCCAACTGATACATATTACATGGGGGGAAAAAAGACAATATTTTGTGTACTTCAAATCATTCCAGGTAGCTTTTCAACTTTGTATTTTCTTATCCTATTTCTAAAGTGAGATCAGTACTGCACTGATGTTCTGTGAAAGCAGTGAAAAGTATTTCTTAACTTGAAAATCAATCATCAAGAGTTACTACTATTTTGAGCAAAATATTTTATCTTTACTTGATCACATCATCTCCTGTTCATACTCTAATGAAACAGGATGTTTTAGTTTTTAACTTCCTCACCCCCCTTTCCAGACTAGGACATAAACCCCAAACTGGGCAAAGAATGACTTCAAGAAGAGGCCACTTCTCCATTCAGTGCTCTTTTTTTACACTGGGGGTAAACTAAGGTCTGTAAAAGCATTGCCCAGAAGATGAGGGTTACAGTTCTCTTATGAATATACAGGAAACTCTGCAAATATATTAACAGTATCTTCTTTTAAATTTTTGCATGCTTAGTTGGGTGCTCAAGGAAGTGAGGTGCCTGTAGTGGCTGGATAGCGATACTAGAATCTAAATGGGTTTTTAGATTTTTCTTTAAGAGTCATGATTTTCAAAACAATTAAAGAAAGGCAAATCCATTCTTGCAAAACTAGTGAGTTACTTACTCAGTAGAGCAAGCAGACAAGTTTCAGTGACATTGAGTGCTTCATGTACCCAGCCCTGCATCACCTCCCCAAGCTCAGGCTGGGGAGCAGCCAACAGGTCCCTGGGGTGCTGGGGTGACACCAGGTGCCTCTGTGGCTTGGCTGTCCTGGCCCTCATGGCATTTCAATTTCTCACCTGCCATGTCTCATGAGCACAGTTGCACACCCAGACTGAGAAGGAGCTGGAGAGGCAGGAAGGATGAAGGCAGTCTCCATCTTCCTCCATCATCGAGGCTGAAGCTCTGTACTACAGCCTGGGCTCACATGCAGCTCCATAGTCTGGGGCTTGGGAGCCTGTTCACTCTCTGGCCCCAAGCACAGGGACAGCCATACCTGAGAATGCTTGGGCCAGGCAGAGCCTGGGCTTCCACTAGTATAGGCAGGACAAGGATTTTTGCTGCCCTCATTAATATGCAGGTAGCAGCCTTGCTTGTGCCACAAACCAGGCACAGCTTTTGAAATTTAGCCACTTCTGGTGAAAGGAAACAGGACTTAGCTTAGTGAGTCAGCAAATGGGCTTCTCCTGACAACAATTTTATAGGTTTGCCTATGTGAGTGACCCTAGAAAGGCTAATTTAGGAGTTTCCATTGATTGACAAATAACCTCTCTAGGTCGTGATGCCAAAGAAAAGCAAATAGCTGCCTCCAGCTTTCCTTCCTCATTTACTCCTCCTGCATGAGCAGTGTACAAACAGCACAGATTTACTCTGCTCCTAACAGGGAAGGAGTAGGAGGAAGGCCCTATGTGAGTAGAGTAGGATCATGGAGCTAGAGATGGCATTACACTTGAGTTAGGGAACTGGAACAGCCTCTCCACTGGCCTGGGACCTGCAGGCATGTGGGATTACAGAGCAATCATACAAAATGCTGTTAATGCACATGGTGCAGCCACTCTGAAGTGTATGCAAGATGGGAACCCATCCTGACAGCCCTCTGTGCTGCATGTATACATGTATGTATTAGTCACTTACCAGAATTTTATTTTAATCCATTGGTGTCACTGTGACAGCAGCACTATCAAGGAGGCATTTCCTGTTTTTCTTTCTCATATACAGAAAGCAGATGTTTCCTGAGCCATAAACCTGGAATCAATCACTTTTCACAATGACACTGATAACAACATCCAGCCCCACAGACAAACCAGGGCTTCTCTAGCAAATCACAAGTTGCAGCAATGAGACTGCATGCAATAAAAGAAATTTTCAAGGATGATCTTTCAATATAGGGAACAAATTTCATGTAAAACATCTGGAGCTCATTTCATAAGCAAAATTCATTTCATTCAAGGATCAGTAAGTCCAACTCTTGAGTGAATGACCCGTACAGGGATTGAACCCATGACCTTGGTGTTATTAGCACTGAGCTCTAACAAGATCTGTGAACTCTCCTCAATTGAAATACAATGTGTGACAGTCCTTGCAGATGGTGGTTGATCCTTAAATTTATTTAACAAATGTTTTGGGACAAAAGTAGGGACAAATAAATAGCATTGGTGTCTTTTCTGTAAGAGGTTGCTTGGGGAGTTTTTTACTCTTGCTTATTATATCGGACAAAATATATATACTATAATTGTAACATGCTTTGACTAAAGCATAGTAAGGACAGCTTCATTTGTTCTATAACCAGGGCAGCTTGTTATCACAGCCCTGGTTTTATAACCAACTTTCATCATATGGTTAATTTGCTGCTTTTTCTCAGACTCCTATTGAGTGTTGGCAAGCAGTTCATCTGGAAAGGTACTGTGATGGTGAATAAAGATAGTCAGGTCTTCACATGTGTCCTCCACTCACCACCACTTTCCCTCTGATGGCCAATGTGGTTTGTCCTAAGATAGGGACACCAGGTGTGTATTGCAGGAAGAACCATCTGGATGCTCGCACAATTAGTAATTCCAGAAATGGGGAAGCTGAGATGTTTCCAGTTGACTTTGGAGCACATCGGCCTACATAAGGGTGCAAAGTGCTGATGGAGACTGGGTTAACTGGGCAAACTGGTCTCCCAATGTTGAAGGTAGCTTCTGGGTGGATCCCTCCCCATGCCTGCAGGGAACACTCACTTCAGAATGGCAAGTAAAAAGCATTACCATACAGACATAAAATCCTAAAGTAACTATATAGGTGCTTCGTTGCTTTGTAATTGTGAATTCTGCAAGGCCAAAGATGCTAAACCTGTACATTTCTAGGCAAATCTGCTTATATTATAGCCCTTTAGACATCAATTGTTGACAGATCTGAGACTAAGTGAATCTAGCTGCATCTAGACTTCGCTGAGAAATTTAGAAAGCAAGGACATCTCACTGAAGCTTGTGACTTAACAGGAGGGACAACAACCTGATTATGCCATAATGTATTGCAATAAATAGCAGAGTGGTTATTTAGATAGCTTACTGGCAATGTTATTTGCTTGTGCCTAGCTGAGAGTCTTCTCTCAACAACTCTGTCACAGGTACAAATGATGAAGTTTAGTGTTTGCTGTGGTATTTCTATTCATTGCACTAAAAATTTTAATTGCACAAGGATTGAAGGTATTAGGTAGAAAATAATAGGGCGCTCTTTCCTTGCTCATAGTCCCTTTTGTTGTGTAGTGAGAGTTCTATCTAGAAAATTTTTCTAGGCTTTGTTGCTGAGGTTTCTGTTGGAGTCACTGCCAACACCTTTTGCACATATCTTGGTTTTGGTATCATGGGATTGTGTGTAGGGTGTAGCATTCAGTTCTATCAAGGATAACTGTTTCCTTAATTAAAGGCAAATTGCTACACCATGCAATTTCGGTGAGATTCAGCAGAGTGAAGTGCCAAGTGTGTCAGCAACACTCACTCTGTAAGAGCTACTGTAAAATTCAGTGCCAAGTAGGAAGCATGACTTCCTAACCATCCAAACACTAAGCTGTTTTGCAGATTACTTCCTTCCACGTTATTCTTGCTGTGCTTCTTGTCACTACATTATGACTCCACAAATAAACAGGGCTGGAAAGAGTTGATAGTATAGAAACACCCTCTACTAGTTAATTAAAAAAAAATTATCTTTCTATCTAAATTGAGGACACAGTAATCATCAATAACCATGAGACTTTCACCATTTCACTAGCTTTCACTGTTGCATTCAAGGGATTTTCCCTTCTTTCTCCCAGTCATGGGGAAGACTGCAGCCTTTCATCTGCTGAAGGTCTGCTCTGCTTTAGACTAAAGTAAATGGTAAAATGCAGCTTTTGTAGGTTACTCAATTGGCACCACAGATACATTTATCTCCTATTTAAATGCACAGGCCCTGGGTGGCCTCTCCTCAAATCAGAGCCCACTTTAGTGCTCTGCACATATCTCAAAGTCCCCATGGTCAGGATGAAAAGAAAAACAGCAAGCGTACCTCTGCCGACGGGAGAGGTTTAATTATTTAGTACATTCTCATGGTTTAATTATTTAGTACATTCTCACTGAAGTTTCTGGAAGCAATCAAAACACCTAAACTGAAGAGAACAGGCCTTAGGCATCCTATCCAAAAGAAGAGTCTCTTTTTGACTGCCACAGTACACTGGTTCTAGGGATCTCCCCAGTTAGCCAAGAGTGCTGGTAAACGACCAGAAGTAGCTCAGAGATTACTTCTACCAGCTCCCTCAGTACCCTTGAGTGGATGCCATCTGGCTCCATAGACTTGTGTATGTCTAAGTGGTGTAGTGAATAACTGACCATTTCCCCTTGTAATATGGGAGCTTCATTCTGCTCTTTCATTTTGCTTTGTTCTGAAGCACAGAAGGCATTAATTACATCAACCTTTTTCTCTGTCATTATGTTTGGTCTCGCATCCACTGAACGATGGAGATTCTCCTTAGACCACTTTTTTGGTGTGAATGTATTTATAGAAACATCTTCTGTTGTCTTTTATGACAATAGACAAATTAAGTTCCAGTTGGACTTTGGTGCTTCTAATTTTCTCTCTGTATATCGCTATGGAATTTTTACGGTTCTCTTGAGTTGCCTGCCCCTCTTCCAAAGGTTATAAACTTTTCTCCTGAGTTCAGCCAGGCTGGTCTTCTTCCCACCAGTCCATCTTTCAGCTCATATCATTTTGTATTTGACCGCTGAAAATCGTCAGAAAATGCAGATAGTGCCCTTGAGCACAGGCTTACTAGGTAAACTGAGAGACATCAAGTCCTTTCTTTTAGCTTTGTCCAGAGGGAAAGGGATTCTGTATCCTGTGGAAATGCAGATATGGCACAGTATTATCTGACTCATTTTACTGTAACAGGAATACTTACACATGGGTGGGGGAACAGAAGACACAAAAGAGAAAGCTACAGGCAGCAATGTGTATCCCGGGTGCTTTCTGTGCACAGTGAGCTCTTGTGACAACAGCTCAGTGTTGACTGAGCACACACTGGCATCACTCCAGGCTACTTCCTCGTTTCTTCACTTCAGGCTGGGTTTTTCCTTAAAAGTAAATGAGTTGAATGTATACTTTGATAGCACCTAGAAAACCCAAGTGAAAATACTGCACCTACTGAATAAGTCACTATGCAATCCTTGCCCTGAAAAGCTAATAATTACCATCCAAGAAGCTTTATTATGAGGATTATAATAATTACTGTTTTTTTTCTTAAAGATTTAATGCTGAACTTAGTTACATCAGAATCCAGCTTTTGTTTAAAATAAAAAACGTCCTGACTTTCCCAGATTAAAAATGCAACTTGTATATATTCTAATGTCTCAAGGTACAGACAATAAGTGCAAACCTGATGCTTATTACTTGCAAAGTAGTATGAACTTGGGCGGCAATTATCAACACCTTCTTCTTGATTACAGACATGCTGTTACTACTGCCTAGTTTTCAACAAATATGTGTTTTTTCTAATTGCCTGGTATGCAGTAGTATTTTTGGAACTACAGAAAAAGACTTAAAAAAAGGGTAAATACATACTAGTTAAAATGAATGGCAAGCATTATTTTACAGCTCCACAACCAAGCACTCTAAAAAAGACTTATCCGATCTGAGAATGTCATATTTGCCATTATGTTACAAAGTCAATGATGAAATAGGGGAATTCATTGCTCTTGGTGATGAACTTAAAAAATCTGTAAAGTTTTGCTGCATGTTTAAGTTGCACACTCCATTATTGTGTATACTGAAAATGTGCAATGCAATGTAGGGAATGACCTTTCATGGTTTTATTTTACATTTTTTATTTCACATTTTTGTGGTGTTAGGTCACTTCCTATCACATCATTGTTAATAAATAGGATGCAAAATGTCCAAACATTACAGTATCTTTTAACCTGGTGATAGGAGCTCTGTTTTAGAATGAACAGATACCTGAGCTGAAATCCCCTTCAAAAATTGATGCTAGATCTTCACAGTCTTCAAGGTAATGGGTAAAAAAAGAACATTGTTCCTCTTCCTTCTCTTTCTATGTAGATTTTCTTTTGGGGAGAAGAAAATTGAGAGCAAGGAGGAACTTTGTTTTGCCATATCCAGTGACAAAGCAGAAATAGGATATTCTGGATCAGACACCTGATGTTTCTTAGGTATGGAGCCAGCTGCACCTTTACCCTCAGCAGTTTTTCCCTGAGCCCTTAGGCACTGAGGACCCTAGCTCAATGCCTGCAGGAATCATACTGTAAAGCATACTTGTGCTAGGGTTTTTTTGCTGTTTTGGTTTTTTGTTGTTTGGTTTTGTTTGTGTTTTGGTGTGGGTTTTGGTTGGTTGGTTTTTTTGTTGTTTTTGTTTTGGTTTGATTTTTGTCTTTGCAATTAGGGTGTTTACTTTAGTTTCAGGCTCTTACAGAGCAGAGACAGCAGGACGTGTTCTGCCCTGGCTCTACTCATATGAATCCTCTTGACCTCTGTTCCACAACAACACACATATAACTCCCAATAAGGCCAAAGGAAGTTGGTTTGCTTCAGCAGGGACAGCCAGTGCGGGCAGTTCATCCAGATGTCACTGGGCTGGCCTCCTGCTGCTCTGCCCAGCATGGGAGGCTGGAAGGAACAAGCATCCTCTCTTAGCAGGGAGTCAGAAGCCAGATACCAATAGTTTTATTTCTTTGGAACAGTTCTTTACCTGAACCACCTAATCACTATACCCCCATGACCTGTACTGAATATTTAATTACATAGTTTAAATGTAATTTGTCTCTATAAGTAGGTGTAATTTAATCATATTTCAATTATTTTCATGTGTAGACCACAATATGCATGCTATAAAAAAAGTGATCTTTCACCAGGTTGGAAAGGTAATACAGTAATGACTCCATCCTAGAAAAACCAGATCAACCAGCTTTTCTGCTAAAGCCCAAACAAGATTAAACACACTGGGGAAAATAAAATCCAATATTTTATTTGTTTCAAATCCCTGGAATCAGATTTGTAGATAGGAAGAAAAGCATGCACTTCATTTTGCAGAAAATGCACAGTAAAAAAGCTAGTGTTGAAACTGTCACCGTCCAGTGGTATGTTGAATTAAGTAGGGGGAATTAACCTTTGCAGCCTTAGGAATATACCTTTCACTACGCAAACATTTGTGAAACATTTAGACTTTCTTAATTCTCATGCCCACACTCCTTGTTAATTTGCCATCAAACCCAGCAATGCCAGCTAATACACTGAGTAGCTGTAACAACCATGCAGACTTTTTATGGAATTCAAATGCAAGTAATGCTGCTCTTGCACTTCAGCATTTTATACTGTTCTGCAAAAGACAATTCTTGACTGTTAGAAGACTACACAGAGGTAAGATCATATGGTTTCAATGTAAAATTAATAACAGTAGTGTAAAAGGGTTTACTTGAATTTAGCAAAGGAAGCTGGTGGGTGTGAGTTCATGACCAAGCCTGAGCGAACTTCCCCCAGCTGTGGGAGAAACTGGCAAGAAATGTCTGACCTCACTGCAGCAATATTCGGCTAGGAGGGAGGAAGAAAAAGGGGAGACAGCTTGTCACTCAGCAGGAGTCAGAATCATGAGCTTAGTTGCCTTAAGCGCAACAGAAATAGTGCCAAGCAATTGGATAAGAGCCAATGGGCAGAAACTGTAGCACAGGAAGTTCTACCTGAATATGAGAAAAAACTTCTTTACTGTGCAGGTGACCAAGCACTGGAACAAATGGGTGTGGTGTCTCCCTCACTGGAGATATTCAAGAACCGTCTGAATGCAATCCCATGCCATGTGTTCCAGGATGACCCTCCTTGAGCAGGGAGGCAGGCCAGATGACCCACTGTGGTCCATTTCAACAGTTTTCTGTCCTTCTCCTCCTCTTAACATTCTTTCATCTCTTCAATGATGAAAGTGGCTGCTCTGCACATGTATCAAATAACTTGTGAATCCTAAAAGCTCTATTCACATTGCCTCTAAATGCACATGGACTGAGCATTTTCATAATTGCCATCTAGATCATGACACTGCTACTTATCTGGAGTTTAAATGTTTGACACATTTCAACTAAGTAGAAGAAAAAATATTTTTCTAAATGTAAGTATTAATCATGACTATGTTGTTCATTAAACTTACAAAGAAATTAAACAATCCAATTGGAAATTAAATAATTCAACCACAGTTATTTAAAAAAAATGGAACTCTCTCTTCAAAAATGCAATCATGGAAAAATAAAATTATTTTTTGTAATAACACTAGCTTTTTTTTTAATATGGTGGTAGTCTTCAATTTGGGGCTAATTAACAGTATTGAATATGATATTTGTAGTTTTCCTCTGATCATGCAGACACTGGGAGGTGGGTTGAGACACTGGCAAGGGACGAGGGTGTATCCTGCTACACTGAATAAACACTGTGAGAACAGCCAGGATGGCTATGTGGAAAGCCTATGAGTCAGCACAGCTGTGTCAATCGCCTCCTCATATCCTTCTTAGTATGGGGAATTTCCTAATAATTTTCTGGAGTCCTGGCCAACTGACACACTTTTTCCACGAAACTCATTTCTTTTTGGACACTGGGCTCAGCTTCTAGACAGACCCCAATCCTGCTGATAAAATAATTAAAGAAATAGTTCCAAACTCTGCATTTCTTTAATAAATAATCCCTAAGTAGGAGAAAAGCAGTCCCCTTCCCCCTCAGTGATATTTTTGGCAAGAATTCCCCAAAGAAGCAATCTGCAAACCACTTGCATTATGATGAAACAGCATTTATTAGAGGTAGAGAGAGGGGTTACACTGAAACTATGAAAAGACCACATGTGCTCAAAACCAGACATATCCCTTCTGTGTCAGATTGCTGAGACACACTCAATTTCTAACACACATTTCTTTTCTCCTTCAGACTTTCTAATTTGCTCATCTGACACCCAGGGCTAACAGTATCTGTTCTCAAGCAAGGTATGTCACATGGACAGCCCTGCCCTATCCTTCAACAGACAACTTTTGACACAGGGCGCTCTGCAAAGGCAGTTTAACCAATGCCAGCAGCTCTCACAGACTGTGAGCTTTATTGCAGTCCACTGTTGTGGGTGCTCAGCAAGTTGAACCCACAGATCCTGCCAAGACATTACAGAGTTTTCTCCCCGGAATGGTTTCAGGAGTCCTTTCCATCAGCAAACTGTGCCTTTGTCAGGCATGTAGAAGGAAACACAGAGAAGCATTGGGGGACATCAGAGTGGAAACTAAATGACACCTGTAATGCCATATGACCATATTAAAGTTCAACCTATACCTCAGAAGAGCCTGAGAACTAGAGCAAATGATCACATTTCAAAGGAAGACCCACTTGCCTGGATACCAGCAACAATAAACACCACAAGCAGTAAGAAGATGCACAGAAAGAAAAAGAGGAGGATGAACAGACTGGTATTTCCCTAATTACTCTCTCAGTCAAATACTACATTCTGCTCAGGGAAATTCCCAAGTCAGTTATGGTTTGTCTCTTTAGTAATCCTCAGTGGATCTCTATTTCAAGTGCGGCACAGTCTTCCCAGGAGTTCATGGAAACCTCTTGCACGGGTCTCCTACCTGCTGGGTGCCTTTTGTGCAATCTTTTATATAGTTGAACTTGGTTCCAAGCATTTGAGTGGGTGACCACAGCCCCTAGTTGTGTAGTATGTAGTACAGAATGTGAACAGACTGAAGTGTTTTCAGCTGCCTAGTCAGGTCTTTTACAAAAGTTATTCAGTGCTTTCTATCATGTGCCATAAACACAGCTGGATTCTATCCTAAATGGTTCATATGACATCACCATATTGAATGTCATGCCCAGCTGCAGAGGTTAACTTAAATCCCATTCAGTGTAGTTTTAAGAGCCTTTCATGCATCTATTGCTTAATTTCCTTTATGTTAATTTACTGGCATAAAACTACAATAGCCAAGATATTGGACCCTGCCAAACCAGACAATGCCAAAACAATAATTCCTTCTACTTGCCATACTGCCGTTTGAACTCTAATGCTGTGTACCATGTAAATATCTTAAGCTAGAACTGCTGCCACATGGAGCTGCCTGACCCACTCAGTGCCCTTGGAGTTTTTAAGCACATACCTGAAACACTCCCTCTTTTACATCAACACAAGCATACCATCGACTAGACTGGAGACCTGATGCTGTTAAAATTCTGCCTCTTTTTGGATGGTATCCCATGATTCTTATGTACGGGTTACGTACATGGTGTTATGGGCCAGCTCATGGGAATGGTATGGAATAGGACAAGTCCATATACATTGTGAGAAAAATAAAGCTATGGCCTTTCAGGTATTTTTATTTTCCCCCATTCTCCTACCAGATGGCAGTTGCAATATTTCACTATCATGATGACTAGAAAAGTTATAATTTTTCCTATCTTATTTAGATCACTGATAAATTAAGAACATATACATATAACATGGATATGCTGACATATCAACTAAACAGTCAGGTCAAATGCTCAAAATGGAATTCATGGTCAGAAGTTAATAAATGCATGATTCTGTTAAAAATTTCACAATTAGTTAGGAAATGTGGTTAAAATGCTAAATTTCATACTTGTAATTTACAGAGCAATTCAGACTAGCAGTATATCAAACTTCTAGAAGCTGCAGAATAAAAAAGGTGAGATAAATTGATACTCTACAAACTTTAGATTCAGTTTATCTTCTATTTTGGAAAACAATATTGTGATTCAACAAAACATATTTTCCTGTCTTGAAGCAGTTATTACTTTTAATTATTTATTACAAGTATCAATTCTCAAGGATGAGTAAGAGACAGGTCCTACAACCAGAAAGTTGATTAAGCAACCACAAAGAGAAAAGCTATTTAGAGTAGGAGGGTTTTCAGATCTGAAAGTTTTGTTTTCAAGTCCTCCTTCAGAATGTTGGAATTTTTCATATAATTGTTACATCAGTCAGCACTGCTCTGAATCAGTATCACATCCATCTGTTCAAGTACAAACTTGGCACAGAAACCTTCTTGGAGCTCTCAGAATTAATTTCTATTTTGTTCTTTGCAAATATAATTTGTAATCTAAAAAGATACTCTGATTAGACAGATCCCAGAATTAGCAAGTGTTTAATTGGTGCACACAGGATCTCATTGTTGCTGTTAAATGAGAATTAAACTGAGAATGGCATTATTGCCTGGGAAAATCTTGCATTCCTCTGGAGCCATCAACAATTTTCAGAGTTCATCAGTCCTACACCTGCAATATTTACATAATGTCAATAAAACTGATGTAATCAAAGCCAACAACTTCTGAAACTGAGATGTGCAGAATGCACTGGCCAAATCACAGCTCACATTCTATTGCCTTTTCACTTCAGCAGTAAAGCACCGCCTGCCTGACTATGGTTTAAGCTAAAGCAAGCCTTCAGCTTTAACTTGGTGTATGTTTCATCAGACTGTTCAGAGAAAGACTGTTCTTCCTTTCACACAACTCTTCCTCAGCCCATTCCTACATCTCTACTTACACTTTTCTCCTCTGTTCATTTGCTGTGAATTTATTTACATGTTGCAGCTCTGGCAAGACCTCAAGATGAAGGGATCTTGGTAGGGGTGGGGGTGTGAACTGTGTTTCCAGCTCATCACTCATAAACCGTTCCTTTTCCATAAGCATCCTCTAGAGGTGAGCTAGAAGATGAACTAAAAATCCTCTTNGCAGATAGTGTGACTCTTGGGGATGTTCCTGTGAAGGCTAAGAGTTGGACTCCATGATCCTTGTGGGTCCCTTCCATCTTAGCATAATCTGTGATTCTGTGAGGAGTAGTAACTGTGTGGTAGCAGAACAACACTCAAAAAAATATATATGCTTCTAGTAAACTAAGAAACGTGGAAAGGTTGGTTGTTTGGTTTCTACCCCTCAGGCACTGAACATAACATTTGTTCTAGAACTTTAACCACTTTTCTTTGTCAGGTCTCCAGCCTCAACCCTGAATCTCCTTGCTTTTGAGAAAAGTGAAAATACACAAAGAGTTTAAGGCCAAACATAAGGACAAAAACAGGACATTGCAGCAAAATCAGGATGATGCCAAATAACCATTAAGATCACCTAAAACAATTCGTACTACCTAACCTTTCTGCCAACACAGTGACCCCAAAATACCATGAATTAACATGCTACCCATGCTGGCACTCCAAGTAGTAACAACACGATAGCACATAAGCACAATAGAATTTCAAAAAAACTACAAAAATCTTGAAGTAGATGGCATAAGAGAGAATGGAAGGAACTTCCTAAAACAAGCCTGCCAGCAAGGCCAAGAAGAAATGAACAGGAAATATAGATCTGTTCAAAGGCTCAGGAAAACAAGATTACTTAAAACAGCCCAGGGGCTTTCATGAATGAGAAATAGAAGGAGGAAGTATAAAGGGCTTCATCAAATTGAAATGAATTATAAAATTATAATTCATTCATTCAATGAATTATGAATTATAAAAATGCTTATTATACCCACAGCCCTGGTCTTGCATTCCTAAAGCAAAGCCATGCTGTAAGTTAGTACTTAGGTACCTCCTAGTTCCTATGATGCTAGGTGGCTACCCTTGAGGACAGGCTAAAGCACTGAGAGTTGATACATTGACTCTTTCGAATAAAAAGTGAAATTAGTTTTTAAAATTAAATTCCTCACATTGTTTCATTTGATCAAACTTCACCCTCCTTCCTTGAACCCATACATAGGCTGCATTCTTTGTAGGATATTTTTTTAGTGCTTGTGCCAGCCCTACATTGATTTTTAAAGCTAACTTAAAAGAAGTTCTTTTCTAACTTTAAAAAGTATTTTCATTTCCTCTCCTTTCCAAAACCAAGTTCTTCTTGCTCCTTAAAATAAATCCATATATTTGTGTCAGATATATGGTACAAATAGCCATCTCTTACCTTCTCCACCAATAGATACGTCATGGTTACAATAAGCTACAAACTAAAAGCACATTTGCCATCTGAATTCAGGAACTGGGATGGAGATGCAAAACAAGCTCTATATAATGAAAATGCTCCCACCCATTTATTCTAGCAAAAACTACACCAAGTGCCTTGCAATGAAATCACATTAATCATTTAATAAAGAGTTACCAAGTATCTTTGACAGTCACACATCTTCATGGTTACACCACATCACTTTGCTGCTAAAATTACTCAAAATCTCAGAAGTATACCCTGGAAGGTGTCCTTTGGAGACCCTGTGCTAAACTATGTTAAAACCACCACACTCACCAGCTACTCAAAGTGGAAGGGAGGGCACATTTCCAGTTATGTCCTTTGCCCCAAGGTGCAGGAGGCTTTCCTGATAACATGCTCCAAACAAATATTGATAGAGCTGCAAATTATGAGCTGTTGCCCACTTTTTTGTCAGTTTTGGGTATGCTTTGATAACCAATGACATGCAAGTTCAAAGCTCCCTTCAAGCCACTCTATTAAAGTGCAAGATGATTCTTCCCAAATCATTATAGTATAATATAAGGGTATATTTATGAACACACACACACATATACTTGTAACAGAAAAAAAAAATCAATAGCAGAAAGCCCAAAAGACTATCAATTCATAATGGAGAGTTGAGGTTTAATAAGCATCTACAGTCATGTACTTATTCTACCTCAAACAAGTGTGAACGGGAACATGATTGGTTTGTGTTTATTTACAAGTTGTTAAAAGTTCTTTCCAAACTGTTAGATAAATGACACACTAGAACTGCAAATAGGTTGGACAAATCAGTTGTCTTTAGTAAAGGTATCTAAAGTCAGCAAGGTTTGATATTGCTCTGTCCAGAGGTCCTAATGACGTGAAAAGGGGCAAGACCATTTCCAGCTACTATTAAATATTTTCTAAGTCAAAGAAGAAATTACTTGTAGACTATTAACAGGGAATCTTCCTAACAAATATTATCTCTGCTGAAGGTGTTAGCTATGAACACTTCTCAACACATTAAATAGAATGAAACCAGTACAAAAGCCTGGTTAGCACAGCATAGATGAAGCACTAGAAACTGCTTATGAGTGCCAAAGACCATAAGTTTGTTACAGGATCATAGCTATTTGTGTTGGAAAAGACCTTAAAGATCATCTAGTCCAACTCCATTTCATAAGCAAGGACACCTCTTACCAGGCCAGGTTGCTCAAAGCCTCATTCAACCTGGGCTTAAACACTTCCAGGGATGTCCCATCCACAACGTCTCTGGGCAACCTGTTCCAGTGTCTCACCACCCTCACAACAAAGAATCTCTTCTGTATATCTTATCTAAACCTACCTTCTTTTTATCTAAAAGTGTTCGCCTTTTTCCTATCACTACAGACCCTGGTAAAATGTCTCTCCCCATCTTTCTTGTAAGGCTATGTTTAAGTACTGAAAGGCAGCAATAAAGTCTCTTTTATAAGGCAGGTTGATAGAGTTCTACAATATTAAAGTTACCTTACACTCCCTCTTATAAGCTTCATTTTTAATTGGGAATTTAATGAATTGTTTGTAAGATTTTGAAGGGAGATTATCTTCACATCAATTATATGTTTCTGACACCTCTGCGAGAAACTAGACAAATTAAAAACCTCTGCTGGCACTGTTTCCTTACACTCAACAGAAGCAATCCAGAGGTGCATTTCCAGAAGATGCAGTGACTGCAGTCACCTGCAGTGACTTCTACACACAGCTACAGGGCTGCATCTCTGGCCTGTCATGGGAGCACATTTTGTTTAGGAACAGTAATGAATTCTTTTCCCGTGTTCTCAGACTCTTTTCCACTGTTGCTGGATCCAAGCAAAAGAGGGAAGGACCTGTCTGCTTTGAATGTAAGTGAAACAAAAAGATGGACTGAATGGAATAAATCCAGACAAAACAAAGAGTGAAAACTGACTGGGGGCTGGCAGGAGAGCATTGACTAGAGCAGAACTGAATGAGAGAATGAGTAACAGCTCCTTAGTATTAGTGGTCTGAGAAGAAAAGCTCTGGAGACTGGTAAAAGGAAATTAGATAAAAAGCCACATGAGAAGACTACAACTCACTGGACACAGTGATTAGAAGTGGGATATTAAATACCCATGGAGCTGTTTATAATGGTAAAGTAAACAAAACAGCATTGAAAGTGAGACAGAAAGAGACAGGGAGGGAGTCTGGAGGGCTGGGCTATGACTTTCCTGGTGCTTAGCAAGAAGGCTGAGACTTACATGAGAAATCTGTAAATTGTATTAGCTGGGTGGATGACAAGCAGAAACTGTGCTTTGAGTATGCAGTAACTTCTCATAAAAAAGATTCAAAAAGAGGCCCTTAATGTCAACTCAGACACCCAAAACTTGCCAGTGCATTTACCTTCATCTCTCTGTCCTCCATTTTCCCTCTGTAAAATGGGAACAATGCAGATGTCAACTCTCATCACTGAAAGGCCTCAAAAAAAGAACAATTCTTCTCTTCAGAACAACATAGAACACAGTATATGCATAACATTCATTCAAAAAAAAGGAAAAAAAATCAATTTTAACACTTGGAGCCAAGAAAGCCAACGGTATCCTGGGGTACATGAGGAAGAGCACTGCCAGGAGGTCAAGATAGGTGATCCTGCCCTTCTGCTCAGCCCTGGTGAGGTCCCACCAGTGCTGTATCCAGTTCTAGGCCCCTCGGAATAAGAGACATGGAGCTCCTGGAGTGGGTCCAACAGAGTAAGAAAGGTGACTAGAGGACAGGAGCATCTCTCTTATGAGGAAAAGCTGAGGGAACTGGGCCTGTTCAGTCTTGAGAAGAGACGACAGAGAAGGGACTTCATCAACATCAGTACCTGAAGGGTCAGTGCCCATAGGATGGAGCCAGGCTCTTCTCAGTGGTGCCAAGCAATAGGATAAGAGGCAACGGGCAGAAACTCTAACACAGAAGTTTCACTTGAACTTCTTTACTGTGAGGGTGACAGAGCACTGGAACAGATTGTTCAGAGAGGTTGTGGAGTTTCCTTCTACAAAGGTATTCGAAAGTTGACTGGTCGGGACACAATCCTGTGCCATGTGCCCCAGGGGACGCTGCTTCAGCAGAGAGGCTGGACCAGACGACTTTCTGTGGTCCCTTCAAAGCTTAACTATTCTAAGGTTCGGTGACTCTGTGACATTGTAACATGGAAGAGTAAGAAATCTGGAATGCACAAGTCGGCTGGAGTAACGCGCTCCCACGCGAAACGCTCCTTGCCCAGCTGGTGCGGCCCAGAAGCGTCCTGCTCCGCTCCACCTGCAGTGGTGGCCGCTGCTCGCCTGTATCGGCGCACCAGCCGCGGGGACGGCCGCCACCAGCAGGCTCGGGGCCGTAGGAGGAGGTGCCGCTTGAGGAGGGGAAGAGCGGGGTCCCCCCATCCGTCCCGCCCCGGCACCGGCCGAGCGGAGCGTGAGGCGACGCGTGAGACCAACCGCCCGCTCGCGGGGGCTGCGGGCCCA
>WEIV01017819.1:87231-161787 GCA_013390005.1 Calyptomena viridis | reverse complement strand
AAAAGACTTCAGAGACAATCTTAAATATGCTCTTCTTTGTCGAAGTGTGCGAACAACACAGAGGATGCGAGTGTCTCTCTCATCAGGCAGATACCCCAAGAAATCGAATTCATACTCTTCAAACTTAAGTAGGACCAATAAATCAACATACTGAGTTTAGTCTTAGAAAAGTGAACATTTAATATTACTGATGAAAGGATGTGAGTCACAATAGAGTTATTTTTCACAAGAGTCTGGAGAAACATCTCTGCATTTTAATTATTGAAGCCTGGAATTTAGAATGGACAGCTGCTAATTCTGTGTAGAAATCATAAGCAGATATATTTTCCTGCTAGACTGGAAGAAAAAAAAAAAAAAATTTCAGGTGGTCTGCAAAAATTCTGCTGACTTGGAATGAGTTCTGGCTGAAGACATTCTTGTTCAATATAAAAGTTGTTAAAAAGAAAAATGTCTCTGGAATATTATGTAGTGTTGTTAGTATATTTTATTAACAGATAAATCTGTTTTGTTTAAATGTAATGTATCATGCAGCTGAACAGACTGTGTGGGTAGGACCTTGTGTTGTGTACCTACTTACACTGAACATAATTTGAAGCCGTAGAGAGGAGAACCGAAAAATCCTTTTCACCATCTTGGTGTAGACTGCTTATTATCTTTAGTATAATGGAATTTTTATATTGTTTTCCAAGTTACAGTGCTATAAATACTGACACGGCAAAAGCTTATAATGTTATCCTATTGAGTTGATAAACTCAGCTTGTTATCACCTAGCACTGGGATACAATGTTAGTTGAGATTACCTATTGTTACTTAACACTTGCCGGTACCTGATCTTAAATGGGGATATACAGGAAAGTTTTGATGAATAGCTATTTGATTTTATGTAATGTGCCTTGTATTTTTTAAGATATCTAAATAAGATTTTTTTTATAACGCATTTGAGTTGGATGCTTTCTTTTATTCATTTACATGCACTTCAGAATGTTGAGTAGTTCAACTTGCTTGGCTTCATGTAACAAAGATCTTATTACTAACAGTGAATTAGGAACATGACAACTGTAGCTGTTATGTCTAAACGGGTAAAGTAAAATACACCTAATTATGCATTTCTTTGGAGAGCAATTAAGGTAGGATGTTTTGTGATAGTATTTCAGAGGACCAAGCCAAACTAGCTACATATACTAATGTATGTCTCATTGAGGAGCAGAGAGTTTACAGCTCTAGTTGACATGGAGCACAAATGCTTCTTGGGCATAAAGTTTTCTCTTCCTACAAATGCAGAGAAATAACTGTATATTTATTACTGAACTTACGGTATTATGTGTCATCCTTACTGGGAAATAATTGTACGTAAGAGGCCATAGATCACTGGAAGGTTTTGGGATGAAGAGAGTTGCACCATCTTCACAGAAGGCTATTCCTTTGCTCTGTGTGTGATAAACAGAATATGAGAATGTCCTTTATCTTGCTGAACAGCCCAGTGCACTTCCAGCTCCATACATGGTAATAGATAATAGGAAGGAAGGGCATCTGGTTCATGTGATTACAGCCCTACCTGTGCTGGAGTCCAAGGGTTATAGGTTATAAAGTTGATAAATTGCCTGTGTGTGTCTGTATAATACCACTAAAAGATTGCTTATGATTCACGGATGACTGTTAAATGGCTAAAAAGTAATATGCTTAATATAGCCAGTCTTTTGGGGGACAAGATGGATTTCTTCTTGTTTAATCAGAAGTGCACTGAGCTATACTATACTATACTCTCACCCTGTTGTTTCTTTCCTGTCATTCCTTTCAAATAACCAGACAGCTCCATTACAGCTCATGTGGAGAAGAGTGATGACACTCTTGACCACTTCTTCCTTCTCACCTTCATTTGCAGATCAGCAAAGCAGGTTGTAAGGAAGGATCGTTCTTACCTGCAGCAACAGTGAAGATCTGCTGGTGACATGAGTAAGAGTTAGATGGCGCTGCAGTATGTTGGAAGCTTTTTGAGAAAAAAGTTTTAATAAATACAATGATTCATTTTAAAATGAGGCTGTACAATGTCTGACAAATTTTGGAGAATATTATTCAAGGAGACCCCAGTCATTAAAGTGAAGGTTTCCCCCTATTAGCTACATTGCAAACCCTTATCCTGAATTTAGCATGAATTATTTTGCTCCAATTAGCAGAGCAGATACACCAGGCTAGTTGTTCGGAAGATTTGAATCAGTTCCTTTAATTGACAATTATGTGGCTGTGCAGCCAGGTAGCACTGGGGTAAGAACATGTAGCCTAGGAGGGTGGAGCTGGTTCATTAAACCTTTGGGGGGGATGGCTATAGCCTTGGGCAGGATTGGTTGGTGTAAAGGTGATTGTCTTCAGTTTACAATAAATATATTCCTGAACAGTGCCAACTTCGCAATTCAAACACCAAGCAATACAAAAAACTCTCCCTGCCTATGACTGGATAAACGTGTGGATGCCAAAAACAATCAGTACAACATCCATGAAAGCATCAGAGAATTAGAAATCAGTGTAATTTATGTGCATGGTGTCAAGGTTTCACAAGCAGCTCAAGTACGTGCAGTAGCTAAGAGAAGTAGGTTAGTCTTTCCCCTAACCCGGCTGCATCATCACACTGTTCCCTTATACTGCCACAAGCACATGTGACCTTTGGGTGGGTTGGATCAGTTCAGGGTTAAAGTTAAACCAGGAGACGGGAGGAAAGTTTACTTTTGGCTTGTAACACTGTTTGGCTGGTTTACTGGATGAGCTCTTGGCTCAGCACAAGGGAGAGGCTCAGACTGTGTCACCACCAGCACAGGCTTGCACTGTGCGACTGCAAAGCAAGTTGAAGCACAGTTGCTGCAAAGCCTCTGTCTAACCTCCTAAGCAGGAGGGAGCAAGCCTCCACCCATGACCCTCAGAATGGCTCTGCTCACGCAGGCTGAGGGTGCATCCAGCTCAGCTAGAGTAATCTTCACACCTGTGCCTCTAAAAGTCAGCAAGACAGCAGGGTGTCTAGGGATATGTCAAAAAAACAGTAGGACTGCTGAAAGGTGCACCTGGTGAACATACCAGTTGTACAGAGAATGTGGCTAGTACCATTTGAGTGCTGTGCTATATGGGGCACTTGAAATGCGCTCTGAAGTTCAGATAAAAAGGAGCTGAAGGCTGGAGGTGCTGAGCTCATTGTCACCTGTGAGGAAAGCTGCTGCTGAGAACGACTGATCTGTGACAAAGAGCCTGTGTAACAGCAACAGAAAGAAGTTGGAGGCAGGTACACAAGGAGAAGTATCATGTCCCCCATGATACTCTCCCAACATTCAGCTATTTTCAGCATAAGAATTTCCTTAAGTCTAATTTGGCCAGTCTAATTAATAGTGGCTGTTGAGTGTCTTGTTGACTTTATTCACTTTCAATGAGGGTCCACAATCTTCATTTGGTGGCCCCTCATTCCTAAAGCAGAAGAGAATGTGAATGAGTCACTAACTGTCTTGTCCATCCACTTGAAGTTTTGTAAGTCAGTATCATATTCCCTCTTGGGTACTTTGACAGACACATTGAGGTGTCCAATTCCTTTCAGGTCAGCCACTCTCAGTGATAGTCCTGTTTCCTGTCTCTGAGACCTTCCCATTTCCATTCACGGTCTCCAAACTACATACAGTATTCAAGCTGTGGATGGTGCAGTGATGACTTCTGTTTTTCTCTGTATTGCTTCCCCAATAGCCCCTAATACTCAATGTTTGTTTTATTTTTTTCTTCTGCTCCTTAGAATTGAGTTGATATTTTCATGCTTGTAACTACATCTCTCTCTATTGATTACAGTAATTTCGCAAGCCATAGTTCTGTATGCCCAATTGGGATGCTATCAGCAAACTTTTGTTCCTCAGTGCTCAACTGTCTTCGGAGCATTTATGAATGTGCAGAACAGTAGAGATATGGTGAGTATTGGTGAGTAACTGGTATTGTGAACACTGGCTGTTTTTCTGCTGCCTTGTATTTCTTCCCTTGTAATCAGTTATTTTTACAAAAGAGAACCTTCCCTCTTATTCCATTGCTACCTAGTTTTCTTTGAAAGTCTCTGATCAGAAATTTTGCCAAAAACCTCTCAGAAACCCAGGTATGCTGGATCACTCTTATTTCCACTTCTGTTTGACTTCTTCCAAGAACTTCACAAAGTTGTGAAGTCCAGACTTCTCTTTACAAAAGCAGTGGTGGCTTTTCCCAGAAAGGTCCAGAAGTTCCTTAGTGATGTCACTTCCTAGACTCTTCACAAATGGTTCAGTACAGACATTGAGCTTGTAGAATTGTGTTCCCCTGGACACCTCCAAACCTTCTTTAAATTACTGTTTACAGCACTGGCCCCCAGTATTCAAGTATAATTTTGGCAAGAGATCACACTCTTGTTACTAATTCAACTATTTTGTCCCAGTTTTCTTAGAACTCCTTGATGAATACCACCTGAGCCCACCAAGTTTAACATTCATTTTCTTTTGGTTGTGGTGTGAAGACATTTAGCCCATTGTGTTGATGTGTAGCTATCCTGGGAATCAAGCAGCATAATGCCTGTCTACCATAACAGCCATTTGAGATCCAAGTTTCATTATGGATGCATTTGATCAGTCATTAGCCCTTTGAAAATGGTTAATAAAGAACATCACTGTTAAATACAGCATTAACACAGTACTCACTGCCAACTTGACTGAACAGCCGCCAGGGGAGTATGTACTACCTATGGGATTTTTTCTGAGGGGTTATAACCTTCTTTAGGCTTGCAGGTAAACATTCTCCAGGCACTATTTGCTAGCAGGACCAGTACAACAGGCTGACCACATAGTCAGCTCTCTGTCATCTAGGCTGAAGGAGGTGGAGATGCTTCAGATAATGGAAAAAAGGCCAGTGATTGTAAAGGGTGCATGGAATGTTATGCAGAAATACTGTGTCAACTTCCTTTGATCCATAAGGAGTCACTGACCCAGTGCTAGCTTTTGTGACTTGGACTTTTCAGTCATTGAAGTGTGTCTGAATCCAGCTTTCCTCGTGGCCTGGCCAGCTCTTTGGTGGCTAGGAAAAAGGGGAAAGATATATCTGCATGTACATGGAGGTAGGTAGGTAGCTTCATAGCTGTATTTGAGTTCATAAACCACTTGAGATTGCTCCTGTGGTACAAACACCAGAAGAGAGTCAGCTCAAGGGTAGCAAGGTCTGCCTGATATTATCTGTTACTCTGTTATAGCCAAGCTCTGGCGTCTATTCTTCAGCATGGATGCAGCACTCCAAATGCAAAGATAGCTAAAATGTAGAGACACCCATCTCCTGGGTATCCTGCTTCCCTGTCAAATACACTGCCAGCTGTTGAATGCTATGTGCAGCTTGGGTCAGCTTAACACTCACTTGGATACTGCATTTTGCCAAAGCATAAAAGTATCCACAGGAGCAAACCAGTGGAATGTCTGATCACCAGACCCATATCAGCCAAAGCCCTAGTGCAGCTATAACTCAGAGACTGCAATTTTGCTGGTAAAACTTGCTATGTCTGGTCTCTGTGAGATTATTATGGTGGTGTAAAGCAGAGTCCTGCTGCTGAAGTTATGTCTGCATTTGTAGCACTTCTCCAATGCAGTCTGCTGGTAGCACACATGGACTAAACATCATTCATTGTTTTGAAGGTGTTAATAATATGCAGTAAAGAACATTAATGAGCAAGACAACAAAGTATAATGAAACAAGACAACAAAGGGTGGAAGGAGAAGAAAAGCCTAAATTTTACCAGTCTACAGGGGTAAGTTAAGAGAAATTTGCCAGTAACAACTCAGCTCTATCAGTATTACAATATTATTACAGTATTATCTCCAAGTATTACAGCTCCCGTGGCATGTCAGTGAACGCAGACAGCTCTGTGGAAACAGTGGATGAAATGGATGTTGTTTGTATTTTATGGCAGTTCAAAGAATCAGTGTAGAGTAATTCTGAAGTCTGGCAGGATTTCAATTGCCAAACCTTGCATGCATTGTAACAAGTACTGTAGCTGAGAACAAGCATGAGTGGCATGAGTGGATATCCGGTTAAGGGCTACATTTAGTTAAGCCACTGCACTCCAGCTTTGTGCACTCCAGCTTTGTGCCTCGGCTTCAAGAAGCAAACTGCTTGGAACTGAGAGTTCAGCATGTTTGAGACTGAATGGCAGCTTGTTTGATAACACCCACCCAACCACTCCCCTCCGCCCACTGCAGCACTTGCCAGCTCTCAGCTGCTGGAAGGAAGTAATGCATGGCTGTGCAGCAGTGCGGGTCACCGTCAGCATTCATGTGTTTTCCACATGGAGTCTGAATTTGGGACAGTATGTACTCCTGGTGGTGTGGTTTAGCAGCTGGATCCATACTTCCCCAGCTGAATGACTGAGATGTGGACTGAGTTGTCATATAATCCTGTGGATTGCAGGAAGTAGAAAGATAGAGCCCCTTTGCATGGAGCCTATGTTGTATATCTGAGCACTTAGGGAAAAAGGAATCATTGAAGACAGGAAAACAAAGGATATGCTGCTTTTTTTGAGAGGCTAATTCACTGAATAAGAAGAAATTAATGAAATAATTAACTTGAAGAACATAAATTAAAAGATAAGATGTGATGGATAGAAGACATTTCCTTAATGTCCTGAAGAGTGTCCTGTGTCATGCATTTACAAAAGCCAAGGGTATATGAAGAAAACACAAGAAGCAATCAATGTGTCACAATGGCAGTGTCTGCTCAGGAGGGAACACCCCACTCTGGTGTTCCCCAGATTTAGCTGGCAGTGACTCAGGACTAGCACATACTTGCTGCTTGACACATCATGACCACTTGACATTTCATCTTCAAATCCCAGTCTGGCAAATCTGTCTGGCTTTCTGTGAGCAGATGAACTGAGCAACATGGTTCGCAGTGTAAAAATATCTAGGGCAAGCCCATAGCACTAACTCAAGACATACTGGAGGCAAGCTGTATCATGTTCAAATGAAGTTGCCTGCTTTTGGTCAAAATCACTAATGTGTCTCCATTAATTTCAGGAGTTCAACTGGAAACACTGGGGGTGACTCTATTGTAGTGACGTGTTTGTGAGCTGGAGTGGAGAGTGCCATTGCTTTCAAGAGTGATTTGATGGTAAAATGAAGTGCTGAAGGGAAGTTATGGAGCTGATCTCTCATAATTTGTGAAGGCTGTGTTGTGTATGTTAGGCTGGTTGCCTGGAAACCCTCCCTGTCACTACGTATGGTTAAATAGGTAGAGTCAGAATAGAGTCAACAATAGCTGGTAAGAATCTTCAGTAGATGTCTGAGTGGCTGCCAGACCCTGGGTGAGTTGACAAGACCAAGGAGCCTCACTGAACTCCCAGAGTCCACTGGCATGTTGTTTTGGTTAGCAGGGTCAGCAATGGAGATAACAAAGCAACTCTCTAAAGGTGATGGCTTAGACAATTAAGGTTCTTGTTCGTTTAGTGGGGACACTATAGTGTACATGTGACACATAGCCTATGCCAGCTGATGCACTATTTCCCTTAACATGAACTCATGGTACCTTTTTGGTGGTAATTCATTCCCTCTTAAAAGTGAGAGCTCCTCACAGAGTTTGCACTTCAGAGTGGCCTAAAGACACACATCTCTGCTTTGGTATCTATGCATCCTATATGGGTAGGTAGACACCTGCAGAAAGTAGTTCAGCACTCCTAGAATTCTCCCTCCTTCCTCCCAGGGCATCCACATCTCCCCTAGATACTTGAGCAGCCAAAACTGGTGCATTGAAGTCAGAGATGCAAGGGTCTCCTTGGCTCTTGGAGTTTCCTCAGAGTAGACCATCCACCTTGAATTCACATCCTCACTGTTGCATATTAACCTCCAGCTTTAGGAGACTTGCAGTACAGAGAAATGGTGCTGTTTCTGTGGACAAAAGGCACAGTGAAGCTTCTGAGCAAAGGGGGAGAGGTGGCATTCAAGGCATGGCATTCAAGCAGTCAGACCAAGCCCAGGGAGATCAGTGGTATTCAGAAGCTAGCTGAGGATTGCTCATCATCTAGGGAAAGAATTTTACATACAAGATCATGTTTTGTTTAACTTTCTGAAAATCTGCAAAAGGAGCTGATAGTGTGATTAAAGGCTCCCTCTTCTGTTTCTAGATTTCATCACACCTTTAACATGTGAAAGACTTAAATCATTGTTTCCTTATGCTGTGCTTTGTTTTGTAATTCTCCATTTCAAAACACACATATCTGATGTTAGAGAAGGAGAAGGACTTAACAGATGATATCGTATATCCCTGCTAGGTTTGGGATCAAGGAAGCAGGCTGCTAAGGAGAGATACGGGGCTCCTGGAGCAGGATATTCTCACAATATCTTCCAGTCTCCTTTGTTTTTTTTTTTCTTGGATTTAAACCACTGTCAAAACCAAATCTTCAAAGCATGATCTTACCTGTGCAAGAAGAGTTGTTTTTTATGTGCTGTAATCCCCATGTTTCTGAAATAGTATGACATACAGAAGTTTGTTGTCAGTGATATCTGACTTTTTCCTTTATTTCCTCAGCCTCTAAGCCCACATGAAGCTTTTCATTGCGGAAATTTTGCTTCACCTGCAACTGTCTGACAGTAACTTATAGGAATAGGCAATAGTGTGTTCGACCTTGATGGGAAAGTTCTGTATCCTTGAGACTGGTTAACTGACAGGCTTTTTTCTTCAGGGCACACTGGTATGAAGCTTTGTAAGTTGACATCTCTATCTGAGAAATTATATAGTATTGTATTCTATGCTAGTACTTTGCCAGCCAATCATATAATCAAGAATGTCGTGTGGACAAGCTGCTTTATCTAATGATTTTGCTTAGTCTGTCACAGGGACACTTTAGCAACATATGAAAGTGTGTGCATACACAATAAACTTGTTCCTGGTTTGGAACACATCTGGAGCCTGTGTCAGTTTGCGTTGCCTCTGGAGACCATGCCTTCTATGTAGCTACAGTAACTTAATGCATGTTTACCATGGCCATTGTAGCTACAAATAACTTTGTGCTGATGAGGGTGATGACTGAGGTTGCTTCATAGGAGTGGACTCAAGTAAGAAATAAATGTATTTCTTATATAAGAAATTAATCTTTGAGCAAAAACAGAGTCCTATTTGTACTCGTTTTTACCAGCCTTTGATCTTCCTCAGTGAGGAATTGTAATACCCTCACAAGATGCTGTAAGAGTTCTTCTGTTTGGTACCAAAGGCAGGGATGCACTTCTTGAGTTGCCACCTACCATGTCAGTAGAGTTAGAAACAGCTGAGAGTGCTGGACCAGGCTGCATCATTACAGGAGGTGATGCAAACATCTGCCTTTCATTTTACTGCAAACTTCTCTTGACAGTGAACTGAAGAATGAAGAATGGGGAATACCTGGACTCAGGCCCCTGACAAAAAAAAATCTACATACTTTGTAATATCATTTAGGAGCTTTTAACAGACCAACATCTGTAATTTTGGTTGTTGGAAAGTTCTGTGAGTAGTGTAATTTTACTTAGATAACCCCTAGAATAAAAGACATCAGTACCTGTTACACTTGTTATTTCAATGACCACTTGTGGAAGACACAACGTGTGTGTGTAATTAATAAAGGTACTATAATTAGATGGCTGTACAGCTAAGGCAATGGTCCCACTGATACAATACTAGTTTCTGCCACACTTCTGCCATACTATTACTCCAAGGAGTCTTAACAGCCTCAAGTGTTTGAGATTGCTTCTTTCTATCTGAAAACAAGGATACTTTCACTTTGGTACCAAAATTAACATATTTAAATATCCAACTCAACACAAAGGAAACAAGATAGTAGCATGTACTTGCTCCTGTGAACCTGCCACCCTTTTGTATCTGCCAGTTACCCCAAAAAACAGAAATTCTCTAAAAAAAGAGAAAGTACGGGTGGTGATGTCATCAAGCTTTTTAGTTCAGGGATGGATGGCAGTGCTTTTCATTATCAAAAGCAGATCTAAAATCTCATTTAGTACCAGTCTCAGCATTTGTGTCAGTGTATGCTTTCATTGGAAATATCAGAGTGACAATGAACTTTTAAACAACATTTAAACAATGGCAAAAGAGTTAGTTTGAGAAAGGCTTCCCAAAAAGTTAAAATCTGATTTCACTCTAAAATCACTGCAAAAAGGAAAAAGGGCAAAAAATACTTGCTCAGGAAATAAAAGCATAAATTAAAAAATGTTGCACATTGTATCAGTCACTGACATTCTCCTTTTCATAGCTCAGGGCTGTTGTTCAAATATCTGAAAAACAAGTAACAGAAAATAATATGGTTCTGATTATGAAGGATTTTCTTTTCACAATGATATATGCGTCTTAGAGGATACGAAACAAATTATATGAAACTCTTACAGATAACGGATATGGAAAGCTCTCTGGAATCACAACGTTTGAATGCAACCTGTACAATGTTCTGTGGCTGAGAAAGAATTTAAACGGTGTTATGTGGCTCTTTGAAGTAAACAGAAGACACATGGATAAAGGTTGGAATACTGTTCAGCATGGCAGGGGGAAGTTGTGAAGGAAGTTCTGTGAAGGCTTTGTTATAGAAGTCCTTGGGAAGTGGGGTAAGAGCAATAAAACATTATTCATCATTTCAGGAGGCAACAGAGCAGTAAATTTCTAAGTGGATTTGTGCATGATTGTTCTGTTTTCTACAACAGACAGGATGACTATTTTTAGTGGCATATAAACAATATAGAGAATTGTTTTGTGGGCTTTGAAATTTACAAATTTATTTTGATGACACATAGGTAATTGCTTTGTGGGCTTTCTATCCTTCAAAACTTTTACTCCCTCATTTTAACTCACTGGTGATTTTATTCCAGTTTATTTACAAATTTTGATGACATATTCTAACCGTTATGTGTATTGGCTGAGTAACAGTTTGCAGTCACTTTTATCTACTTTGTCTCCTTTTATCTACTTTGTCTCTTCCGACACCTAGTGGTTTTGTTTCTATGCACTAAATGTGTTTGCTGAAACCAGTTCCATTCACACCAATCCTGTGTATACAATACAGTGGGCTTGAAAGTGAGCTAGCTGACCAGCCACAAAAAACAGGCTTCCTGTAACAGAGTGATGGGAAATGATGTGCAACCTGTAAGAGAAACTTATGCTGCAGAGTGAGACCCAATGAGGTGTGCTAGAGCCCCTCCTACAAACACAGGGGCTGAAAGGCTTCAGGAGTGTTATTCATGAGAGGCTCAGTGGTGAGGATAAAAGCAGCAAAAAGTGAAACAGGGGGATCAGAACAACCCTACACAGCAAGTGCTGGCGAAGGCCGGAGAATGAGTTTAAGCTGTATCCAGTGACACACAAGTGTATTTTCTGTTGCCATGCTGGACTTATATCTACCTGCTCAGCATCAGACATGCTGGGTGACATAGGATGGTGGTATGAGACAGGGGAGTGTGTAACTGGGGTGTGAGCCAGGAGATGGACATGAAGCCCAGGAGGCAATCACAGTGTTTGACATGAAGGAACTCCCCGCACTGGCTTGCACCTTGCCCGAGGTAGCTGCCAGGGCTGCTGGAGCCAGGAGCTTCTGCTGCTGCCCTGCAAAGGGGAGGGATGGAGGCACAACAGCGGGGTGGGGCATCTTGCTTGAGGGTATCTACTTAGCACAGTGTATTCTCAGTTTCTCCTCCAAATGGAGAGAAAACATGCAGCCCCACATTCTAAGTAAACTCTAATGTGTGAAGAGGAAATTATGCCTGTTGGCTTTCTCTGTTCCTCTGGCCACCTCAGCTATTCTCGGGTTGCACATGAATGCAATATATCTCTGGGCCATTTATGGTGTTCATTAAACTGGGAACAATCACCTAATTTCCGTGCCTTTTAAGACAAATCAGTTGTACCTTAACAACATCTGCCTCTTAATTTACATCAACCTCTAACACGCAGGCTGGTTCCTGCTGAGACATGCATTGCTCCTGTTAGTGTTGATCCAGCTCTTTTCCTAGTACCACCAAAAATTCGCTTTTCTAGTGCAGATCCCTCAGAGCAATTGCAGCTGTGATAGCTGTGAAATGACCTGTGGGTCCTGTCAGCACTTTCTGCTTTCAGAGTTTTTCCTATAACCTTAACCCAGAAATTAATGTTTTGTCTACCTTAGATTTTTTAATGAATTTTCTACCTATTCCAGTATTACTGGGACTTCCATTTGAGCCACACAGTCCTCTCAGAAAGCAGAGACTGTTTGTCAGAACTAATGATTGTCCCACATTATTGATGGGACTTTTTTTTTTCTCCAGATAATGTAAGAATGTAACTGGCTTTTCATATCAAACAAAAGCAAGTTCTCACTTAGTAATCTGCTAGGAACAGTACGTTCAGAACAGGTCTGAAAGAGGACTAGTGCTTAGGACTAGGACTAAGCACCACAGGGCTGGTGCTTTTCCAGTACTAACACACTCTAATGTTACTGTACTGAGTGTAAGATGAAGGTAGGAGGGTGTACTGGGTCTCTCTGAGCCCATAGTGGCCTTAACAGTGCTATGAGATAACACTCCACTATTTTGACTGCTGTGAGCACAGTGCCAGGCAAGGGTAAGATTCTGGGAGGGAACAGGAGCAAGACAGCAAACCCATACTGACCCAAGGGATATTCCAGACCATATGACGTCAGCTCAGATATAAAGCCAAGGGAAGGAAGGGGTTGGGGCGGGGAGGGGGGGGGAGGCATTGCTTGCTTTCCAGTGGCTGCCCGCTGAGAAGAAAACAGAAAAGTGTAGGGGCCCTGCTTCTCAGGACATGAGCTGACCTTGTCATAAATGGGAAGTAGAGACTAGATTTTTCTGCTTTGCTTTTTGCGCGCACACATTTCTTTTTGCTTATGGTAAACTGCCTTATCTCAAAACCCAAAAATTTTTCTAATTTTTCCCTTTTCCCTCTGCCTGGCTGAGAAAAAAGCGAGGGGGCAAGAGACTCGTCCAGCCAACGTCAACCCATTACAGAGGACCACCATGATGCTGAATAAGTGGGCTTCTGTTGAACTTACTTAGTGGCATAAAAACACTTCTGGTTTTCTGTGTTCTTTTTCTTTCCTAATCCTGTTTGTTAAATTCTTACTGGGCCCACATTTTCATTTGCAGTAACCCCAAGATTTCTTTCATGAATTCTCAGTCAAGTCAGAGCTCATAGGTGTGTACAAAAGAACTGATTTTTCCCATGCTACTTATATACTTATATACTTAAAGGGATACTAGTGTATCCCTTTGTTCTCCTTCCCTTTCCCAATGAATATATTAAATAGCACTGCCTCCAGAACAAGTGCCTGTGGGACCCCCCTGATTATTCCATTCACTTGTAAAACCCAGTAATTTATTCTTTGTTTCCTAACTTTAAGTTAGCAGCCATTTTCTGTGTGACTCTTTTAATTGTATCCCATGGCTGTTTAGTTTCTTTAAGAGTGAGGAATGCTTTCTTGGAACAATGTGGATAGTAATCAGGGAGATCACTCGTCATGTACTCCTTCAGAGAGTGCCAGTAGATTTGCATTATTATTTCTCTTTACTTTTCCCCAGTGTATTGTGATCAGTCATGTTCCCACCCTTCTGTTTTTCAGGCTGGTCTCTACCTCTTTACTTAATATGACAGCAGACCTAATGTTCATTGGTTCTCTGGATAGTACTTGTCATTGTACCTATACTTGTCATTGTACATTTCTGTGCTGTGGTTCTGAGCTAGTTTTCAACCAGTGGCTCCCATTGTTAATCGATGTCAAGTTCCTCTAGAGTTCCAGAATGGATACCATTCAGTCCTGGCTTGTTACATCCTGTTTTGAGGATCTGTCCTACAGCATCTTCTACCTACACTCCAGTCTGAGACAGATCCATCATCATAGCTTTTCCTCCATCCTGTGGAAACCTCTCCAAACTCTACTACAGTGAAAACACATGCAAAATAATTATTTAGGCTTTCTGCTATGACTTTACTTTTTTAAAACATTCTTTCTATACCCTGACCATCTGCTGTCTCTCGATGCCCTCTTCAGGCTTCTTGATCCCATTACATCTGTACAAGGATTCAGGGCTACTTGTAGAACGCTCCCGTAACAGCTCTGGAGGACATGACATTATTCCAGTCTTTTCTTACATTTATGCTCCAAACAGCGGCCTTGGCCTTAAGTGCTTCTGAACTTTCTTTTTCTCCCTGCAAGTGGTAAGTTCGGGATGAGTTGTCAAGGGCCATTAGCGGAATATACAACATGAATTCGGCAATTCAGTGTGCCCAAATCCTGTTATTTTCACACTAGCCTGTGTTAAGTACTAAATTTTCTGCAGAGTTTATACCTCTAGCTAACAAGTTGTGGGCAATGGATATTTCTTTGTAGTTTTTAATGATATTGCTTCTTGTTTTGCTTGATGTTAATAATGCTGACCCTTGTACAGAGCTTACTGTAGTGATACAGTGGTGAAACATCTACTGGTGTCTTGAAGCAGACAGATGGGAGTCTGTTTCTTTGGGCCCTGCAGGTTTGGTAGTTGTTGCTAGCCTGAGATCTGGAAGCAGCAGTTCTTCAGCAGGACACTAAGGGGCAGGCCCTGATCAAAAGAATATTCCTCATTTTTTATATACATGCAAACTAAGAAAAAACTGTATTTCCTTCATTTTTCTATATTGATTTTACATCAACAGTGCCCAGGAATATTGGATCAAGTCCGTCTGGAGTGTTTTTTTTTTTCTGTCGCATCAATAAGAATTTATTTTGGCACTGGTGATGAAGAAGGTGTGAGTTTATTTGCTAGTCATCTGCATAGGGGTCAACTTGAGCTCAAAGGCAGAACAGAGAGGATGAAAAAGGTGTGATGAGCTCTGCAACTGGAGCCTTGGTGGCCACCACACACATCATGGCATGGCCAAGCACATGTACAAGCATGTAGTTGTATGAGCCAGGGGCCTTCACTGCTCAGAGATGCTCCTTGTCAGCAGAGAGTTAGTCACACAAGCTCCAGAGTCCCATTCCCAAAGTAACAGCTGCTGCATTAATAGTTGGAGATCAGAAAGCAGGAACTGAGGCAGGAGTAACTCAATAGCCCACCTAGGACCATGGAAGGTTTGTGTAAGCTTTTCTTACCATTACAACGTGATAGGTGCCTTGAACATCATCTTGTGACACAAGACCACCCCCTGCAAGGAGACGTCCCAATAGTTATGAAACATAACCTGAGCCTAGCTGAAAAAACCTTGTAGAAGGATCTGATCATTGCAATGAATTAGGATGAAGGCTGCTGCATGTTGATATGAGTTTGAATTAGGAAAAAACATAAGTCAGCCAGAACTAGCACGTCTCCAATGGATGGATTTTCTTTCCTGGTCAGTGGATTTAATGCAAAGGGAATTACTGTCCTGGCTTTGTTCAGAGGGTGATGTAATGCCAAATACTAGCTGTAATGTGAGTTATACCCAGCTAGCACTGGTTAGTGGTCTCTGGTTACTGGGTGGGAGAGCTGCTTTGTAACAGGACCTCCACCACTACCTGAGGCAGAGCTGGCTCGGACTTCTGTGTCTACACCAGGATATTTTACACTATTTTGGCATCTGCACTGGGTGTAGATAGACTGTGTTAAAGTCATAAATTTCGTGGTTGATACACAGCTGGGTAGATATGTCTGCTTCAGAGGCTTATGAGGAAGAAAGAACTGTAGCCAGAAATACTTCAGAACTTCAGTTTAGGGCTAGTGAAAACTTTCTGCACTCTTTTCCAGACAATAGTACATTCGCATACAATTTCATGCTGCCTTCACAGGCTAATATTGGATGGTTGCTCACAGAGGGAGGAAATGGTTACTGATTATCCATGAAGAAGAGAAGAAAGCAGTAGCTGGTAGCTGAAGTCAGTGCTCCAAGTACAGACAACACTCCATTTTCTGTCCTAAGTGGGTATCACAAGAGAGATGACCCTACAGGAACAAGCAGAGTTCAGTGATCTGGACAGTTACAAGAAAAAGTACTTCATGTATTTGGAAAAGAAGTGTATAAGCTTGTCCAAAGAGGACTCAGCAGAGGATATCAGGATACACTTCATTTGGGCACCCCTTGAAGTGTAACCCGTTTAAAAAGATGCCTACAGAGTAAATCACCAAATTTATGTGGCAAAAGCTATTAGGAAGAGATTTAACAGTTCTTTGGTATCCTGTTACAAGTGGGTTCATAGCAGTTAAGACAGTCTTGAAGGTGTGAACCAGAGCCTGTAAGGGAGGGAGACATTCCTGATGTAAATGAATAAATCAATCAGCCACCCAGATATGTAAACAAACCACCAATGAAAGTGTTAACAATCCTAAAAATATGAAAATGGTCAGTATAATTCAACAAAAAATGCTGGTCGAAATGTCAATATCTTATAAACTCCTTAATCTATCTAATTCTGGCTCTAATCTAAAATAGGCTTTGAGTGTGTAGTATAAATATCCTTCTGAGACTTGCAGTGTTCCCTTTTGCTTCTCATCTCACCTTTTCTCACTTTGTGGGTACAAGAATTGATTCAAATATATGCATAACAAGAACAATGTGAGTTCGGGAAAAACAAACAATGACAGGTTGTAGGTGGGAGGTTGACTTGCCTTCCCCAGCACAATAATTACTTGCAAGAAAATATTCCTCACGTGCATTCTGGCAAATGTTGAAAGCCAGATGCCCCAAGTGCAAGATTCTTACACTTAGTCCAAGTAGTATTTTACTGTGTCTTAGAATGGCACTTTACAAGCTGCTCTGGCTTAAAGGCAGCTTGTGTCATGTTGTCTCAAGTCAATAAGTCAAAGTTTGTCCTTCCCATCTGTGTAAGAAGAAGACTTCTGACCAATGTCAATGACTGACTGATTTCACACAAGGCAGAACTTTCTGAGGAGGAGAGATCAGCAATAGGATTTTCTTCCTGTGGTCTGACTTCCTCCAAGTAGGAGAGGAGGGGCAGTCCCACAGAGCCTCCCAGCTGGATGCACCTTTACATTACCCCAACTAAAATTAAAAGAAGCAGTCGCTGCTGTTTGGGTCCTTTCTCAAATTTACAGGGCAAGGAACAACCACCATCTCTCTCAGCAACCTCCAGTGAAATCAAAGAATCGTAGAATCATAGGAAGGTTTTGTTTGGAAGGAATCTTAAAGATCATCTAGTTCCAACACTCCTGGACAGGGACACGGTCCACTAGACTGGGTTGCTCAGAGGCCTGTCCAACCTGGCCTTGAACACTTTCAAGGATGGGGAATCCGCACCTGCTCTGGGCAACCAGTTCCAGTGTCTCACCACCCTCACAGTGAAGAATTTCTTTCTTATATCTAATCTAAACCTACACTGTCAGTTTAAAGTCATTCCCCTTTGTCATGTCACTACATGCTCTTATAAAAGTCCCTCTCCAGATTTGTTGCAGGTCCCCTTTAAGTACTGCAACATGCCATAAAGGTCTCCCCAGAGCCTTTTCTTCTCTGGGCTGAGCAACTCCAACTCTCTCAGCCCTTCCTCACAGGAGAGGTGCTCCAGCCCTCTGATCGTCTTCTTTGCACTCCTCAGGAAATCACAGTGACTGGCTTGTTCTCTAGGCTGAGTGTCTATCACTTGCTTTAGCAAAGATGACAGAATTCTGCCTTATGGAGTATTTGTGCCATGCCAGGGGAAAACTCTGCCCTTCTCCTTCTGACAGACATTGGTTTTACAGTGCACACTTTAATGTTGAAATACTCATTAGAAGAGCACCATTGGAGCTGTATTCAAGGGTCAAGTACACAATATGAAAGGGACACTAAAACACGGAACTAGATTGAATGGCTCAGGGGGCAGGCTGCTTTCAAGTTTATTTTGGAGTTTGAGTGAGAGTCAAGATTATTTGAAGGGAATTTATAAAGTCAACAAAGTCAAACTGTATGTGGCAGTCGTAGGTAGTGCAATAAGATCCAATGGCCATGACTGCAGCTTGTGATGCTCAGACTGGACATTAGAGCAGCCATCTTCCCCAGGGAGGTAATGCAGCAGTAGACCAGGTTACCCAAGAACTTGTGAAATCTCCATTCTTGGAGGTTTTCAAGATTTCACTAAAAGCTGTGGCTGTGTGGTCTGATGCTGGAGATCACCCAGGTTTGAACGGGGAGAGGGACTAGGCATGTCCAGAAATGCCCTTCCCACTAACACTGCTGTGATTTGGCAGGCTGTGATGGACAAAACTTGATCGTGAATGAGGAAGGCACCAATCTTCACCATGCCTCCAGTAATGCTGCAGTCCTACTCTCTCTCTCAACTACATGCCTGGTGCTGCTCTGTGCTTAGCCTGATGGAAACCAGAGTTCAGGGTGGAGAATTGGGGTGAGGGTAGGGAAAGGGTGGTTGCTAACACAGAGCTGGATCTTAGCCTAATGCAAAGCGCTTCACAGTCTGCATTGACTTTATCTCCAGTGCCCATTAGATACCATACTAAACCAGATTGTGCTGAAGTGGTGGGTTCAGGATTAAAAACAGTTAATTGATAACCATGAATTTTGAGTAGATTGTGGGAACTGCCTTCACAGAAGTTGTGAGACCTCTGCTGTCACTGGAGCCACTGGCAGGACTCAGCTAGCCAGGGAGGAAAGGATCGGACACACCAAATTGCATGGACCCCTTAACAAACAAGCTCAGTGCAGCTGTTGCCTGTGTACATGTCATCCACCAGTACGGAAAAGAAAGTTTCCTACACAATTGGTTGGAGCAAAAGTAGCTATTGAAAGAGACTGCACGTATTATATCACTGTATAAATTATTGAGCTGATGTCCTGGAGATGATAGAGGAAACTCTTCTGTCTTCTGTCCTGAGGATGGTAGCTCTGAAAGTTTACACCTGCTTTCTGGAAGTTGTACCTCCTGTGGACTCTGCTTAGATAATGAATTTGCAATATTCATTAGCCAGAAGATGAGTGTATTAATATATAGACAAATAGAAGGATGTAATACTTAGGCATTGACTTTGTTGTAGGGTTTTTTCTGGTTATGGGTGAAACTGTTGTTGAATAAATGGCAAAAAAACCGCAAGCCAAAACCAAATCCCCAAACCAAGTATTTTTTATGTTTATCTGGCTAATATTTCTGAGCAATAATTACAAGAGTTAGTGAATCACAAGCAAGACAGAGCCCTGTGGCTGTAGCTACATAAGAGGCTCCATTTTTTTTCTTAGTATCTGCAGACATAGAGAATTCCCACAACTGAGTGAGAGAGATGTGCTGTGCCTAATATCACCATGTTGTTCTCCCACATGCTGCATATGGTCCATTTGGATCCCAGTGCTTACTGGAGCATAAGGACTTCCCCTGTACTTAACCAGGCACCTGTGAGCTATCCCCAAACACAGAAGAGTATGGAGAGTAGCTCTCCTCCCCAGCTCTTCTCTGACTCCAGGAGAGATTAGATACCTCTTGTTCCTCTGGTTTCCAGCTGGACCATTTCTAAAATATACCTAGACATTGGCTCTCCCCTTCTGGGGTGAGTACTGATGATTGCAGTGGTGGGGGAGGAAAACGTATGCCTTGCACCCAGCACTGAGCATGTCTACAGGGACCTCTGTCCAGAAGAGCCTGCCTGTTTCGGAAACAACACTACACATGGCCACTTACCATATCACTGGAATCCAGTACTCCTATGTGCTCTGCCCCCTCCTTCCCCTCCCTCTTTTTCCTCTGAAGCCCAATCAAGACCATTCAGATTATGGAGACTTGTCACAATGGCACAGGCAGAAGGAACATGACGTCTGAAGGCAAAGTAGGCAGGTAGGAACGTGGGCTGAGATCTATTGCACTCAGAATTAGGAGTCCTTGGAGGCTTTCACAGCTAAAAACAATGCCCACCACATTCTCTTTCCCCCTGGCTGGAGTGAAACAGCTGCAGCTCTGTCTCCTGTACATGTGGACAATTGCGCTTGCTGGACATGCGTGTGCAACAGGTAGAAGGCTTTGTTAGGAAAAGGAAATCTGATGCAAGCAGTTTTCCATTACAAGTGTATGTTATGAAAACTGTGATTATCTGGTATTTTGGGTGGTAGGTAGGCCCTACCATGGTGAAGCTGCTGTTTCCTGCATCCCCCAGCCATCATTC
Source organism: Calyptomena viridis (assembly GCA_013390005.1). Classification (NCBI taxonomy): domain Eukaryota; kingdom Metazoa; phylum Chordata; class Aves; order Passeriformes; family Eurylaimidae; genus Calyptomena; species Calyptomena viridis. The sequence continues at coordinate 141,700 of WEIV01017819.1, read as the reverse complement.
CCAGGGTAAACAAGTCCCTGGGACTGGGGCAGAAGAAGTTCTCCTGCAGCAAAGTAATTTATTCAGAGAGAGATGGTGAACTGCATTTGTTGTAGAGGACTATAAAAATAAAGCCAAGCCTGTTGATCAGTACGCACTGTAATTCCAGACACACCTTCCTCTGAAACCGATTCCCTCATTTCCTCTTGAGAATACATGTACTACAGCAAGAATTTCATTCATCAAGAGACAATGTTTTAGGATTATGGAGATATCTGACAATTAAGGTAGATGTCTCAAGGGAAATGTGGCACACTTAGATTGCAGAAGTGTTGAAAGACAGATTAGAAAGAGTTCTTTTGAAAATGGTGCAAAGTTGTTTTATACTGACTTGGTGATTGTTAGCACTTTCTAATTCTGACCTTCAGGCCCCTGAATGGGCATATTTGTAGAAGGTCAAATAATAAAAAATATCTCATATGTTCCAAACATAGCTCTGTAATCTGCCTAGTGAATATTTTAGTGACCCAGTTACAGCAAGAGGCTTTTATTGAATACAGTAGGCAAATGCAGAGGGAAACAGAAGACCCGTCATCCTTGTGACAATTATACGTCTGTCTCTATTTGTGTAATCCACCCTTCTAGCCTGATAAACAAGAACCTGTGCATGGGTTTTGAAAGGAAGGTGATCATCAACTTCTGTGATCTGAGTATTTTCTTGCATACACCTCTGCTAGCCTGTAAAGCAGGTAAGTCTTAGCCTTTGCTGGTGATGTTGTTCAGGACTCCAGTCTTACCCTGAAGTGCATTCTGGCTTTTTAAACTTTCTCCTGGGGCTTAATCAACGTAGTGTTTCCTTTGTACCTGATTTCTACTTTTAGTTAATTTTTGAGTCAGGTATTCTGCAAGCAATTGAATTTCCATCTTTTTTCTTGGTGTTACTTCCTTATGTACCTCATTACTGCATGCTTGATGAAACAAACCTTGGGATGCCCAGCTCACATTTGTTTATATTGCAGACAATTTACATGAAAAAGGGTCAGCCCAAGCAAACATAAAAGAAAAACTCAGAAGTTGATACTTGTATCCTTATTACCAGTGATCTTCCTCTAATCACTTCTAAACAGATGTGAAGCTTTCTGTATTAATGTGTATCCACTTTAGCTGCTGGTATTTGTTGAACTCATTTTCTTGAGAAAACTTTCAAATGAGCAGGTAGGAGGGTATGCCTTCATTTTCCTCATGTTTTCAGCTACGGGTACCAAAGATTTCCTCTTACAGTAGCTTTGCAAAATGGATGCACTGTAGATCACTTTTTAAAATAAAAACTTTCCTTTCCATTCACCTTTTTGAAGTAATTGCTTCTGAGTTCAGGGCAATGTTTTGTTTTATTACAGTCCATCCTTGCTCACATACAGCTGAGAGGATGGATCAACTGAAAGCCCAACTTTTCAATACGGGTAACATTTTCTCTCTTCAGCCGGCCATCCATCCTTTTTCAGAGACTGGCATTTAGTTTGGCTCCTCTCCAATGTCACTGACTCTGTATCTTTGCCCCACAGCTCGTCCCCTCACTGCTATGACCACACCGCTGGAGCATGCAATGGACACCTTGATCAGGATTTTCCATCACTACTCTGGCAAAGAAGGAGACAGATACAAGCTCAGTAAAGGAGAACTCAAGGAGCTTCTCACCAGTGAGCTCACTGACTTCCTTTCTGTAAGATGCAGCTTCTGAACCTCTTGAATTACTGTTTCATGTGTGGGATAAGCAGCTATCCAAGTACTTGGATAGGAATAGCATCTGCTTCTGCAAGGCCCATCCTGCCACAGCCTTTTGGATGACAGTTCTTTCCGGAGCTGTACAGAAGGATGTGAGGTCAAATGTCCTATTTGAGAAGTGTGTTTTCAGCAGGTGGTTGAGCCCCAGTGCCCTGCTATGTAATCACCAGCAGCAGAGATGGGGACTTGCGCTCTGCATACTCCTCAGTGCTTTTGAGCAGGAGAGCAAGGCTAACCTAAAAGCAGCGACAAAATCAATGCTCAATGAAGGCTTTAATTTGTTTGTTTGTTTCACTTTCAATAATAGGGCATAGGTAAGTCCTTTGAAGAATTAAATATAAGCAATTAGTTTTCATGAGACAGGGAAGTAGCTTGTGCAACTAGCCACATGGTACAGTTGCTTTTGTGCCCAGAAGGGAGATGCTAAGAGAAGCCTTTCAATACTAAGCTGCTGATCTGAATATTTATTTGCATGTTTTGTTATGGTCTACATTATACAGTGTGGATGCTTGTATGAAATCATAAACATTAATAATAATGTTTTTATGTATCTCCTTAGTTGTAGAATCTATTGTGGACCCTTTGACCATCAGTGGGATTTTTCTTTACATTGTATCTGTTTTCTTGAATTGGATTTTTTTTTTAATCTCAGCTATTGATTTATTATTTTGAGATTCAGATTCTCACTGAATAGGATGTGTTGTTTGCCAAGAAGAGATCTTCTGAATGTGATGAATGGATGTATAATATGACCACTTACTAATAGCTTGGTGAAAATCTAAACATTCTGTGTTAAAGGATGATACAGAGAAATGCACATTATAGATCCATCTTGTCAAAAAGAATGTGTGCTCAGCATCTCCTAAAATCTGTTTGTTTCATTTCAGTATGCATTTAGTACCTGTATTCTTTCTAAAAGCTAAACTGTCTTCGGTTTCTAGTGCTGTATTACTGTTCAGGTGCATATTTGATGCAGCCTTTTATTTAATAGCACCAGTATTGTAACATAGCAGTGGGGGCTGTACTGCTGGGTGTGTCAGAATTACACACTGAATATCTGCACAGCTAAATCAGTTTTCTTTCTCTTTAGGGCCAAAAGGACCCCCTCCTGGTTGATAAGATTATGAAAGATCTGGACTCCAATAAAGACAATGAAGTGGATTTTAATGAATTTGTCATTCTGGTTGCTGCTTTGACTGTGGCATGTAATGATTTCTTTGAAGAACAGCTAAAGAAAGAGGAATTTTAAAAATCCTCTATATAATCAATCTCCCGGTCACAAAGGCAAGCAAAGCATGCCTAGTTAGGTAGTCCTCATCAGTGTTTAATGAATGCAAACTGTAATTCCTCCAACTGTTATTGCTGTAAGACATTTATGGAGCTGATCAGCAGCTGGTGTAAGCTGGATTGTAGCCAGCTTATACTACTTGAGATCTGGCTTTTAATATTTTCAGTCTTTGCAGTCCATGAATCTGTAACCTGCCTTCATCTGCTGCCCAAGTCAAGGGCTTGGGGTGACAGACTATTTGGGAGGAGTTGAGACTTCTATTTCTTAAATGTCAGTGGAAAATAAAAGGCACGGAAATGTTACGGATTTTCTGAATGGAAAAATTTGGAATGAGACATAAAACTTGCAATTTAGTTTTCAGTCATTTTATAACAACCATATTTTTGCAGCTCAAAACTAGCAGCCTCTTTTTTGCTCAGCTCTGCTTATTCTAAAGCCCTTTTTAGATGCTGCTCTGTATCTCCCCACACTCGCATTTCAGATGTGGTCACAGCTGTCTCTTGCTGCCTGAGCAGAAGATACCACTTACCATTGTTACAGGTTAATTTCCTCCATCTTCCCCGCTTCAATTTTGTTGTGTTGGCATTACTGTATCCCAGTAGTCAACCTCTTCCCCCAGCATAAATGAATTGATTCATATGATAAATTATTCAAATATATAGAAAATTTAGTCAGCAAAGTGCTCTGAGGGCTGATGGAAGGACTGGGTCTTTGGGGGAAATGTGTAAATGCCTTCTTTCACTATTCTGGCATAGTTAAAAACAGACAACCACCTGTGGGTGTTTTAATGGTGGAATCCCAGGGTACAGCTTTGTAATGTGAGTAATCTTACAGAATAATGATTTCATCTCATGCTGATCCAACCCACTGCATGAAAACAGTGCAAAAGGGGCAGTGGAACCTTATGGTCAGGCAAGGAAAGAGTAAGACAATCCCTTTCAGTGTTGATTTGCTCCTGGGTTGAATTAAGAGTACTTCTACACTCCTGTTTGAGTTAAGCGTATTTCCAAAGCCCTGCAAATCCTCAGAGGTGGGGTGTCATGGCTTTTTTCTTTAATGAAAAGCTCTCTTATTTCCTTGTTATTTTGTTGGTAACTTCAAATTATAATAAAAGATGTCTGAATTAAATAAAGATTTTCTGTTTCTGTAAGAGGTTAATAAAAAACCATCTCTCAATGAAGATGTGCTCTGCTAGGCAATATTTGAGGAATGCAGTTCACTTGTCTCTCCTTTGCAGACCCCCAAACATCATTTGGTAAAGACTATATTTGTATGAAATGATATATTATGATTTATTTTAAGCAGGGGATCCTATAAGATGTAATAAACAGTGCAAGGGGCAGACATCATCCTAAGAAAGGGGCCACTTCCAAATGTTATCCCAGAAAAAAAAAGCAGATTTTGTGGTGATGACAAAGCCATAGTGTGCTGCCTCTTCAAGATTTTGGTGACAAAGTTAGATAGGATTCACAGAACATCTTCTAGACTAGCACAGCAGAAAGTATTAAAGAAAAACTGGCAACAACTGGACAACTTGTTGTTCCCTTTAAGGTCATGCACCTCAATATCACTGCAAGTGTTTGACTGAGATGGCAGGAGTATCAGCCAGAAAGCATAAGACTGCTTTTATGGTTCCCCATAGATCTGTTGCTAGTCTACAAGCCTTTCCCCTTCATACAAGTGGATGTGAAAGAAGAGCAGCCTAAAGCTTTAACTCCAAGCTAAAAGATTGTCCTTGTAAGGACTAGTTTCTTCTTTATGACTTTTGAGCAAGAGGCTTTTGGGAAACAAGCTTTGGAAAGTTCGTAAACTCTCTGCTTACCCCTGATAAATAGCAACATGTAGCAGCCCATGTGCACAGCAGAATTATGCTAGGTCACAGCTGGCAGCAGCAATGTCCCCTGGGGTCAGGCAGCAAGAGTCACTGCCATGATGGAGAGGCTCAGTGGAGCCATCTCAACTGCTGAATTTACTAGATTGCGTGCATCCTAATTTCTCCGTGGGAGGGGCTTTCTTGCACATAAGCTGTGGGTGAATCAGAGGAGAATGACTCAAATGATCTTTGTTTAAAAAAAGTTTTATAAAACCTCATAAATCATCCTTTTGGCTTGGCTGGTTAGGTTTTTCTTGCTGTTTTGACTGCAAATGTTCAACTCTAAGAGCTTTAAAGAGGAAATATTTTTGTACAAAGACCGGAAACCAAGTAGAAAAAGAAGAAAATATGCAAAACATTCAAATGCTCAAAACCACAAAGGCTTAGCACAATTTAGGGTCCTTGGGTAAGACTTACCATCCTATTTTTGGGCTAACTAGGGGATGACCCACTGTATCAGTGGTCCTCTCTCATTCCCCTCCCACTGAAGCCAGCTGAAGCTGCATTAGTAGACATCACTTCTAAGAAAGGTAGCCGAAGATCACCTGAAAGTTTTGAATTGCCTTTGAACCAGAAATCTGTAAGCACTCCTCAGGAAAGAGAACTGGATTGAAGACACTCACGCTGGCTGTGGAAGATGGTGCTGATGCCTGAAATCAGAGGGGGAGACAAAAACTGCAAAATAAATTAATAATGATGAAAAGAAGAACAATACTTTAATGGGGGTCTCCAGGGTCCAGGAGCAAAGACAAGAGAGTGAGATCACCTGACCCCTTTACATTTATAACCTTCAGAAGACTACTCCCCTCATCCTAGCCAACCAAAGTTCGTCTTGAACTGAAGCTTTCAAGATGCCCAACCAGAAATCACCTTTTTCCTTAGCACCACCTCCAGGTCCCCCCCAGGTCCCCCTCCCAGAACCTCTCTAGCAGCTCTGTTGTGTCTTGCTATCCCCGTTATCTACACAAAGAATGAAAACATTGCCAGGAAAGGCCTGGCAAAAACCTCTCCAAGTGAGCCCATACAGGCAGGCTAAAATCCTAGAAATATGATGAAAATCCCCAAGGCATCAGTGCTTGCAAGGCCAACCTTGCTACAGCCACTTTATCCTGCAGATGTGAACGTTTCAAGTTTAGTTTCTTTCAGAAGGGAAAAATGTCTCTTCCAAACATGAAGGCAGGAATTTTTTCTCATTGTTTACTGACACTTTCCTGCTGACTTCAAGTCTTCCTGTAGTTCATGAATCTAGGAAGCACTTTGAATTTTTATATGCAAAGGAATCTTGCTGTATGGCTTTCTTCAGAATCCCTGAGCTTTAGAAATCATGTCTAATTACAGACATCTTTTTCCATTTGTTTTATCAGACTGTCTAAAAAATCTATAGAAAATTGAACACCACAATATGGCCTAATATTTTCAAGTTACCTCAAAGACCAATAAAAATACAGAGAGGCCAGACAAGATCTTTTATATATATTGTGAAATTGCTTTGCTTGACACCTAAAAAGCATATTTTTCAGAAGATAAATTATATTGTCTTGAAAGCCTCAGGTTCTGCAATCTGCTTTTATTTCAGTTCAAAAAATACCTGAAGTGCCAGTGCGACTGGGTATACAAAGCTTGATGCATTATCTGTTAATAAATTTATAACTTCTTCAGATTTGTTATCCAACTACTGATCTCAAAGAACTGCATCTGACACCACCATGAAGACAAGTGATTTGTAATGGATCTGTGCCTCCAGGCTGTGACTTACCAGCCGGGTCCAGTAGGAAGGCATCACTTTTCCCACTCTTCAGCTGTGTAGAGAGTATCAGGTCCTACAACACCACTTCCTTCATGTAAAGGTGAGAAAACAAATTTGTCTGAGTTGTGGGAATGAAAGAGAAGTGACTCTAGGAGACCCCAACAGAACAGGTGATGCTTCCAGTAGCCAGCAATGTTACTAACTGCTTTCCATCAATTGTAGCAATGCAGATCCACCCCAGGTCACTCAGCCACTCAAAGCAGATCCCCTTTCCAGGCTCTATGCTACAGCATAAAGCAGAGCATGACTGGGATGGAAACTCTCAGGGATAGCTCAGAGTCCATTATTCTAGCTCAGCGGTACACGTAAAACATCCAACTCCTCTCTGATCACAGCCTTGAAAAGGTTGGATAAAAGGTCAAACATAAAACTTGTATCTGAAATGAGATTAATCTATATAAAGGATTTTGACTGGCAGGAAGATTTATTAGACTGTAGTGTGACGTCACATGCATGTCTAATAAGGGGTTTGATTGACAGGCCAACAATTATTAGACGTGTCTTTAGGGATAATTAAGTTTGTTGAATGGCACTGTATTATTTCAAGAAAAAAAGGGGTCACATTTTCAACTTTATCTTTCTTCTTCCACATGATATGGCACGAGAGAATATGTTTAATTTATGATCTGCTATTCTGTTTTCCAAACTAGATCCATCTACATCCTTTCCTCTGAGTTGGGTTATGGTGAGTTACAGGCCCTGGGCAGCCATCAAAGAAAGTACATGAATAAACCTCACCAGAAATATTGAAGAAAAAAAAAAACTCAAAAACTGTCCTTTTAAAATACCAACTCTCAGACACCTGCAATCAATTGTGTACAAGGGGCAACTCCCAAGGAAGAGATCTGCAGCTGCATCCACTTATTTTGCCCTTGCAAGTAGATTCTCAGCTGATGTAAAATGACAGAGCCTATTGCACTTAGTGGCATAATTTTGCAACAGCTGAGGATATGTGCTCGAGACTTTAAATTAGCCTTCAATGGAAAGCTGTGCTTCTGTAAGCTGGTTGGTTAAATAAGGACTTGTCTCTAAAACTGCAAATGTTGCAACAAGACAGCTAAGAGGAAGACAGAGGCAGCAGTTGTTCAGAGCACAGGTATCTGGGGGAAAATAAGTGGCAAATGTTCCTGTTATACATGTTCTTTAAATTTTAAGCTGTCCTCTCAAGTCCTGGTTCACTTTGTGGATTGTAAAGCAAATAGTCATAATACAGCTTTCAAATATCTCTCAGTGGCCTCTGCCTTAAAACTCTATGTATTGCTTTGACTCTACATTTTCAGCAGTTGCATGAACCCAGAAAAGCTCTACAGAATAAAGCTATGGGAGGAAAAAGACCTGTGAGTAGAACAAGTTGCAAAGAGCAGAAAAGCAACTGGACCACTTGCAGCATTAGTTAAGGTTGTATTTTGGGAGTTGAAATATGCCAAGAAGTTGAGAATGCTACAGAAAGATGTAAATTTCTCAGCTCTAGTTGGGGATATCAAATGGCAGTAGCAAATAGATCTCTGTGGCTGAGCAAAGTGGCTGGAAGAGATGCAGACCTGGAGGCTTCATCCCATTAAACTATTGATGCCTTGGCTAGGTGAAAGCAAAACTCTGTTTCCCTTGGGACTAATGATCTAATTCTGCAATTTTCACTCAGAGAATTCTTTTTTATTTTTTGTAATTTTTGGTGCCCCAGGCATTGTATTACAAAAAGGAGAACCATCATCTTCAGCAAGACAAGTACAATTTCTATTTTAAATTAAAAAGCCCATTAGTGCACTCAAAGTAAAGATGGTCTGTGACGTTGCTATTAATTGCTATTGCCTTTAGACTTCAGAAGGCTGAAAAAATGCTGACCAGGTATCTCAATGTCCTTCAACAAATATGATTTTTACACTGACACTAAATATTTGTGAACTTTCATCTAAAAGCATTTGGAGGCTAACTGATTAAATTGGCACTGCATCCTGTACATTACTGAGGATAAGGGGTAAGGAATCACATATATGTGAAAAATAAAGGACTACATGGAAGGAGCAGTTGACAGGATAAATATACCATTATGCTGGGTATGCTGACATCTCTTATCTGACTCATATTGACTAGCTGAATTGTGTAACACTCCACAGTGTTTCTGAAGTGGATCCATTACTGTGATTTCTAACACTACCAGAGAAAATTGTGTTGAATTACAGTTTTTTCCCAGATGAGAAAGACTCAGTCAAGGAGAGTCACTTCAGCTGAGAAATACCTGTCCTTGGATAAGAAAAACATCTTAAAATATCACTCATGAAAGCGGTGCTTTGTTAAAGATAAAATTTGTTCTTCACAGATTAAACAAATATTGGAATGTGGCTAGGATTTCTCAATAAATCTGAAATTATATTCTGTGTCATAAACTGACCTCACTGTTAAAAGTAAAGTGACAAGTGTTCCAGTACCCCTGAGTTGGACAAGAAATTTGGGAGAGGCGAAACAGGAGCTGTTGCTTGGGGCAGACTCACTGGGAGAACCTTACAGCTGTGGGAGAGGCTGCAGTATCATGTCCCCAGCAGATCTGGTATGGGACCTAATTTGTGCCACAAGGATTACACCTCCAAGCACAGTCCACATGCATTCTTCTGCAATGCTCTTCTTCGAGGGCACTGGGACTGATCAGAGAAACTGCTGCAGCTGGCAAAGGCAAACACTTTGGTCCACAGATGTGAACCAAAGAGGCTGCCTGGAAGCCATTTTGACACCTGAGTGTGGCACTGATGGTGAGGTCTTCCCCTACCAAGCCTTGAGAGCAGACATAATATATGAAGAATACACAAAGGAGGCAGGTCCAGACTAAAATTAAACAGCTCAGCAAATGTCCAGCCCTTCTCCTAACACCAGGGCTGTGTTAGTATTTGATGGCAAATACCTTCACTGGTTCCCCCTCCCATATCCTCTCTCCTTCCTGGGAAAAAACTTTTCTCCCACTTCTTGGCCCTGACTGTTTTGTGTAGATGCTGGGTTGAGTCACAGGCAGAGCTGGTAGCGATAACTGCCCTCGGGGTAATCTCAGTGTCTGAATATAATGTTTGCTTGATTATTTGTAACCCGCTAAACTGTGAGTTTCACAATCTTTGCTCTTAGTCAATGCCATAAATAGAGTTAATGGAACACTTATCATCAAGCCTGCATGTAGCTGATAGGCTTTCAGTTCGTAAATCACATATGTTTGTCATCCTTCTAAACCATTCAACATGACAAATCACACATCTCTTGTGTCAAACTGCCCAGAGTTAACAAGCCATGCTTACTTTACCTTATGGAAAGTTCAGCTCTATTTAAAGCCAATTTAGACACACGCACAGAAGTAATAGAAGTGGTGTTATAGAGACATGTATGGTGAGGCTTGAAAGAGGCTCATCATACCCAGCACAGAGATGAGGCAGACAGGTAGCAACAGAAAGTAGTGATGGAGATGCCCACAGAGGGAGGAGTCCTGGGCTCAGGTTGGGTTGTTGACCTGTCTGACACTAAATCCATACATGCGTAAAGGAGCACAAAATATAATCTCAGACTTTGTGCTTCTGCTGCTGAGAATACTCTCCTTCAGCTATCATTGCAACTCTGACTGGGTTTTTGCAAATCAAACCATTGACAGGGCCAATTTACTTACTTTAGTCATATTGAATTCGACCTTTCCTGTTTCATGTCCGTAGTCCAGGTTAAGTGGTGCTAAACCGTGTTTCCACCAGGTTGCTGATGCATTTTGTAGAATGGGTGATTGATAACTGCCACTACAATGAACAAACTCATTTCTCATATAGTCTCAAAACCAGTCCCCAAATGTAGTCATGACCACAGCCACAGTTACCATTCTGAGTGATCTGGCAGTCGCGTTTTGGGCCCTCTAGGCAACGAAGGCTTTGGAGCTGTTAATAAACTCCACATTTATTTTTCTGGGTCTCTGCTCTGGGTTGCCTCCTGGCCTGATCCCAGGCAGGGCAGTGGCCATTGGAATGGCAGGGGATGGTGAGTGGATAATTTGCCCTTGTCAAGAACGATAACATGAAGCAACCTCTTGTAACCTCTTTAGTGCAGAGAACACCTGATGGATACTACAGGATGTGGCTGCTAAGTTCCTCAGGACTGGTATGAAGTATTGAGTAATGGTTTGCGAGTACTGTGTACGGATTTTGTTATCCCAGTGTTTTCTGTGATGACTTTTAGTATGAGGGAACTGGATGAGAAACAGAAGCTCCTTACAAGTTTGACTTTGAGACAGACGGTTTTTGAAGGGAAGTCTTGAGCAAGTCTGTAACAAGGACATGGTTTCCTAGTGGCCTCCGGGGCTCTGATTTGCTGTGCAGTCTTCTCTTTGCTTTCTTTTCTGTGTTATTATTTCAAAGCACTAATGTTCAGATGTAATTCAGCAAAGATGGAACCAAATTTTAGCCTTTACTGTAGCATTTGTGACACTTTACAGCCACTAGATTTCTTTCTCACCTTAATCCGGGATTATAGACCCCACTGTTCAGAAATGAGAAAATGAAGGATTTACAACCAGTTGCATGTGTATAATAAACTACAAGTGACATGTAGCAATCTCCTACTTTTCAAAGACACAGACATTGGTGTGAGACCTGAGACATAATAGAAAGCAAGGATTGATCAGTAGTACAACTCTGAGACATCATGAGGGAAATGAAAAGGTAATCTCTGAATGAATTCTGAGTTACAGTGGGAAAGAGAATAAGGGAAATAAACGTAGCTCAGCACAATATTTAGAAGCTGACATGATATGACATTTAAAGCTTGGTCAGATGTCTCACACTGAGCTTTTCCTTTCACCAGCATGATTGCATCCCATTGCTTCTGCCAGGGAAAGGGACTGCTTCCAGGGTAAATTACGGTCGTTAGAGTACCACAGTGCCATAGCATGAGAGCAACTAGCCTGTATCTAGCCTGTAGCAGGGTGTGATTTGGAATGTGTTTTACTGTGTTATATAATTTGATTTTAACAAAAAAAATTGTCCAACAGAGTGTTAACATGGTTCAACCCCATGAAAGAAAAATTACACTGTCTTCATTCACCCAAGGGTTTGTAACACATTGAAGGTGCCTTTCTCTTCAGAAGTGCTGAAGGGATGTTTTGAGCCTTGCTTAAAATTATTTTTCTTTGCTTTGTTAGTCCCATTCTCATCTCTTGAAGAGCTCAGTTTCCACTGGTGGTTTTTAACAAAAGCAGTGCTTCAGAAGGCAAAGGAAGGGTAGAGGGGAAGGGGACCTGTGATACCCTGTGAGGAGGCAGAAGAGCTGAGTGAGGAGGTAGCCTCCCATCCTCTCTCATCCTCTGACAGCTGGGATGTAGGGCTGGGATATGAATCCCATCTTTCCCCTTGGACTGGTCCGTTTTGAGATCTATCTGACTGGGCTCCACTTGAGTTAGGTGTGGAAGCACTGCAGGGCAGAGCCCCTGCCAGCAGCAGCAGCTGCACCTCTCAGCATGTGATTCCCTATCTGCATCCCAAATACTTTCCTTCCCTAGCCATTAGAGCTGCACAAAGGGAAGCATATGAGTTTGAGGGCTGAGGACATGTTTGAGGACACAGGAAATTACCCGTGGCACTGGGAGGCTTTACAGCATGGTTGGGCAGGATGTCAGCGAGATTTGTTAGCTCCTGCTGAGCCAACAAAGTGGAAAAACACAAAGTGGAAAAAACACCTTAATACCTCTGTTAAAATCAAGCTCCACATTGACAGTAAGGGGTGTTTGAGTTTAACTTTTGAACCAACATTATACAAAGTATTTGTACACTAAGAACAAACTCCTACAGATGTTGCATAGAAATTTCCAAGTCACCATAGGTCCTGTGTGAGTAATAAATTACAACAGATGTGGAGGTGGCTCCTGTTTTCCCTACTGCCAGCTTGTTCACTGAGGAAGGACAGTCCCCTCACTCTGTCTTGCTGGGGGCTTCCTGCTTGTCTGGGCACCTCTACCAGTGAATGTCATGCTATTCACAGGCAAGGGTTTAAAATATGCTGACATCACTGTTGGTATATTTCATTCTGAGTGGATCACCTCACGTTTGCTTTAACAGTCATACTAATTGTTTAGCTGCAGTGCCATGTGTCCTTCACTCATTTCTGGAGCTGAATTTAACCAATTCTTCAGTAACTGGTCAAATTCGCATACAATCAAACTATCTCTCCTTTACTGAAGATATTCAAGGACTCATGTTAAGAAAATTTTTTCTGGCTGACCATTCAGGAGGCATTCTGGAAGTCACACTCCCATCACCAGAGACTTCCACTGCTGGGACCAAGGCCCCTTCACAGCCAGCGGCTCCAACAAGCCAACGGGTCCCCACGTGACTTTCTACACACTCCACACTCACAAGTCAGACCAGGTTTCCTTACCAATTTGACTCCAGGTTTCCTATAGCAGAGTCTCAGACCTCTGGTTCCTTTCAGTAATTTTATCATGGTGTAGCAACAGAATAAAAACCTTGACATGGTGCCTCTGAACAAAGGAACCCCTGGGCTTTTATACTCTCACAGTCTATGCACCTGAAAGTCTGGGACCTTCCTCAGCTCCTGCTGTGTCTCCAAGTGTCTGTTCACCTGGCTAGTGTCACAGGTCCCTGGGCCTTTTGGAATTCAAAGGGTTGGCCCCCCAAGGCTCAACTTGCAGTTCGTACTGCAGCTGCAGACTGAGCTACCTGCACTGAATGTATTCTGCAACACTCGGCATCTGAGGTCTAGGCCGGGGCCTGGCAAAGCAAACTGAGACACCCCAGCCAGAACTGGGATTGGATTCTGCAAAACGCCTCAAAGATGGGGAATGAAGAGGACAAGCTGTAATTCTAACCTTATTCATCTCTTCGGAGAGTGAACATAAGAAACCAGAGTAAGTCTGAGCTCCCCTGCAGCCCTTTCTGGTCCCCCAGGATCTTGATGATCTCCAGGGCACCTCACACCTCCCTGATTAACCTCCTAGCTATCCTCTAATGCATATTTGGACTAAACTCTGCAGTTTTATGACAAAGCTTGTAATTCCCAAGGAACTTGAATGAATTTCAGATTCCAAATTCCCTTGGATAATCTTCTGATAGTCCCTGAATAAAATTACAGTTTAAACAATTCAGAGTAAGCACACAAAGATAAATCAATTCAGTCTTGGTTCATGGGGTAATTAACTACTCAGTTTTCCAAAGCCATTTTACCAACCTTTGAATGCAATCTGATGTCAAAGTTTAAAAATAATGTTTTCCATTTCCTTAGTAATTTTTATGCTCTTGAAACACACATAGATATGGCAATTTCACAGAAGTTCCATGCAGATATGGGATAGTATTATAGTTTCCATTAAAGTAATCCATAAGAATTACAACATAACAAGGTCAGAGCCACAGGTGTATAGACAGAATAATATTTATTTGTTTTTCAATCAACAAAATGGGTAAAACAGCAAGCAAATATTTCTGTCCATAAGTCTTCCCAGTGAAATCAGGATCAGCAAACTTTAAATTTTGGAAGTCCAGCTCATACTATTTCTAAGTTTTGTTGAACAAAAGTGACAATTCGCTATGGAGTCACAGAGCAGAAGGAGACATTAGCCAGAAGCCTAAAGGGGGAAAGGATAGTTACCCTCTGCAGAGTATCGATGGTTCCTCCTGGTGAGAGGAAAACAAAAATACTCTCTGCATGTACTATCTCTGCTGAGTTCCTGATTTTTGGTGCTCTGCAGTTAGGAATTTTCACTTCCAGCTTCATCTTTTAGAGGTCTTTCTCAGGTTTCCCTTAAGGATCACAGCTGAAGCAATGTCAGGTATTCTGTGGTGAATACGCCCTTAGGAGCCCCAAGTTTTTCTAATTTCTGTATGAAAGCTCTTTCTGGTGGGGAGAGCTGTCTGGGTTTGCCTGTGTACTTCCTACAGAGCCCCAGAGGGATGCTGGCTCAGGCTGCACACCTGCTTGGGACACAGTGGTACCCACCCACATCTGGCCATTGGGAAGCACCTGGCATGGAGGCTGCAGAGATCTGTATTTCATGGAGCAGCAGGAGGGAGACAAGAAGCCCTGCAGGTCTGAAGTGCTCTGGAACTGGGAAGCAGGAGAGTAGAAGGAGGGAGGGATGCTCCTCATTCATCCCTTTGGAGTAACTGGAAATAAATACATTGCGTGAGTGCCCCATCTGCATGGGGATGTGCTCTCCTCACCAGAGCTTTTCAGTTCCATCAGATGGATAAGTAGAAAAGACATCTGCCAGAGAGGGGAATTCGACTGAGTTGAAAATTCGTGGCTGCAATTTGGACCCTTGTCATGCCCATGTACTGTGTCACTGCAAGAGGAATTCAGTTACCATGGGTTACCCTATCAGTACAGGGACCAAGTGCCTCCCCTCCCAACAGCTCTATAAAAAGAGTCGCTCCAAGACACCCCAGCGGCTCCTGCCTACCGGCACAGACCCGGAGAAACTTGGTCACGGAGAGAGGGAGGGCCGCCAGAGAAGGTGTCAGCATGCCGTCTGCTTTCCAGTTTCAATGCCACCTCGTTCTCATTTTCCTGGCAGCCTCCAAGGGGGAAACCAGATACCTAGAGGTGAGCAATACAGCTAATGACTAAAACACTTCACTGTGCTTTTAGCTACTGTCTTCTAACTTGTACTCTCAGCTTTCAAGCATTCTGCTTTTTTCTCTCTCCCCTTCTATTCCCACTTCTCCTGCATTAAACCTACACATGGGTAATGTGTTCTGCACTCCCCCTCCCTTCGTTTTTCCTCAGCATTGGATTTAAGAGACTCCCTGTGCACTTAGATGCCGGGCTCACCTCTTAGGTGCCAGGTTTATTTCCTCTCTACTGCAGGTTGGCAGCTTTCTGACAGAGCTCTTCCACAGCCGCACTGTTTCTGGAGGGATTTAGTGTGCTGTGTTTGTTCTTGAAAGGTGCAGGGAGGGGACTGCATTTATTGTGCCCCATACTCCTTTGGCCCTACATCTTTCACCAGGTGAGGGATGCTGGAGAAGATGAGCCCTTCCTACTCCTCAGTGAAGATCTGAAGCGAGAGCTATCTGCAGGACAGATCTACCGGCGGTCACTCCGTGAGTTTCTTTGGTGCTCTGGTAGGGACCACTGGTGAGTGGGAGAGTCCTAGAGGGACCTCAGGGAGGGGAAAGGGTCTAATTGGGAGGGACAGAGCTGCAGGAGCTTTTTGCAAAGCCAGAGAGAAGAAGGATAAACTGTTAAAATCTCAGAAAACCTGTGGTTTAGGCAGAGGGTGGGGGGCACAGCTAACAGTCCCAAATAATTAATGGTAGTATGATGGGGATTCTACACCCATGTCCCTTGAAAGGGTCACATTGCCAAGGGATAGGGCAGGTGTAACAGCTGTGATTAGCAAGAAATCTGAAGGAATAGAGTGTGCACTTGTGCACATATTACACAGGGTTTTCTGCTCAGAGATGCTTTGACACATCATCTCCTCACATCGTCCCATTGCACACTTGTGCTCACACCTGCAAGTTACTATTTATCCTCTGATGCTCAGCAGGCTTCTAATTGCTTCAGCTGGCTCTCCCTGTCCTCACTGTCAGCCAGGTCTCAGTATAGGGAGATGTCTCCTATCTCTCTCCTTCTCTGCACTGTGGGAGCTGGCACTGGGTCTCTGGAGCAGGCAGAGGCAGCAGTGCCATGTCCCTGCTTCTCCAGGCTGCATTGACATGCTGAGTATAGAGGGGCAGTTCACCTTCACCGCAGACCAATCACAGCTGCACTGTGCAACGTTTTTGATTGGAGAGCCTGAGGAGCTCATCACAATAGAGTACAACTTTGTGAATATCGACTGCCAAGGGGGTGACTTCCTGAAGGTAAGAATCTCCAAGTCTCGCTGTGCTTCCCATTCCCTGCTCTCATCTGACTTGTGAGATGTTTGCTATGTGTGGAAGGGGCAGGCAAATGTGTGTACTCATGTGCATGTGTGTGTTCATGTGTGCAAAACAGGCTTTCATAAAGCAACCATTTCTGGGATGGCTTTCTCCTCCTTGAGACATTCTGAGTATATGTCCAGTCATCACCACTCCCCTAAAACTAAGTCAGATGCAGAATTGAGGGCTCCTCTCCAAACTCAGTACCGACTCTCCTGTACTTCTCCAGAAGCACCTCTACTGAGTGTCCATACCGGGGGGACTGGCTCAAAAGTTTGGTCAGTACGAGCCAAGCCCACCAGCCCTATTGGGAGGGTTTTCTCATTGCCCTGTGAATCACACAAGCCCTGCAGATAATGATACAGCTCTCTGAACTGCTCTGGGACCTCTGCTCACAGGTCGCTTAATATCAGATTATTAATGAGTGGATCATTGCAGGCTTTCTTTAAAATTTCTCTGCTAGAGCTTTTCAGGATGTTGGTTCTGAAGAGAAGGAGTATCAAAAACTTTGCCAACGCATTTTTCTGGCATGCAGGAGGAGCGTTGACAAAGATCTGAACTTGGTCCAGGAGAAAAGGGGAGGCTTGACAGTCCCTGGCTGCTCCCCTTGCCTTGCACTTTGCCTTTTACACTGCAGTGGCCAGGCACAGCATAGGCCCCATCACACCTAATGGTAAGCAAAGCTCCAGGGAGGGGAAGGAGGAGGAAGAAAGCTGCCCTTTAGCCCTTTAGTTGTCTCCTGCTCTTGGAGAGATACTGTTCCCCTGCTTACTTTATCCTGGGGAATCCTGTCCCTCTCCCCACATGGTTACAGGAAGGCTGATTTCATTCTCTTCTGGGTCCAAAGCTTTTGTACTCAGACTTACAGTCACTCATGGAGGATAGAAAAATGCCAAGAGGTTTTCTTTCTTTGGTCATGATGTCCCAAGTTATACTATTGTATCTATATAGGCAGCTTTCCTCTGGTGCAATTTGAGCACCTGCATCCCATTACTTCAGAAATTTACAGTCAATCCTGGTGCTTTTCATCAGGAAGCTCCGCATACTCGCATTAGGATTACTGACTGAAGCAATAGCAGAATCGGGTTCATGGAACTATTGATCGGATCATAGAAAGAATTACCATGTGAGAGTAGCTAGAAGGGAATTGAAACACCAAGGCAGACAGCTGCATAGCTAAGCTAGAGCAAAGACATATTTCTACATCTGCAAATTTCTCTGAAAATGGTGAGGGCAAATTGTTACTATTTCGTTGTGAAGGAAAGACTTGTAGAGGTCAATGCTTAAGGTCCAGCCAAGTATGCAGCATTTGTTCTTCTTTCTAGTGGTTAGAATGAGGTGAAAGAGCACAGACAAGAACAATACACTGCCAATAATTTCTCCCCAAAGTTTTATTGTATCCTAATACCTCTGGAAGGCCTCTGGGACCATTAATGACAAGCCGTAATACATAAATGGTAGAAAATTACAGGCCAGATCAATAGACATAACGCCCAGAACTTGAGAGAGTGATTTATATTTCTTGTGGTTTCCAAATCAAGATGGTAAAAAACTTCTCATTGTAATAATGGAATTGCAAGAGTAAGAAATAAAAAAATGATGCTGTAACAAAAAAAGATACTTCCCTCAAAAAAAAAAAAAAAATCACTAAAATCATCACCAGAAGAAAATTGAGACAACATTAATAGTTACACATATCCCTTTCCTAAATACCAATTGAAGCATGAATAATTATTTAAATGCTAGAAAATCAATAAATACAAGGAATTTTTATTTTCAGTTGATAGCTTTGAACAGGCTATCTGGTGCCAGAATAAAAGAATGTCTGTCATACTTCATATTTCTGTTCTCTGCTAATAGAGCAATAAGCAAAAGCCTTGTTTGCAACTATTGAACTCCTGTAGGTATTTGATGGCTGGATACTCAAAGGAGAGAAGTTTCCAAGTTCCTTGGACCATCCCCTCACCACTTCTCAAAGATATGTAGACTTTTGTGAAAGTGGGAATATTCAGAGAAGCATCAGGTCATCACAGAATGTGGCAATGATCCTCTTCAGGATTCATCAGCCAGGCAATAGATTTACTGTCACAGTCAAGAAAAACACCAATCTCTTTCGTAAGTCTGCATTTTATATCATCAAAGGGGCTTGTATTTGGGGCTGGAAGCAAAATGAATGTGTTGGTTTGCATTGAATTCTCTCACTGTTGTTATCTGCACTAACACAGCTTCATTAAAGCCAGCAGATTTGACTCAGGTTCAGTGTGTGTTTGAAGGTGGAAAAAAAAATGAAACTTGAGAGATAATACAGGCATGGCTTCAATATACAGGACCACAAGGCTTTCTTTCAAATAAGATCTCTCCCAATCTAGTATTAGCATGTTCAAAAACATTTGGTTTGAAATAATAACATTAATTTAAAGAGTTTAATCTCAGTAATTTCTAGATCTAGTTGAATAGCAAGGTTAAAATATTTGAAAAAGCTGAACAGTAAAAACAGTATATTGAATAGTTATGTGATAGTTATGAGTGATATATCATCACAAGGATTTTTTTGTGAGTTCCCTAAGCATGTGAGCTGGAGGCACAAATAATCATAGAATAATAGAATGGCTAGGGTTTAAAGAGACCTTAAAGATCACCTCATTCCACCCCCCCCACCATGGCCAGAGATGCCATCCACTAGACCAGGTTGTCCAGGACCCCATCTAACCTGGCCTTGAATTCTTCCAGCATTGGGACACCCATAACTTGTCTGGGCAACTTGTTCCCATGCCTCGCTTGCATTGCTTTTTCAAGAAGGGACAGGACATTTAACAATTATTGTTCAGGCCAGTCTGATTTATTTGCCTCACTATGCAAAGTGACAAAAAAAATTACAAAAGGTGACAGCACATCTGCCCTGTACTTAATCCAGGTTATTCAGACATGAGCATGCAAGCTGGGTCTATACTCTGGTGTGGCTTCATGCCCATGGATGTGATTATTGCGTTCAGCTGCTGGATGTGGCTGGTGTTCTTGACTGTCCTGCTGAAGCAGCTGCAGGTCCCCAGGTCTGTGTCAAGGGTCCCTTGGGCTGCATACACAGATGTTAAGTCACTCTCTTACCTGAACTCTTAAGTTTGAATCTAAAAATAAAATTATGCTCTCATTTCAATGAGATATTTTCTAGGTTAAGGAACTACAGTTAAGAGGAGCAGAGTTGGAGTTAGGGTGTTGTTGGCAATATTGGGCAATAACCTGTCAAAGCTAAACAAAAGCCCTCTACTCGTGTTTAGCCTCCTTCAAGCTGGCAAATTGTATGCGTTCTTGACAGCATGACTCCCTGATGTATGGATTTGGGGTATGAGTTCTCCCCCTGATTGCTTCATCCCCAAGTTCTGCCAGACCTCATGCTACAAAGTAAACAATAGGGAGGGAATTTTTAAGGAACAAATGGTGTGCAAGAACCCCAGAAAACATCATATGAATGTTTTTCAGCATTTTGTTGTAACTCTAAGTAATTAAATAATCTGCTTTTTTGGTACTGTAAATACATCACTTTGCTACACGCAGTGATGACTGCCCAAGTAACTCTTATACCTTCCCCTGTGTCCCAGCTTGCAATGTCATCTCTCAGACTCCCTCAGGAAGGTTTACCATGGTCATTCCTCACCAGCACAGAAACTGCAGCTTCTCTATAATCTACCCAGTGGTGATAAAAATATCTGATCTTATTCTGGGACATTTAAATGGCCTCTTTTTAAAGGTGAGTTCTTTATTTCCTAATAAATTACTATCATGTGCAGTTTTCCTGGGCCCAGGAAAGGGAAGGGGTGAAGCAGGGGTAGCCTATGGCACTGGCTGCTAAGAGTAAGTCCTCCAGACCACTTGCGTGAATGCTGAGGGCTCTGGTTTCCCCCAAAGATGAGAGCTGGTTCCCTACTATGTCTGTAATGTTGCAATGGCAATCAAATTATGCAAAGTACCATTAATGCATGTAACTATCGCTTGCCTAACAAAGGGTAAGAATTTCACTATAAGGAAAGGAGTGTTCTCTCCAGAGCTGTCCATGTGTATTTAAACTAATGAAAGCAGCAACAGGTCTAAAGAGAGAAAGGAGACATGAATTAGATAGTAAGGTATTAGCAGGAAGAAAATACAAATGTGCTCAGAACTGATTGTCTCCTCAGCATGCTGAGCATCCTCTGCTCCATCTGCTTTGATTTGGAGTTTGCTCATGGCATTTGTGAAGAACAGACTGAAGAGAACAAGAGCTGTTGGTGATAGCCTGTGCCTGGGAGATCTAAGATGCTGCCAATTTCAAAACACCCAGAAGAATAGGGCAAGAAAGTTTGTTTTCTTCTGCCCATGAGTCTGGCAGACTTTGTCCTTCATGTGGACTGCCAGTGTCTGAGCAGACAAGGCTTTGAGAGACAGACAAGTGAGTTAGTTGACCTATTCAACAGTGGACAGAAATGGGACAACAGCAGAGGAAGTTAAAGAAATGAGGTACTTAAATAGCAGCGTAGGGGTGACAGCCCAAAGGTGCTCAGAGTGTCTGTGCACGTTATTTTTGGAAAACAGTATTTATTTCAGGAAGAGTATTTCTGGGTCCAATATACACATAGCCCCAGTTTTCATATAAAACTACCCTTTTGGTTAATTCCTACTTTAAGTACACTTTTTCACAATGTTGTATTTTAGCAACACTTATTGCTTAGGAATAAGGATGATGTAGTGGAACTGAAGCTCCTGTCTGGCAGTTTGAGTGTAGGCACACAAGCAGCCCATACTTGCATTAATTTGATTACAAGCCTAATAATCCAGAATCAGATTGCTTATCTGCACTAAAAGCAGTTGCATTAACACCTTAATTACTTGTCGGTAATTTTTGGAACCTACTTAGGTCTTTCGTTGGAACCCCTTAAATTTGCTAATGTCAAATCAAAATAGTATTGCTCAGGATGAGAAACTGATTTCACACAAGTTTGAACGAAGAGGATTTCTGAAACCTATTGTTAGCTGGAATCATGTCTAGAAAACTGCTACATTTTGAAGACAAATGATAAATAACTTTCAGCCTCTGCCCTTTTAGAAACCATCAGCAGGCTGTGCAGGAGTGGGAGATTTTGTAGAGCTTCTAGGAGGAGCTGGCTTAGACCCATCCAAGATGTTTCCACTAGCTGACCTTTGTCACTCCTTTCATGGGTCTGGTAAGAACTCCTTCTTCCAATTACCTCCACATGATAAAATAATTAACCAGAATAAGACATGCAGAGACCCCACTCAGAACACGGATTTCCTGCAAGACTGGTGAACTTCACATCTAGCAGAACACGAGAGCTAAAGCTATTCAAGTCTGTGGTTTGGCTGTGTGTTAGAGCTCACCCATGACCAACTTCACTTGCCCCTGCAGTAACCACTATACAAGGTTAAATGCTACATACTTTAAAAATGCTTTTCCTATGACAAATAAGATTATTAGAATGTCAGCACATAAATGAGTCTGGAGATTCACAACAAACGATGGCAGAGTGTTTACACTCTCATTTAAGGAGCTTTTCTCTTGCTTACTTGGTGTTTCCAAAGCTTCCTTTTCTGCTGCAGGTGTAACATACACCCCAAAAGCCTCAGAGCTCCCATTCTGTGCTCTCAGCCCCTGGGGGGGCTTTGAACATGTTTCACTATCATGACAGGTCAGTGACTTCTTTTTCCCCATAAAAATAAGAATTCTCTGTTTCCCTAATATTCAGTAGCACTCATGTGCCCCTGTGGCACATTCATCATACCTCAGGACTATCAACACAGGCACTGGACATGTGGCATTTCCACAGAGTTGGAGAGCAGGAACACGCCTGGTACTTTGCTGATGTGGTCTCCCATGCCTTTCATCACACCACAACATAACAGTCCAGGCACTCTTCGAAGATTTAACTGGCAAGTGCTGGTGCTGGGCAAATACTGAGAATAGGGATGAGATTAAAATGTGTTTTCCTGGGGGTGTGAAGGAAGTGAAATTCCATCTCAGCAGCCCCTGCTCTCCCAATGACACACCAGATTTCTACCCCAGTGAGGGAGGTGGTCCACGTCCCCCAAATGAAACAAGTTTTGCCAAGCCCCCACTCAAACAGCTCATCTAAAGCAGTGATTAGTAATACACTTGATTTCCCTCAGAGTCTGTATGCTGGGGACTGCTGTTTTCGTTTGTCTTGATGGGACTCTCACATGCCTTTGTTACTGTGAAGAATGTTCTTAGGCACAAACCCACTCATCCCTCCAACAGGAAACATTTTGATATTGCTGATTTTGGTTATCTCTGGGACAGAGTGCCACTATCCTTACCCATCCCTCACGGTATCTAACAGTAGCACATAGACGTGGTGTGGCATTTGCATGGGTGAAGGTTTCTTGATTAAATTCTTGATAAAATACCTAGGCATTGCAAAGCAAAACTAACAATACAAAAAATAAGCAGCAATATCACAACTGCCAGTTCATTACTACACACAAAGTTGCTTTATTTCCAAAATTGCATATATTGGTGCTTTACAATTTACAAATGACATCATACATCTCCTTTCCCTCCCTCTCATATCAGTGTATCTTTATATCTCCTTTATTTCTCTCTTTCTAATTAGCCCAAATGAAGATTGGCTGTGACAACACTGTGTTGCGAATGGTCTCCAGTGGCAAACACATCAACCGTGTGACATTTGAGTATCATCAACTCGATCTGCAGGAAACAGAATTGAGAAAGGAGAACAGCATTGAGGAATTCTGCTTTCCTAGTATCTGAGTAACCTGGCCATGCATTTTCACATAGCTAATTAAAATAAGGTTCTGGTGAATTAAAATAATGTATTTTTTTCCTTTAACAAGCTGGTATTATTGAGCTTTTCTATAAGCATATTTCTTTTTTCATACAAATCAGTCATTCCCATGAGCAAGCAGGAAAAAAGCAACAAATAAATTAATCTTTGTTATTATCATTATGTTCTTTCTGCAGTATTTAAACTCATTAACCAGATTCAAAATCAATAGCAGGAATAGAAGTGTATGTTTCCCTTATAAATATTATTAGGAAAATAGACATAAATCCTAGTTGGAGGACATATGAAACCCACAATCAATATAAACTTCATGGAGCAATGTCATCCTTTTATATCAGGTATAAACAAAAAAAATTAGCTGGTGAAATACACTTCCAATTTTGTAAGAGGAAGCCCAGCATTAGTGTGTGTAAAAACGACTGGTTTATTTATGACTATAAATGTACTATTTATTTCTAATGACATGTTTTTAATAACAATTAATAGCATGAGACTTCCTTACACGAATCCAAACACAAATAAATACATTCAAAGAGTTGGCAAAAATTATTATGTTGTATTTTTTTCTGAAGAGCTCTTCTAACACTCTGGTTAAACTTCCTAATCATGTGCCATTTTACAGAAATTAAAATTTTGAACACATTTTGCTGTAAGTCCGTGAACTATTATGGGCAGAACTTGTTTTTCCAAGGTTGCTTACACCTCCACATGGAGTAAGTCCCAGTAGTACACTTACTGGCTCCTTCCCTGTTTCAGATTTGTTGGTGAGGTGTCCTGCTCCCATGGAAGCAGGGATACACAAATATGGATGAATTTTTTCCAGGCCTTTGGTGACCCATGAGAGGAATGTTAGCCTGAAGAACTCTAGGAAGCATAAGCACAGCAGAGGACCAAAGTTGTGTCCTAGCTCAGAGAGAGGCACAAGGACTTATTGGTATGTTTTCTGGGAGTGATACCTGGCAGCAATGAGAGCAAACAGTCCCTCCTCTGGTGCTCAATTAATGTTCAAACCTAATTAATCCAGCTGCATTCCTGAAATCTTCCATTCTGATTTATGGCACTTAATCTCAGATCCACCCAATATGAAGTGTTTTTAATATTCAGCAGCTCTGAAGTTAATCCTCCTGACTGAAGTGCATAAAAACTACAGGATGCTTCAGACTCTCCCTCTCTGGGGTTTTGGAAGCCCAATTTTTGTTACTGAATACAGGGATGTGTTTGTCAGACTGGTCAGACTCAGTTGAGCATGTCCACCCTGCAGGGCTGTGTTTATGGAAAAAGTGGGAATGTTTTACTTTGTTCTAAAGAAATCAGACGAAACTGCTCCTGGCTACCCCAAAACATGGAGCAGCCTTGACTCAGATATCTGAGTAGAGGTTCCTTGGCCACTACATCTCTGCTCTGGCCCCATATAAACTACTACGGGTTTTCTGGGCCCTGCTGGCAATGCTGGTGTGGCTACCCAACACCAGAGACATTGAAACCTAGAATCATTGAATGACCTCAGTTGGAAGGGGCCTTAAAGGTCATCTAGTTCCATCTCAGTGACATGGGCAGGGACACCTTTCACTAGACCAGGTTGCCCAGAGCTCCATCCAGCCTGGCCTTGAACACTTCCAATGATGGAGCGTCCACAATTTCTATGGACAACCTGTGCCGGTGTCTCGCCACCCTCACAGTAAAGGTTTTTTTCATAATATGTAATCTAAACCTGACCTCTTTCCGTTTGAAGCCACTCCCCCTTTTCTGTCACTACATGCTCTTGTAAAAAGTGTCTCTCCATCTTCCTTGTAGGCTTCCTTCAGGTACTGGAAGGCCACAGTTACGTAACCTAAGCTTTCTCTTTTCCAGGCTGAACAAATCCAGTTCTCTCAGACATTCCTCATAGGAGAGGTGCTCCAGCCCTCTAACCATCTGGCTCTGGACTTGCTCCAACAGGTCCTCCTGTGCTGAGGCCCCAGAGCTGGATGCAACACTACAGGTGGGATGTCACCAGAGCAGAGTAGAGGGACCAAATTCTCTCCCTCTACCCACGCTGCTTTTGATGCAGCCCAGGATACAATTGGCTTTCTGGGCTGTGAGTGCACATTGCTGGGTCATGTCCAGCCTCTCACCCACCAGCATCCCCAAGTCCTTCTCAGCAGGGCTGCTCTTGATCAGTTCATCCTCCAGCCTGTATTGATGTCAGAGGTTGCCCTGACCCAGATGCAGCACCTTGCACTTGGTCTTGTTAAACCCCATGTGATTCTCATGGGCTCATTTCTTGAGCTTGTCCAGGTCCCTCTGGATGGCATTCCGTTCTTCAAGTGTGTCAACCACACCATTCAGTTTATTGTCATCTTCAGATTTGCTGAGGGTGCACTCAATCCTTTCATCTATGTCATTAATGAAGATATTAAATATCTAGTCCCAATATGGGCCCCTGAGGGACACCACTTTGTCACTGGTGTCAACCAGAACTCTGAGTCACTGACCACTACCCTGTGGATATAACTGTCCAATCAATTCCTTATCCACCTAACAATCGACCCACTGAATCCATCACTTCAATTTAGAAAGAAGAGTGTTTTGGGGGACCTTGGTAAAGGCGTTACAGAAGTCCAGCAATATGAATCTGTAACCCTTGCCTTGTCCACTAATATAGTGGACATCACAGAAGGCCACTACGTTGGTCAATCAGGGAGAGAAAAATCAGGGCTCAATGAACTAACCTTTTTCCTGACAAAACTTAGAGTACGAGAGCACCTCTGTCCCCAGACATCTCATTCACAAGACATGGCACAGGACTACTGTGCTAGCTTTAGAAATAAAACCACAGAACTTAGCTGACGGGTTAGCCAACACCGAAGTAATGACTGAAAAACTCTTCAGCACTGCAAAACCTACAAATGCTTAAAAGCTGTGGTTAAAAGTTGTTGTTTGCAGTGAAAGGGAGATCAACAATTCTTACTGCAAAAAAACTTGTTGAAGACAGAGGGATATAGGACATGAATCAACTCCTGCATTGCTGTACTTCATGCTGTAACATGAAATCTAGTGTGGTTGTTCAGAAAAAATAATGTCGTGAGTTGCTGATTTTCCCACTTTAATTAAGATTTCACAATGAAAACTCTTCCATTTAAAACCATGCAATAAAACTTCAGCTTAACTTTTGGGGTGGTTTTTTCCTATCTGTACCATGTATAAATGAAATAAACAATAAAAAGTGCAGAGATTTAATAGAGAATGCTAAGACTTTGTTGTTAAAATTATCCAGAAGGGAAGACAGAAATATTCTGGAGGTAGTGAGGAAAAAAACTAGCTCATCTGTCCCTGTAGAAGAGACCCAAGTATCTGAAAGAATCAGTCAGCTGAAAAATGTTTGTCAAGAGTTTTCTGGCAATGGAAAGGGGAACATTGTTAGGAGACCCACCAAAATAGAGCATATGCCAAGAGCCTTGTAAAATACAGACTTGTTCAAGTTCTTTGGGATTTTTAAGACAAAAAACCCCACCTGTTCAGAAATTAAGGAATATTTTCAATAAGTAAATGTGCACTAGAAATCTCTTATCAAAGCTGGATGGATGATGTTAAATTGGGAGGATCTGTTGACTCCCTCAAAAGCAGAGAGGCTCTGCAGACAGACTGAAAAATGGGAAAGATGAGCAATCACCAATCATATGAAGTTTAACAAAGGCAAGTGTTGGATTCTACACCTGGACAGATCAGATGTACAAGCAGACTAGNATATTCTGGAGGTAGTGAGGAAAAAAACTAGCTCATCTGTCCCTGTAGAAGAGACCCAAGTATCTGAAAGAATCAGTCAGCTGAAAAATGTTTGTCAAGAGTTTTCTGGCAATGGAAAGGGGAACATTGTTAGGAGACCCACCAAAATAGAGCATATGCCAAGAGCCTTGTAAAATACAGACTTGTTCAAGTTCTTTGGGATTTTTAAGACAAAAAACCCCACCTGTTCAGAAATTAAGGAATATTTTCAATAAGTAAATGTGCACTAGAAATCTCTTATCAAAGCTGGATGGATGATGTTAAATTGGGAGGATCTGTTGACTCCCTCAAAAGCAGAGAGGCTCTGCAGACAGACTGAAAAATGGGAAAGATGAGCAATCACCAATCATATGAAGTTTAACAAAGGCAAGTGTTGGATTCTACACCTGGACAGATCAGATGTACAAGCAGACTAGGGAATAAGATGCTGAAAAGCAGCCCCACCAAGAGACCTGGGGATCCTGGACGAGGGTAAGTTGAATCTGAGTCAACAGTGCCCTGGCAGCCAGGAGGGACAACTGTGTTCTGGGGGGCATCAGGCAAAGCATCACCAGCTGGTCGAGGGTGGGGATTGTCCCTCTGCTCTGCTCTGCACTGGTGTGGCCTCACCTTGAATATTGCGGCAGTTTAGGATATAAGGATATAAGGCTATTAGGATATAAGGATATAAGCGATATAAGAAAGATATTCAGCTCTTAGAGAGCATCCAAAGGAGGGCAACAAAGATGGTGAAGGGCCCTGAGGGGAAGCCATATGAGGAATGGCTGAGGTCACTTGGTCTGTTCAGCCTGGAGAAGAGGAGACTGAGGGGAGACCTCATTGCAGTTACAACTTCCTCGTGAGGGGGAGTGAAGGGGGAGGCACTGATCTCTTCTCTGTGGTGACCAGTGACAGGACTCAAGGTAACAGCATTAAGCTGAGTCAGGGGAGGTACAGGTTGGATATCAGGAAAAGACTTTTTATCCAGAGGATGGCTGAGCACTGGAACAGGCTTCCTGGGAAAGTGGTCACAGCATCAAGCCTCTCTGAGTTCAAGAAGCATTTTGACAATGTTCTCAGGCATGTGGTGTGATTCTTAGGGTGTCCTATTCAGGGCCAGGACATGGAATTTGATTCTTGTGGGTTCTTTCCAACTTACAATATTGTATAATCCTTTATTCTATTAATTTCTCTCTTTGGAGGTAAAAACTCAGCAGAACAATTTTTATTTAGAAAGGCCGATGACAGAAAGACATTACAATGATTTCTTGCCTTGTGAAGTGACCATATGTTCCCAAAATTAGACTCCTTCTTCTTAAAGCAGTGACAAATTATCATAGATTTATTTGCAGTAAAGTGGAACTCCTTGCTATAATATGCAATAATTTTTTGAAGTTAGAGTTTTTCTTTTAAAGTTATGTTGATTTTTATCTTTCACAATTGACAATGAAAATAAACACACAGAGCAAGACAAGTCTGGTCTTTCTGAATGGTGGTCTAAAGAACTTCCAAAACACCTTCTAAATATCTGCTTTGCTAGCACTGAGTTTATGAAATCATGCCCTGCTTTCTCTGTGGTTAAGTTTTGATCACTAGTTAGGAAGGAGCTGCCCAGAAGCTGAATAGCAGGGAAAGTAGATGTGCAGAACACATTAGCTGCTTGATTGTATAATCTGCTTCCCACTTAATGTCTACTGAAAATTTAAAGTTCATCTCCAGTACCTTCACACTGCACTGGCTTCACATGCCAAGTAAATTTCATGCTACCTGAAGGGACTACACTTTTTTTTGCACATAGGGTACAAAAGCCTCTGAACTCCATTATCCAGCACTGCAACATATGTAGTACCAATTGTGTTACAGAAACCAAATTAATTTGTAAGAAATTTCACTTGCCTTCACAAAACGCACACTCCTTAGGACCTCAAAGCTGTACTTGCTCGGTTCTAAACACAGCTAAATTATACTTCAAGGAAGTGATTCATTATAGTCATTTTTATTCAGAGACTCATTACTTCTGGTATCTGAGTAACTTTCTTGTTGATAAATTGACAGAGTTTTCACTTTTTTCCCCCACTTTGCGTCTTATCTTTAAAGATCAGCAACAACTAATCATAGCAACTATGGATTTTGTGCGCACATCATTTCCTATTAAAGGAAATGCAGTGTATTACACGTGAGTCACTACAAAATGAAAAGTTTTCATTATCTGTTCTTTTGAATAAAATTGATATTCATGGTATCGTGCTGCTGCAAATTACCATCAAACCATCAATTACAGTGTTGACTAATAGTTTTTTTATAACTTTGCCCCTAAACAGGAAAGCAAGCAGATTTATAACCAAAATTTGCCTTTCATCTATACACTGGTACTCAGTGTCCCTCACCAGGATTTACACAGCACTTTGTAGACTTCAAGCATGTCCTTCAGGTCAAGCACATGATGCTCATTTCATGATGAGCACATTGCTCACCTGTGTCCCACCACTGTGGCTCCCACTGTGCCCTGGCAGCCAGGAGGGCCACACCTGTGTCTTGTGTCCTGTGGTGCATCAGGCACAGCATCTGCAGCCAGGCAAGGGAGGTGATTGTCCTTCTCTGCTCTGCACTGGTGCTTGAATATTGTGTGCAGTTTCGGGCACCACAATGTGGGAAGGATATGGAGACTGTCCAAAGGAGGGCCACTAGGATTGTGAAGGGCCAAGAGGGGAAGGCATATGAGGAGGGGCTGACAGCCCCCAAAGTTGGAGAAGAAACATATGAATTTTAAGCTCACAGGCACAGCACACTAATTCCCCTCCTTCCCTGTGGTCCCATCACTGGCTCTGCTTTGCCCAGGCTCCTGGATCTCCATGGAAGAGGACCATAGCATTATAGATTCCTGTTTCCCTGTGCTGGGAGTCTGAACAAGCTATCATCAAGTGAGGATGATCTCTGCTCTTCTCCTACAGGAGATGTCCAGGCCTTCACCTGTCCTGGGATCTTCACACTGATGGTGGTGAGTAGATGGTTGTGAAGGGCTCTTCTTGGTGGAGGAGAGTAGCAGAAAGTGCTCTATCATTCAGTCTGGCCATCAGGGCCCACCAGTCACTGCAATGCAGGTACAGGCAGGCATTGGCATGTATTTAAATAAAACATTATACAAAGCTCAGTTACTAAAACAACTGAGGAAAAAGTAGAGGGGATGACTGAGTACTTATCACACAACAAAACCAAAAATTACAGAATCATCATCACGGCAGATGATAAAAAAATGATAATAATTTGTCTGAGGACCAATTACTCTGTTTTTGGAAAACTTAGTTTTAATTAACTAAGATACAAGCAGACACCTAGAGCACAGTAGAACTGGCTGAACACAGACACAAAAGCTGGGTGGTGATGACTCCTTCTGAAAGCATGTTCTGGAATTAGCTTCAATTAGGCTGATGGGGGTACTTGCTGAGAGTCTCAGTTGACCCTACTGGCAGCCCCCACTCCAAAAGCCCTTCTAGCAGTGCGAAGTGGCACAAGGTGCCTGGCCCAGCAGGAGCTGGAGACATGCAGCTCCACAAAGTGCAGCTGCCACTTACTGCAAGCCAAACCAGTCGTCTCCTGATATCAGAAGTAGCTGCAGATCCCCAAAAGCCCTTCAGCATGGAGCTGGGTGAGTGAGGATACAACTAAAACCTAGCCTGTCTAGGAAAGTTTTGGAAGCTTTTGAATTAGGAAGTCTGTGTTTACAAAGAACAGATACTCTTCTGACTATGAGTTTTGTGGGCCCAACAACTACACCCAGCAGATAACAAAACAAGCAGATTCAAAGCACTTTGTCATAGCTTCTATGAGGATACTATAAGACATGACAAAATCAGCAATGTCTCTAAGTAGCTCTTGGTTTCAATCTCTCTAAAATTTAGGTGCTGTAGTAAACAGCATTAAACTGGTCACCTCTTGGAGGAGGTCCAAACATGTACCCACGTTTCTGGTTTCTCTTAAAAATATTTTGCTTTGGAAATCTGGCCTTTTTACAAGGCAAGTGAGACTGATAACATATGCTTCTTACTCTGCCGTAATTTAATTTGAGTTACAGGAATCATGTAACTCAATCAGTCCTGCTAGGTACAACAATTAATTGGAAGCCAAAATGAAGTATCCCAAATGAAGTGAAAACCAAATGGGTTCTCTGACTGTTTAATCAGTCAAGCTCCAACCTCACCTTTGGGTATGTGTAGGCAGTTTCACATTGTGCAAAAGATCATTTATCTTCATGCTGCTAACAAGTTTCTGGGTTAAGCTGAAGCTTTGGGAAGAAGCAACATTACTAGTATTACCGGGAAAAAAAGATTCCTGTTAAAGTACATTGGATTCCTTTAAGTAGAGGAGATGATGAGAAACAGGAAAGACCTGCTTAGAGGCAGGAAGAGTTGGATCCTCAAAATAAGAGACAGAAAAGAAGTAAATCTGAGAAGCTTTACAGAGCCATCCCTGCATAATAAAGTCCACTCTTAATGCAGCTGACACCCACGTTTATCATCTCATTACATCAAAACGTGTAGCTATCTTTGGAAGGAGATTGGTTTTGGCTGATCCATTTGTCACTACGGCACTATCAGCCCTACCTGTCCAAATATTATATTTTTAATGTTAGAAATAGATATTTCATGAAACATGGAAATCGCTGTGTGTGTACTATCATAATTTGGTTGGTTTGAACACAGATAATGGGGATTACAAAACAAGAAACCTGCTCATTCTCAGCCCATCTGAGCTGTCAATCTCTACAGGCAGTGGATGGTACAATTTTCTGGGGAACTGAGAATGCAGTGAAAATGCTGTTTAGGTGATCTAATCTAAAAAGAAAAATGAGCTAGGCAGAATCCTGAGGGATTTGTCCCAGTGGTTGTGGCTTGTTTTTTCCCATCTCTTGGCTGTTTTGACAGTGGTTCTTACTGTCTTAGTAAGAAAATGTGGAGGAGGGGAAGGTTCTGACAAGTGTGTATTTGCATACTTTACAGAGGACACATCAAAGTCAAGTGACTTTGGAGTTTGCATTGCATCACATGCAAAGGGAAAATCAATTGGAAAAGGCCAACCTTGTTCATCACAACCCAGGGGTTACTACACAGATGCAGAGGATCCCATCACAGAAAAGTCATCAGTTCCGCCAGTGACTTTAAAACAACTGTCACAAAAAATGGACCACAGCTTAACTCTAAATGAAAAAATCACACAAATAGGTCCCACATATGCTCATATTTCTTGTAGAATTGATGCCATGCATAATTAGTTATTGATTACTAGTGGGTTAACTGCTAATTCCTATACAACTTACTATCACTACTAATACCTGCTATTTTTCATATTGGGATATGGTTTCTTTGATGTTTTCTAATTTACAGAGGTATAGTATAGTATGCAGTAAGCTTGCAGAACTTAAAACTGAAGTAAAACTAAATGGGTTCAAATGTCAGTGAGCCAGTGCTCACTGCTGTACGCAGCCTCTCAGAATTGTTTTTTCTGGAGAGGACCTTGGCAGATCATCTGGGCACTTGCTCCACAGCTGCCGCAAGTTGCTCAGGGCCTTAGCCGGGGAAGGGAGTTCCCCCTGGACAGAGAGGCCATAACCCGGCTAATCAGCATTATATAGTCCATCCAATTTTTTCCTAGGTCTAAAACACAGGTAGACACCCTTTCCAACACCACGGATACCACTAGATAGCTGCCATTCAGCCATCAGCATGGTATAACAGACTCAGAAAGCAGGTGGGCAGCAATGGTGTCCTTGCGAGAGGCAATTTGCCCAGCTTCACTGTAAAGCGACAGACAGGCTGCCAGAAGGATTGGCAAGGATTCTGGTGCAAACCTAATAACCATTTCAGTGGCATCTCAACACTGACATTCTGATGCAGGATGGAAACTGGATGCAGACAGCAATACCGTCACACCACATGCTGAGTAGTGGCTGTGAGAAGGGTTTTCCCATCTGTAAGGACCAACAGAATAACAATGGGAGAGATGTGCTCTGAGCCAAGATCAGTCTCATGAAAAGGTCTGCATAATTGGAGTCATCTGCAGTGTCAGGGCCCTCTCACTGCTCAATGGGGAAAAAGAGTGCTTGGGAACTGCAGTTCTAGTGTTCCTGAAGTAGGTATCCAAAGTGGATCAGATGACTGGCACCAAAAATCTGTTTGTCTGGCTCTGCTGACCAGGGGACCCAGGATTGTCACCTAAGCTGCAGGAATCCCAGTTTCTCCAAGTGCTCATGACATAATACTTGATTAAACCACAGAGATGTTTCAAATTCAGGCAGCAGCTAATAAGCAAGTTTCTGCACACCCATAATAGATATAAGGATTTACTTGTAATGTCTACTGTACAAACAGTTACTTTCACTGCATTAGTGAAAAAGATTCCAGATACAGACTTTTTGGAAAATACAGTCTTGGTCAAACTCTACAAGTGAGTATTGAAGTCTTCAAAAAGGGAGAAAAAATGTTGCCCAATCTGTGACTGGTATATCATCTGCAGGAATGGAGAGTTAATACAGCTTTATGAAAAGAGAAACTTATAGAAAGGGCATTGCTCATATGTAGAACCAGAGAACTTGCGTAAATCAAAACGATGTTCTATTTCTGCTGCTGTCAATTACATGTTATCTTGCATGCTTCACGCTTACAAATGACTTCAGCTATTGTCAGATCTCAAGTAGCTTCCCTTCATTTCTTCTTCTTCAATGAAACCAATTTGAAAGTCTCTTTCAATGGTTTGCTTTTAATTGAAAAGCACTCCCAAATGCAAGACTGAACAATATGGTCACTGATGTGCATTGATACTGATAGAGTATTATTTGTCAAGCCTGTGTTTAAAGGGAATATCTGAGTGGAATCTGTAGCATGGTTTATTTTCACCCTTTTGCTTTTTCCCCTGAGACTGGAAAAGCCTCAGGAGCAGTATGAAGGTAGGCTGGTGCCAGGACTCTGTCAGGAAGCAGAGACCCCAGACTACCCAGGATGAGGTGCTAGGAGCCTTCACAAACTCACCAGAAAATGAGGCCTCCTCCTCCTTGCTCTCTCTTCTCCAGTGTGTTTGACCTCAGCTGGCAAACTTGTTACATCATTCCCTACCAAGCCAGGGAGACACTTCAGTTTAGAAAAGGACTCCATAAGTCATTGCAAATCAGGGCCAGGCACAAGTAGTTGAGGCTGGGAGAGGGTGGAAACACAATGTCCCCTTTCTGGCAGTGACAAGTTCCTGGAACAGCCTGAGCTGAGCTCCGTGTGTTGGAAGAACAGGGAACAATAGCTAACTAAGGATTTGCTAATGCTTCATATCACACCTTTGTATTCCAAGAACAACCCATGAGACAGAAGGTTGTAAATGATATGCTAAAGGAGAAGATGTCGCTTTGCCACCTTTAGAACACACTCCAGGCCCTAGCCACACATTTTGTTTTCTTTGATATTAACATCTAGGAAAAAGACTAAGAACCAACATCCCTCTCATCCTCTATTTATGTGGCCTCCTGGGGAAATGCAAATCAACTTGAACTTGCAAGCTGCAGATACCATAATGCAAATAGCTCCCCCGAGAAATGGCATGCTAAACTCTGCCCTGATGTTGCACACCTTTAACAAGAGCTATCAAGTGGCATGATCTTAGCCAAGCATTGGAAATACATCTCTTGTTCTAGATAAGGCTGTTTCTGGGTTCATAGCACTCTTGAACAGGTTATCTTGCCTTTTTAAGACTCTCTGCTCACAAGGTCCTGCCTTGCCTGTAGTGACCACTGTCAGGGGACTAGAAATGCTTGGGTCCTCACAGATGCACTCAGCACCCAGTGAAACCTTGCTCTGTCTGACTCACCTGCTATTACTCACTCTTCTCTGTTAAGGGATTAGTCCCACCTTTGGTTTACCACAGAGTTTTCCCACTGCTACTTACATAAACCATTTTTTATCCCACTGGTATTTGTGTTTTCAACATTGTCTGTTAAATAATGAAAAATAAATTGGTCTTTAATAAGGACCATGGCAAGGATCCAAAGTCTCCTACTCTTCTTCCTTCCATGCTAACTTAAAGAGAATGATCCCAGGCATACATAGTGAGATCATCTTTTAGCTGTAATGGTATTACGGTTTTCAGCCCATTTGTTTTTCCTGATACTTCAACAAAGTGGAAGGAGATAGTACTTTAAAATGTATGCAGGAAGTGAAGTCCAAAGGTACAGGACTTTGATAGCAAACGTGCTCTGGGTAGATAACACAGAATTATTCTAAACCAAAGCCTGAGTTTGCATCCCCCAAATACAGTAACTGCAAGATGCGAAAATCTATAGCCCAAAACTGTATGCTGAAATACAGCTATGTTTTAGCGGGCAAAACACAGAGAAGTAATTTCCCCTTTTTTTGGCAACCCAGTTTGGTGCATAAAGCAGGAGAATATGTGAATGGGGTAGCACAGATTTGTTATCCTGAATGCTAACTCTTGAGATTCACTGAAAATATTTATATCATCTGATAGGAGGGTGCCAGGGACAAAACAGGTCTCTTCTGGATCAGATCTCTTCAGTACAAAACCTGGGCATGTTTCAGAGAGCAGTTTTTTCCAGGGACCCATCACCCTAGTCAGCATGCACCAGCCTGCATGGGACTAGCTTACTCTGCCAAAAATCATGCTCCAGCAGGATTTGTACCCTCAGACATTCCTCAGACGCAAGGAACACAGAGCTGTAAAAACACATTATGATTGAAGGTCAGACTGACATTTCCAGTAGTAAAACAGAAAGCAAATATGTTGCTGAAAGACCTCATCCAGCTGAGGTCAGTAAGAAGTGTTACCTCTATGCTATCCCACCTCTGTTTTTCCCTTTATACCAGCCTTGCTGAGGATGCTGCAGCAGCCAATGTCACATGCTGAGGCAAGTATGTAAAATATGGTAGCGGGTACCTGGTGCAACCTGAAGGAGTCACTGAGCCCCAGGATCTGGAGACTCAGGTGGCTTGGGGGCTCGCCAACTGGTGTGGCTTCAATCACCATACAAAACCACTCAGAACTGGTCACTGTGGTCGGCAAGATACTGTCAGCTTCTGTAGAGACAGCTGTGTCCTCCACAGGGTGGGAGATCTGAGCGTCCCTCATATCAGATCCTTTTTCTTTATCTTATTAGTTGGTTTTCTTTTTCTTCTGATCATGCACCACTCTGTATCTGTTGTCAATGAGCTGAGAACCTATGACCCAGAAATCCATGAGTGACCATAAAGGCTCCATGTGACCTTGTGAGACCACAGAAAGTCTAACAGATTTAAGTGTTTTAAACCAAAATTTTATTTGCAATGAAGCTGAGAATAAGAGATTCATCACCAGAAATGGAGCTGGGCTTTCTGTCTTTGCTGTTCTTTCCTCTCGTTTTCTCCACGTTTGTCTTGTCTCAGGCTTCACAGTCACAAGGATGCATCAGCTGCCTCCCTCACCTTTCCTCCAGAGACTGCTCCTTCCTGAATATCTCAGCTGATAAATAAGTATTAATGTTGATTAAATGAAACAGATTGTTGACATTTCAGATGCCTCATAGTGCATTGGCAGATTAGGCAATGGGAATGAAAAATGTGTTGTGTGTTTCATAAGAAAGTTGTTCATTAATAGCAATTGTTTTGAAATTACAAAGCTGGTGAAGGTATCTACTCTATCCCCTAAATCTTACTTAACTTTCAAAGGAGGAGATCACATCAGATTAATTTATCTTATTGAAAGACTTGATCATGTCTTATCCATTACATCTCAAAGATCAGGACTGGGATACAAGAACAGAAAGAGTTGACGGCAGCATCAACACTTCGAGTTCCTGAATGCAACTACTACTACTGCTTTATGAGTAGAGCTATGACCAAAGTGGTTTTTTGTTTTTACTTTAAGGAGCAAGAAAATCTCATGTTAGTGTCTAAACACTCCATACATTTTTCTGATTGCTTATGAGTCATGGAAATAAATGTTGTTTATTTTCTTAATTGGGGTGAATCGGCTCCTAGCCTGCACAATGAGAAAGATAAACAATTAAGTATATTTAAAACAGATATTTACTTACAGATACATACTTCTCAGTGAGTGTCTTAACAAATGTTGTTGAAAGGCACATTCATGACATTTTGATCTTTAAAAGAAACAAATACTTTTTGTGCTCAGGAGAAAGAAGAGGGTTGGTATTCAGTGCATCTGAACTGTTACATCAAGTTGCTTAAAGACATGTTACATTCAATTAGCTCTATTTTTTTTTTCAAATTAACATACTTTACTTTTAAATTGGCTGTTCATGATATTTCAGTGCCTACTTATTGTATTAATTATTTGAGTCAGAGGTGAAGTTAAAAAGTCAACATAATTCAGATCTCAATCAAAACATTTTCAATTAGATAGTAATACAGCATCACTGTAGTTAAAAGTCCCATTTTAAAGACACTGAGTCACTAATGAACAGAAACTATCATTATAGGAGCTCTAGAGTAGACATGGAAAAGAAACAGAACACAAACAAGCCATACTCCTGGAAAAAGAAATGTTAGCCAGGACACTGTCATTAGTGATGGGAAAACTGCCATTTTATCCTCTTTCTGACCAACACCTCATCTTCCAGGGCTGCAAACCAAACTCTGTACACTGGTGATGGAGAGGAGCTAGCTTTTCTATGTCAAAATTGTGCTTCCCCCTTAAGGCAACTTCTGGGACCTGCTGTCTTCTGCGCGTGGAACAGATCTTAATATAAGTTACACTTTAAGGCTAAATAGAATTGGTTTAATGAACAGAAAGTCAAGGCTTAAAAAATTAGGGATGATATTTGGAGGCAGCTGCTGAGAGCTGAGAATCACTGCACTTTTCCTGCTTCTTCCCAGCTTCACCAGGTCCACAGGAGTTTTCTGCCTACCCCTGGCAACCAAGATAGGCCCCTGTCTCCAGTCTCATTACAGTCAGCATGGTCCCCCAAACTAAGAGCCACTGCACCAACCTCCCAGCCTTCTACTCGACTATGGATGTAAATCTAAACTTCCTTCTGGAGAACATAGGCATATACTGAGACTTCCTGCTACCCTTGGCTCTGGCAACTGGTCCAACTACCTATCTAAGCTTCTGCCTGATTGCATCACAGCAGCAGCTGTTAGGGAAAAATAAGTTTGAAATCAATTTTTTCTGCTGAGGAAGGGCTTGGCTGAGTTATCCCCTGTTTTGGGGTACTGGAGATCTCATACGGTTACTTCCTACCACCCAGCTGCACTGGCATAAGTTTTCATGGGATGAGACTGTTCAGCAGAACAGGAAAATGAGGCAAGATAAAAGCAAGCTTCTTTTTTTCCCTAGCTGTTGCCAGAGAACTTTGAACAGACTCAAACCAGAGGTTCACAATGCTATGGTAATATGTGACTGCACATAGAAAGTGAAAATGCCTTACGCTGGCATTGCAGAAGAGGTGTCACTGGCAGTTATGACTCAACCAGAAAGTCCTTCCAAAATTCAAATTAATCACTTAGCTGTAGGTAAGTAGGACAAAGCTCTCAGATCCCAGCTGATACCTTTGCATTCTCTGAAGAATAAAGAACAGATGAGGACTGAAATGAAATAACATCCTGCAAATACAACATATGTCCACTTCTTCAATGTCCCCTCTTTAACACACACAAATGCTCATGAGTTCATAGTGTTTGGCGTTTTATATATCTGTCTCTTTTCTTAGGTGTCAACACAAAAAACCTAAATCAGAACCGTATTCACTGATATTCATGCATTACCAGTCATCAAGGTATCCTTGAAATGGGTCTATTCAGTTTTAGTTCCCTAAAGAGCCCTAAAAGCACAAACAAATATGTACATGGAGCACATGCAGCAGTGCACCTTCCCCCAGGAGAAATCATGTGAAGTGTTTTGGTAAGATATATGTAAGTCTCCCTTGAAAAGATCATTCAAAAGGAAAAATGCAAATTCCATCTGGTGGAGGATAATGATTAAGACTCATGAGCTTCTTGAAATTTTTCCTCACATAGGTCTGAGTCATACTTCCAGTCAAAGAAGAAAGTGTGCTTGGTATTTTGAAGCTGAAGAACAGGCAAAAGAAGTTGTGTGAATGCCTTCTCCTAACCTTTAGCATTGGTAACTTAGCATTAGCACTACCATTTGCAGGCAGCTGGGAGCCAAATTCTTCAAAAGGGAGGGCGTCCAGGCTGCTCCAGTGCAGAGCTCCTTTCACATTTTGTTCAAAGATTGACTTCTAACACAGACAGGAAGGATTGGTGTTAATTTGGAAATGTTTCTGTTGGTATTATGTTAAAGATATACCATCCATAGATTAATAAATGGAGGTCTCGCTGCAAAGCGCCTGAAAGTGCAAAAACATCTGTTTAAGATCTTTCCACGGAAAATTAATGATGTAGTGAAATACTGTAGCAAAGTCATACAACCTTGCAATCACCTGCCAAGCTGGACTGTGGTATCAACAACAGACATCTCTCATCACACAGGAAAAAAAAAAGGAAGTCTGTATCTGAGGACACAAAAAAGACACATGTGAAAGAGCTGTCAAGCCAATTGATACAAACCTGCTGCTAGTGTGCACTTCAGAAATATAATTCTTTTGAGACATTCATACTATAGTGACAACCACATGCCAGAATATACAGCACATTTTTCTAAACATTTTTTAAAGAAGAAACTGAAAGTTACTTTGTGAGAGCTTGTTTAAGGTTAAAGAAAGGTGGTGGGGCAAGAATCAAGGATTAACTGAACTAACTTCATTAGATATGAATGAGTACAGAGGCATTTTGAGTTCTGTTTTCCAGTATTTTGCTAACACGTATATTAAACAATTTAGTGCAAGCTTAGGAGATAACTGTCTTAGAGTCACAGAATTGTTAAGGTTGGAAAATGGGTTAAGGTTGGAAAATGACCTCTAAGATCATCAAGTCCAACCATCTTGCTGCATGTGACACCTGTATGTGATTCCCAGACTGTGCAGGAGGAAAGCAGGTGAGGGCAAGGATCAAAACTGAGGAAGAGCTGCACAAAACTGCAGCAGAAATTGATGCACACTGAAGTAACATGTCAAGTCCCACATAGTCTGCCTTGACCTTGTAGCTGATTCTGCTCTGGGCAGGAGGCTCCACTAAGGACCTCTGAAGACCTCATGACTTGAATTATCCTTACGTCCCATGATCAGACATAGACTACATATATGTCATTGCTAAAAAGTGGAGACTACCACATTTTTTTGAAATCAGGCACAACAACTGACTCTACTCAATTCACACAATTCACTTTATTTATAATTTTGATCTCTATGTGTAGTCCTATATTTAACTACACTGGAAGCTTTCCCCGTGTCCAGCAGAGCCAATGCCAGCCATGTCCAGGCTGGACCCACTGCTGGCCAAGGCCAGGTCAATCAGGAGTGATAGTAACACCTCTGTGATAACATATTTAAGAAGAGAGGAAAAAAAAAGTAAAGTGTTAGATGAAGATGGCCACCAGAGAAGAGCAGAGTGAGAACATGTGGATAACAATGCAGACACCCAGGTCAGTGCAGAAGGAAGGGCAGGAGGTGCTCCAGGCACCACAGCTGAGGCTCCCCTGCAGCCCGTGGTGCAGCCCATGGTGGAGCAGCTGTGCCCCTGCAGCCCATGGAGGAGCACAGGGGAGCAGAGATCCACCTGCAGCCCTTGCAGGAGCCCACACTGGAGCAGGTGGATGCTGGAAGGAGGCTGTGACCCCGTGGGAGGCTCATGTTGGAGCAGGGTCCTGGCAGGGACCTGCTGACCCATGGGGAGAGGAGCCCACACCGGAGCAGGATTTCCTGGTAGGACTTGTGGCCTGTGGGGGACCCACACTGGAGCAGCCTGTGCCTGAAGGACTGACCCCGTGGAGAAGTGACCCATGTGGCAGCAGTGTCTGAAGAACTGTTGCCCATGGGATGGACTCACTGGAGCAGTTTGTGGAGGACTGTCTCCCGTGGGAGGGACTCAGGCTGGAGAAGTTTGCAAAGGACTGTCTCCCATGGGAGGGATCCCCCGGGAAGCAGGGGAAGGATCCTCTCTCTGAACAGTGGCAGAAACCACAACTGACCATAACCCCCATTCCCATCTCCCTGCCCCACTGGAGAGAAGGAGGTAGAACTTGGGAGGAGGGGGATGGGGGGAAAGGTGTCTTTAAGTCTTATTTTGCTTCTCATTCTTAAGCTCTGATCCTGTTAGTAATAAATTCAACTAAAAAATAAATTCCCACTTGGAATCTGTTTTGCCTGTGATGGTGATCAGTAAGGGATCTCTCATGGTCCTTACCTCAACTCATGAAACCCTTCATTACATTTTCTCTCCTCTGCCTATTTGCAGGAGGCGTGACAGAATGGCTTTAGTGGGTACCTGGCATCCAGCCAGGGTCGAACCACTACAGAGTGATGACTCCACAAATAGCTCTCTCTAAAGAGAGCATCTTTCAACTGTTAGAGCTGGAGTCAGATTTTCATTCAAACACTGCATAGCCCATTGGTACCTGTCATGGCATGACAGAAAAGTTTTACCACATCAGAGAGTTTTAGGCATATGACTGCTTTTTAAGGATTATTTTAAGAAAGGAAGACACCTACATCTGGAATCCCTTTTGTACAATATCCTAATTTAACTTGGAATTGAAGTGTGCAGCTGGGGATTTAACTAGAGCCATTATAAGCTACAGCAGTGGTCTACCTGTCACCCACAGCCTTGAATTCACTTGTGATGGGAAGAAAGTCTCCCCTGCTGATCTTTGATTCAAATAGACACAGCACAAATAATTTCCTTTGGTCTTCCTAAGAGAATGCAGTTCCCAGCCTGAGCAGCTGGGGTTGGCTCTAAGCCCAAAAAAGGCTGAATGGATGGATTTAGGTACAAAGTAATAAAATGACTAATCTAAACAGCAGCGCCTAACCCTCTCAATAGTCACATGCTGTGCTGACATTTTCAGGCAGGTCAGCTCCAGATGGCCC
This sequence comes from Calyptomena viridis, assembly GCA_013390005.1. Lineage (NCBI taxonomy): Eukaryota > Metazoa > Chordata > Aves > Passeriformes > Eurylaimidae > Calyptomena > Calyptomena viridis. The sequence goes on along the minus strand of WEIV01017819.1, from coordinate 99,551 downwards.
AGTTACTCTGTGGCATTCAAATCAAATCTTACAATGTGGCCCTATTAGGCACAATCATTAATACCCATTTTTGCCAATGCTAAAACACTTAGACGAGACTCCAGGTGACTCTGCAAGCACTTGAGATGAGAATCAGTAATGAATGTACGACCTGCTGAGTAATGAGGCCATTTCTAGGTAGAGATGAATGTTTACTTCGGAGTAATCTTACAGTTCACTTCACCTGAAAACCTTCTCAGAAAAATGCGGATGCTGCCTTGCTGAATTCCAAGGGGAAACATCATCTAAAGAACCCTCCAAAGCTCCAAATTTCAAAAATTTATATTTCAAAGGATTTACCAGTGCAATCACTGGGAGAAAAGGCTTTGTAGATATCTGTTTGATCAGGATTTTCCAGGACGTCTATGAAGCATTTTATTAGCGAAGTTACTGAAGTCCTCAGCTGTAAGAAAGAATACGTAACTTCTGGGACATTATCACCATTACCATGGTGGCTGAAATGAGTTACAGGCACTGATAAACATCTGCATGGAGCACTGAACACTAAAGACTTGTGACTTCTTACAGCTAAGATGGATTCAAGCTGCTCTGCAATTTTATTTGGAAAAAAAGCACCTCACAATCTGGAGCTGAATTCTTACATAATGGAGACAAATTTTTCAGTGAACTTAGTACATACAGAACTGTTTGCATTGGCTTGTGTGGTCTTATATGAAGTGTGCAATAACTGGTCATGCCCTACATATGTAGAGCATGCCTTCTCTTAGCTAGTGACACCTTTGGCCACCACTGATGTGTTCTTTCCACATATTGTTGTGTTGGGTTTTTGCAATCTCCTGTATCTGCGGGGCATTTCAGGGGAATTGTTCCTTCTGATTTCTCGTAAAGAAGACCTGGAAGATCTTTACACACCAAAGGCCACTGATCATACAAATACAAACATCTTTTTCCTCCAAACCCAGCCCCAGCCTTCTCTTTTCTTTTTTTCAATTACTGACTGCTAGATTTTCTATGACAGAAAATATAAACCTGACTACCAAATGACTGACCCTGTCGTGACCCCATTAGAACTGCTGCAGTCCCACTTGGGCTCACAGGCCAGGGGCTACGTTTCACCAAGAGGGGCTAAGTAAGCTCATATCACCTTGGAAAATCATGCTGACAGCAGCACATGCTTGGACTGCAGTACACCAGCATTTAACAGGATCAAAAGGTCTTTCTGAACAGACTGGAAAAAACACATTTTCAGCTACTGTAGTCAGGTATCTTTGAGGTATCTTGAGCATTTCCATGTACTTACATCGTAAAGAAGTGTCTATTTTATTTACACAACAAAATTGAATATTAATCCTTTGTGAATATCACCACCTTTACATACCAATTCTCTGTAGAGATAAAGAAGTAAGATACGTACATGTAACTTCATACTTCATCTGCTGCCTTGAAGAGAAGTATGCAGAATATGCTTAAACTAGCAGGCCAGGGCAGAACACAGACACAGAGTCTGTCACATGTCTTCGATACTTTAGCATAGGCTTTCTAATCTGGTTAGAGGAGCATTTGAAGATGTATATCGCAGCTGTTCCTTGTGTGTATTGGATGCTCTGTAAGATCCACCTTTGAAGCTTTATCTGTGCTGTGCAGTATGACTTGCATTAGCAATTTATATAGTGGTAGTGAGCAAGCGGGTTTATTAACAAAGAACATTAATGCTTTGTTAATAAACCCCTGGTGGTGTCTGTTGCCAGTTTTAGGAGTGGTTCAGCTGTGGCACTGTGATACCTGCCCAAGTTAAACTAAATTTCTGTGGATTGACCAGATCCCAGTACATTATAGGCAGCAGCAAGACCCAGCTCTACCTTAAATCTGTCACTAAAGGATTTGAAATCCAGCTAAAGATAATTTATTGGTTTTCCCTGACTGAAGGCCTGGAATACATGCATACAAAGATATGCTAATTATTTAAAGGAAGGTAGGAGAACTACAGTTCCTCACTTAAAAATTGGAGTTAGTAACAGATGAAGGATGAAACAGAGACACCAAATACTTCTCAAGTCCAAACACACAACCTTCCTGTGTTGAGATCTTAGCTATCATCCCTTGTAGCTACCAGATCCTATTCATCACCCTAATCATAAGATCTTGCAGCTCTAAGGAGCACTCTACTGTCCTCTGAGAGACAGAGCCTCTCAGCAGCCCATGTGAGTACTCAAGTACTCCCCCTTTACAAATTCTGTTAGAAATTCCTGAAAAAAAATTTCATTAATTTCAGAATTTTACCACAATGTCTCAAGACAGCAGGTCTCAAGAAGAGAGATCACAAAAGTCTTGAAGAGTCCTCTCATGTACCTTCAGTATTTGCATATGACAGTACAAGGGGAGGGAAGCAGTAGGCTTGCTTGTATAACTCCAGAAGCTGAGGAGAACCTGGGGGGGCTGAAGGGTGATGCAGCACAGTTGCTTCAACATTAATAAATTCAAGCACATCTGGGGACAGTCCTGAGCACAATTCCCCATGACAGCACCCTTGCACAACACACTGACCATGCCTGTGGCCCTGCTGTTCCTGTGCAGAAGGGAAGGACCTTACTGGCCACTCTCGTCCTGGAGTGCTGGACAGATGATAGAGGAGCTGGTGCCTCTTGCCTGTGGCCAGGCAGAGGTGGGAGCATGAGGGGCACAGAACCACTGAGGATATGCTTTTCCCTTCCCCATTTAATTTCTGCATATGAAAGAGGCAGTGTCTGCATATGTGCAGAGACTGAGGGCTGTGGCCATAGGATGTGGTCACTGCTGCAGCTGTGGTCTTTTCTCGCTCTGTCAGTTTTCCATTCCTGTGGTGAGAAGGATTGACTTTTCTTTCAGTTTTCATTCACCAAATCCAGGCTTGAGCGCCCAGCTTCCCAGTTGCTGATAATGGCTTTTGAAAGAGCTAATCCCTGGCCCCAGGTGTCAGCCCTGAGCATTTCAGAGATCTTTTCCATTAGTTGTAACCACCTGTAGTCAGGCCTGGCAGTCCATCTCCCAGCTCCTTTACATAACCCTGTGGGGTATCAGAAAGACTGAAGAGACAGAAAGGATTAAAGTGGTCAGGGGAAAACTTCACCACCCCATGGCACAGAGTGGTCTGAGATGCTTGATTATAAGGATGAATTTTTGTGTTGTGAAATTTTCCAGTTTTCTCCGAAGAGCCATTAAACAAGGATGCATGTATCAAAGTCACAGACCCTTGCCACTGGCAGCCATCTGACCCCTCTGACAATTTTAATGGCTTGAGAATGTATTTATTTCTCAGTGCACTTTAACTGTTGAAATAAGTTCCTAATTCTTGCCTACTTTCACATTCAAATTCATCCAGGTTTAAGCAGTATTTGTATATCTTTTTCCCTCCTGGCTACACAGGTAGAAGATAAATTATTTGCTATTAAAATACCTTGAAAAATAGAACAGTGCAGGGTTTTTTCCTCTTACCTGAAAAGCTATTAATATGTTCCCAAGGGTACAGGTGATTTGTTTATACTGACAATGTAGTAAAAAAAATTCTCTCCTTAGCCCTCTCACTATGCAGAGGAAAAATATAGATGTTTGACCCTGTATTATGATGCTAGGACTAATTAATCACCAAGAAGTCATTTAAACAGAGGCATGACAGTTAGTAGCACTACACTTTCCTACTACAGCATTCCTGACGTGAGTATCTGGGTTCTGAGCATCATTATGGGCATGAACAGCAACTTTTAGGAGTGTTCATGCTCCATCTGCAGTGAAAAAGAGGGCTGCTGAATTACTCGGCATGGGCAACCCTAGCCACAGGGAACAGGAGAGAAAGAGGTAGGATCATATGTAATTTAGGCCTTCATTCTGTTCTGCCTCTATTTCAAAGTTGTTTTGTCATCACTAATTCAGTAGCTGGATCAGGTATCAAACACTGCAGTAACAGTGAGAAGTTTGGTTCTTGCTGGTCTCACTTTCAGCCAGTCTCAAACTCTCCCAAAACCGTGCACGCAAACTAGCACTCCGGAATTGGAACAAGAAGTCCAAATAGTGAGCTTTGGTGTGGTTAATAACAAAAGGCAGCTGTAATGCTCTGCAGGTGATGGGGATCTAAACAGAAATTTTGTGGTCACCTGTGTGTATGTGCACTTGTAAATCTCAACAGAAATTTAAGAGAGTAATATAGTAGCAAACAAGCAGTATAGGCTATTCAATATGAGGATAATTCTGACAAGGGAATTTAGTGTATCTGTGTTAGAAAAGAGAGAAAAGTGGCCATTACCACCAGGGAACACCTTTCTCTTACATGTTCCTTTTCACACACACCCTGAGCTGCCAACTAAAGAGAAGGGTCTGGTTAACTCAAAGGTTTCAAAGCAGCTGGTTTGCAGAAGGATCTCCATGTGCAAAGAAACTAATAGCTTCTGAGAAAGACAAAAAACCATTTGAGTTGAAAATTGCTTTGAGACCGTGGTCTTGGTGGAATTTTCACTGCTAACCTTCCTGCTTTGAAAATGCAGATATATTCCTGCTTACTTGCTGCACTTTTCTAACAACACAGCAAGAAAAAAACTTTTTGAGAGCTCTACTCATATTAAAGAAACACTGAGTTTTGTGGTTTATTGATGTTTGGGAAGCCAACTAAGCAGAGTGGTGAGAAAAGAAAGACACCACAAGTTTCACCACAATGCAGAGTGCACCCTCTGAAACACCTGCTACACCTCCCTTCTCTGGCTTTTCAGTAGCATTTTTGGAGATGAGCTGAACTTCAGCTGTTGACCCAAAGTACAGCATGTCCCTTCAAGAGCATAGCCTTCCTAGTCATGCTTTGTGTTCTCCTTGCAATAAATATTCTTCCTGATCTCTTTTAGTACTTGATGGAATATATTGGGACGATGATAAAAATATTTCTAATGAGGATTATGTGGGGAAAATAAGGTATGTCCCTTTAAATAGAGTGACTCCAAAACTTGCATTTTGCGTAATAAAAACTCTAAATTCTCTTAGATTCAAGTGTGTAACATGAAAATACAAGTTAAATGCAGATACAAATTCCTACACTATATCCACAAATGCCTTTTTAAAGTTTATACCAAAAGACCTGTTTCAGATGGAAAACTGCAAATACTACATCCTGAATGTTCTCTTCCAGGACACGCCAGCCCCCAGAAGGAGTAACCACAGGAAAATCATAGAGGCATAATTGGAAACAGGATATAATGTTGAACATTGTGTATCTGACACAACTTTTGTTCCATTCAAAAAAAATGGAACGGAAGTTAAACGGGAATTAAAATCTCTTCTGGATGTGAGAAATGAATCAGACTCAAAGAGGCTGCTGAAAATGAAAAGAGAGTTAAAACTCCACAATGTTAAATGTTATTTTAGTGCAGAACAGAAAAGACAGTAAATTTTTTAGGAAAAAAAAAAAAAGGTATATACTAGATAAAAACCAGATGTATTGTCTACGTTTCAGCCCAAAGAAATGTGAAAATTAAAAATTTGGCTTCATATAAAACCTCTGATAGCCTGGACATTGAGTTGCATTTGGTTCTCATTTAATTATCTAATAATTGATATTAAAACTTGAAAAAAAATTATTTTAACTAGATTAAATTCCATTTGGCTCTGATTCAGATAATAAAGCTACTGAGATTATTTTAACTCATCAGGCTTCCAGTGGAATGTCAGGCAATTCATATGGCATACTTATTAAAACAGGTCACACCTGATTTGCTTTTAATTAGAGTCTCAATGTAATGCATTGCAATATGAATAGTTACATCCTTCTTTCCATGGCTATAAATGACTACAGCAGTTTTGTGATCACTATTCCAGACACTTTTTAACTGGTAATACACCTACAGAATTTCTCATGAAATGAGTCGGGTGAACAAAGCTGTCAGTTTAATTAAGCTGGTGATGAGGCTGGTTCCTTTCCTTCCTATTTTTCTTCACAAAACCATCTCTTTTGCTTTTTGTTTCCCTCCCCAACCCCACAATGACCCAGATAGTAAAGGACTGCATTTGCAAGAAAAAATTCTTTAAAGAGAGCCTTTTAATACAGCAATTTGTTTACAATGCGTTGCAAATTCACACCTGCACATCATCAATTTTTTTGTTGTTCTTCTTTTTGTTAAAACAAGAACTTTAAAATTATGCAACCTGTAGAATGACCATGGTGAGAGGAAGTGGCACTGCAACTTGCCCAACCATTTATAACAAGTAATATTATAAGCAGTAATATTTATTACTAGTAAGTACGAACATTTAAGTACTGCAGATCAAATAGGTGTCACATATTCTTGCTAAGTGATCATCTTGCAGAGGTAGGCACGCTTTTCTGCCCTGCTATCACATGATAAATAAACCCCAGGCAATTTTCTTGGTTTTGAGCCATCTACTGGCCTATGTGACTGTTTCTTTTCCTGTAACAACCACTGCCATCTTTGAATTCTGGGACATGCTACAGGCAGAGAAAGGCCCTGTACGCAGCATGCAGGCAAATCTTGCACTTCCATGTAATTGTCCAGCCATTGTTAGCTTAAGATTTGCCAGAGGCCGGGGTGAGGAGCAGGAGGAATGTCAGCAGCGCTGGTGCAGAAGTGTAGATGGAGCAGATGAAGTAGGATGGCACATAGCTACCTGTAAAGAGCAGACTGGAAAGCATGTTCCTTAGGTGCAAGCATATGACAGGCATTGGACACTATAACAGCATACATAGCATACCCCAAGACAGGAAAGAACTCTCTCTCTTACTGCTGCACTGACAAGAGGGCATGCATTACACAAGCCAACAAATCCACCATGATTGCTATGCCTGTGGGATCCTTTCTGGAGTAGAATGTAGCATTGTAAAGAGGGTTAGCTGCAACTATTTTGGTATCATTCGCATCAGATATTGTTCTTTCTAGAATCTTCAGTCTGAACCCCAGACATTGAGCTCTGCTGTCTTCAGAGAACAGCCTACATTTACTACTTTGACTCTTACTTGCATTAATATGTTTTTGTCTTTGCAATTGAGCAAAGTTGTCAGTTTATTAGCAACCAGTAAGCAAAAATGCCAGATGTTTGGCAGCTTTATGCCACTGAAAAAAAACAGTGTTGAATAGCCTTTAAGGAAGCAAAGTTAGCACGAAAGCCAAAGAGTTTAGGTTGATGCTGCCTCTGTGACCAGTCCCTGCTGGCAGGTGGATGGTGACTCACAGCAGCAGCTCTCTATGTGCATGTGCTGTTTGAGACGAGCTGTTCAGGGGATAATAAAATGCATTCCTCTGCATTTATAACAAGTTCAGGAAACAAAATTCCAACTTTGGAACAAGTTGGGTGTCCGTGTTTATGTGTCTATTCATCCTACAGCAGCAAGGACACGGGTATCTCCCAGCAGCAGTGATTCATAAGGAGAAGGGTAGAAAGAAGCTGACTATCTCTTAGAGGCAGGTGACTCAGTCTCTGTAGGGTACCAATTACTATAGACACAACAGGCAAGCTTTGCTCTTTTACTGTGCTGGCAGCCCTTATCGTCTCAAGGAACAGCCACAAGCCATTTTCAGCATCTCTCTCCAGCAGCAGGAGAGAGGAAGAAAATTAGGTTAGCAATCCATTTTGACTAGTTAGGCAATTTTCAGGACTGTTTCAGGACATTTGAGAAAAAAAGCAAAAAACAAACACACACATAATCCTTAAATGCCATCTAGTGGTAAAAGCTTTCTTTTAACATTGCTGCTTTACAGAGAAACACAAGTGAAAAAGGACCACTGGTTAGATCTGTTCGGATTTTCTGAGTTCACTTCAAATTCTTACCCTTGAATATCTTAAGGTCAGAAGCTCTAGGAATATTGGAAATATGCAGGGCTCTAGCTCTGCAGTGCTGCGTGCTGTGATGTTTCACTTTCAAATGTCTCAACATGGAACACAATCCCTAGATGCAAATTTCAGAGGCTGTCCTTGCAGTAACACAATAGGTAGGTCTATTAAATGCTGTTGGTCTCTGAGTGAACCCATAAGCCTTGGGATGCTGGGAAAGGAGATGGCTAGCCATGGTGCAGGAAGAAAAGGACTGTCACATGCAGAAACTTTGAAGCCATCTTAATATTGGTATCTTAAAATGGGTTCCAAGTTACTGCAACAGGATTGTAGCAAGTAGCACCAAGAAAAGCACACACATATAGTTCACTGATTCTATTTAAAATACCTGTGCTGTCTGAAAAGTTGTCAAGATTGGCTGAAATGGTCTACATAGCATGAATTTCAACTAAAATTACTGACCTCTTGCTGGTACCTTGCAGCCTTTCACAAACACTTACTGGTCCTGCTTGACAAAACCCCTGTGCCACAATGTCCCTGGTACCTACCAGAAGAGTCATTGGCAGTGACTGGCAAAAGGTTACTGAGCAGCTGTCTTCTGTTTGGGTACACAGTGTTCTGGGCCTGCTTTTCTGCAGAAGTACTTCTCATGACTCTGAGAAGATGATGATGGGACTCTGGTCAGCACAAAACCAGAGCAAGGCTGAGCCAGTGATCTGCCCAAACTGAGGAACTGCTTGGAGTTCTCTGGCATGCCACAGACATTCTGTTCTCCTGTAGTTTCAACTCCACACTGCAACAGAGGAGCCTTTAATTCACCCACAGGCAATTTGCCTCCTCCAAAGCAGCACCATGGCAAAACCTAGACAACACGATCCGGGTGGATGTACTAAGGTCAAGAACTTGTTCTCTGAGAAGTGCCACTCTAGACAATCTCCCACCTTTAAAAAAGCTTAGGACAACACCAGAGAGCCTAGATCAAGTTTGGAAGCATCTATTTTTCAAGCAATGTGCATCCATATGAAAAGGAGGGTGCTGACAGGGGATAAAAAGCCAGTCTCTGGTCTCTGGATTCCCTGTTGAAAAAAACCCTAGCTTGATCTACTGCATCTGGTTTTCTTTTTCATTTAATTTTCCTGTAGTTGACTTGTCTTGTAAGATATACAAGTAGGTTGTAGCAGTACTGCTATTACTCGAAATAGGTTATTAGGTCACTGAACTTGGCATTTGTCACTGCCTGATCAAATGTGATATGTTGATGAAAGATCATTAAGTTCCAGGAAGACTATTGAGGATTTCCCTGTGAAAATCTGTAGCTCAGGGTAGGCTATCAACACCTGAACAACTTTCTGGAGAATCTCCATGTCATTGCAAGGCTAGAAACAATTATCTGTCGGGTCCATAATCACTACTTCCTAAGAAACCCCAAATCAGAAAAGAGCAGCAAGAGATCTACCCTAAAACCTGCAATGCAGAAAGGCTGGCATCAGCAACCCGCATGGAGAAACAGATACACAAGGATACAGGATTATGAGTATCAAGCTTACAAATCACAAGGAATTTCAAATCACTTTGTTTAAGCTCACTTTCACACACATGTAATCACACTCACAGAAGCCTTAAACATCTCAGAGGTGAGAAAAAGCAATTTCTACAAGACTGTGAAGACTGTGATGGCAAAGATGGCTTCAGGCACTCTTCCACCTCTTCGAACTGCCCCTCAAAAGGAGGGCCACAGATGAGGGCCATGTCCTCCCCTGGGGTAGAGGAATGAGGGAACAGGGAGAGCCCTGGAGCCATACATGCTGAGTCAGCACATGTCCCTGCAACACTGGGTTGTTCCTTTTTGGGATCAGCCTGCAGAAAGAATATGCAGTAATACGTCTCTGTGTCCTCACCCTTCCTACATCTCCAGGCCCTCTCTGACAGTGTTGGGTTTCATGCAGGCAGCATTCACTGTGGCATTTCCTTTCATGCAGGTTTGGGCTTATGATTGCTGTGTGGTGATGAGAGCTATCTTGGAGATAATGCCCGTAGCCACACAGTCTGTGTTTCAGCAGCCTTGCTGTTCATACTTCCTACAAGCAGATCTTCCTTCCATGATCTTCTCTCTTCTGGTAGCAAATACCCCTGCGACCAAAGTCCTTCCCTACTTCTAGTACAGAGGTGCAGGAGCTAGGCATCCGTTTTCTGTCTAGCTGGATTGGGATGCCACCTATACTTTCAAATGTAACTACCCCATCCCAGAGGATCAAGGAGGAGCATAGACAGGGTGGCTGCAACAGCAGTTCATCAGTCCATGTCAAGGGCCCACCAAGCACACAGGCAAGAACAGGGCATATTCAGAGGTACTGACAGATTTGTGGGAGAGATACACATGCACTGTTTGAAGTGCTGGCATCATTTTTCATCCTTTTTTCACTGCTTACACTTTAAAATCCATTATTATTACAATTGAATATTAAAACTTGCAGATCAATGGCCTGTGATTAGGTCACTCTTTTAGAAAGAAGATAGTGTGATTCCCTGAACTTAACACAACTCAATACAAGGCAGTGGATGAAATCTTCCCTCTTTCAGAAAGTATCTTCCTCCAGCTCCCATCTCTGCTTACTTATATATCTAAAGTGAAATCATCTTCATATAAACAAAAGCATTATGCAAAATTAAACTTTTGATACAGACAGAACACTAAGTCTCAACTGATGAGACATACCTTTCCAGTAAGAAACTAGAGAAGGAAAATTGAGGTCTGAAACTGTATTATTTGTTGTAGTATATCTTAGGACCTTCAGTCCACACCAGAGCTTTGTACTCTTCTACTAAATGCTTTAAAGAAGACAGACTCCATATATTTTTTTGCCCATTTCCTCTGTTAGAATACGAATAGATGTAGATTTTCCTCTTGCCTGCTCATGTAGGTCCTCCTCTAGAGTTCAGGCATTTGATTATGGAGGTTCCCAGTCAGAATAGTACTTAATAAATGGCACATGAGTGCATGACTGCAATGAGCAGTAGTATTTTTGTTAAATTAACATATACTGTGATTTTCAAATTTGCGTGTCTTTCGACTTACTATATTGGAAATGGGTCATTATTTCAGTGGCTAGAAAAAGGAAGAGAGTAAAGCAAGCTTCTACTCCAGCTTCTAATTCGTAGACTGAAAGTGTTGTATTATCAGTTGTCTGCAACAGCTACACAAGGTTCAAGCTTTCTTGTGCTGACTGAGGTCTAACCCAAAACCCATTTGTATTCCCATGTCACTACCAAGTTTTAGTAAAGAACAGCATGAGGCCAAACCAAAAACATTAGTTTTCAATAGACTGCAGTGACAAAAATAACCACTAATTTGATGCTGAGACTAAAGTTTGACAGGCAACAAACCAAGCCCTTGCATTTGTCATTAATCCGGGGACAGATGTACAGGTACAACTAAGTGTCTGCATCTTGACATACTGCAGATTTTAAGCCTTCATGCCTTTGGAGACTCTTTCAGCATAGCAAGCAACAGCAGTCAAGAAAAAGTCAAAATAATAAAGTTATATTTCATATATAGATGTGAAATATATTAAAAATAGATGTATGTATATGAATTGTATACATTACTTCAAGCGATTAGGTGAACATCTCCTATAAAAGTGGTGCACACCTGCTAGCAGAAAGAGATGTTCATGTACACAATACATTACTAGTCAGCTCTAGAAACTACTAGGCTACAAGTTATTATGATGTATTTCTCATTCCTGGAGTAAGGTACACAAGCGACAAAGCGTATCACAGAGTTTGTTAACACTTGGAAAGCACTGTGGTCATCAGGGACGAAGCACACTTCAGAAAAACAAGCCTGAGAGATGAAAGCTTGAAAACTGATATCAAGATGGGGCTGTGGGGGAAAACCCGAAAAACTTCTGTAGCCTCTAGAAATCCCAGCGACAGGAATTTGTACAGGGCTGCAGTAGGACAGTTCTCAGCACCGACAGCGGCCTCGAATGCTGTTGAAATCGCTCCAACTGCAACACCTTCCACACACAGCAATTTCTAGCCAAAAATGTTGTAGATTGCCACAGTGTTGACTGAGAATTCTCGAGAAGCTCCCGCCCACCAAAGAAAAGTGCACAAAAAAACCCAACCCAAAACATGACGTACTTTTGTATAAAAGTACACGCTACAACTCTGTTTCACGCTACAGGTGAAACCTTGAGGCCGCCACCAGCACAAACTCCGCCTCGCACGACCAAGAGCAGACGCTGGAGCAGGTCGGAAACAGACCTGGAGCACTTCCAAGGGCGAGAGCGCCCCAGCTCCCAAACCGCCCCAGCTCCCAGCTCTGAGGGCGGAGCTCCCAGCTCCCAGCTCCTTCAGCTTCTCCCCGGTGCCGCCTCCCCGCCAGAACAGCACTACAGCGCCAGAACAGCACTATAGCGCCAGAACACCACTACAGCGCCCCTCTCCCGACCCTGGACGGGCCCGCGGGACTCCCCCGTTTCCGACGCCGGACCGGCTCCCAGGAGCTCTCCCTG
>WEIV01017819.1:71627-87018 GCA_013390005.1 Calyptomena viridis | reverse complement strand
CGGCCTCCGAACCCTCGCGGCTGCCGCCCCTCCGCTCAGGGGCCCCTCGGCCCCCTCTCTTCCCGGTCCCGCGCCTCCCGGAGCCCCCCGGGCTCTCCTGGCCTGCGGGCGGCCGGAGCCAGCGGGAGGTGCCGAGTCCAAGGTGAGCGCAGCCGGCGGCCGTTGTGGTGGGGCGACGGTAATGCCTTCTGTGCCGCAGTTGGCTTTGCCGTCAGAAGGAACAACTGCGTTTAGCAGAAGTTGTTGATTAAACAAGGTGTGAGGTAAAGGAAGGAGTGAAAAAACCACCCCGCAGATGCTTATGGCAAAATAGCGAAGTTTAGGAGAGATTCGCATCGCAGCCGACAGCTTCCTTCTACGGGGAGGCAGAGGGGTAAGCGCTGATCTCTGTGGTGACCAGTGACAGGACCCGAGGGAATGGCCTCAAGTTGTCTCAGGGGAGGTTTAGGTTAGATATTATAAAAAGTTTTTCACCCGGAGGGTATTTAGGCACTGGAACAGACTCCCCAAAGAAGAGGTCACAGCACCAAGCCCGGCAGAATTCAAGAAGAGTTTTGACAGTGCTCTCAGGCACGTGTGTGTGATTCTTGGGGTGTCTTGTGCACGGCCAGGAGTTGTACTCGATCCTTGTGGGTTCTACTCAACTCAGAGTATTCTTTGAGTCTGTGATGTGTAAGTGCTACAGTACATCATCACAGAACAGTGACTATTGCTTGAAATCTGACTTTACAGGACAGGCATAACCTTGGTTAAGTTTCTCAGCTCCCTTCATGAGTCCAAATTATGTTTTCCATTATGCCAACCACTCAATCGCAAAATTGTCTCATGCCAAACAAAATCAGCTGAAATGCCTATGGTGCCATTATGCTTTGTTTGAATTATGGAATGCAAAGTAAGTTGACACTTTCCTGATGCAGACCACTAAAATGTAGTATTGTGTTCTGTAACATGCTGTTTTTCTTTCAGGTAGAAGAACTCACTGAGGAAATTCGTAATAGGAAGGAGAAAGATACGTCTAGCATAGAAGTACAGACAGAGGACTATGCTGCATGGTCACAAGCAGGTAGAGAGGCTGGTGACTGTTTAAACAGGGACCTAGAGCAGCATCTGAATACATTTCAAGTCTGTATCCTCTGCTAATTTACACTCAGTAGCCTGATGTTATCTCTCAGACCCTTACCTATTTAGTCAAGCCATTCATTCAGGATAAAATGTAGCATGGGCTAGCAAAATTTATGCCATAATAATCTCTTACATAGTAATCTTTCTTACATGTTACAAACATACATGTTTTACCAATTTTTTTAAGTACATTAAAATAAGACATAATTTTTTCAGTAAGAGTAGAATAAATTCCAAACAGAGACATTAGCTAGTATTTGGTTTTCATTAGACTACTTACTTGCATAAATTTCCAATTTAAGATTTAGCATCCTTAAACTGCATTAGTAAAATACTGCTTTGCTAATTTATGCAACTTTAACCTTCTTTCTCTCCCCCCTCCCCAGATTATTACTACTATGAAAATTATTACAATCACACTGATACTCAAGACTCTGCATCCGAAGTACCAGTGCAGCACAATCATGGGATTGAAAGCACTGAGCATAATGCCACAGAAGAATCGGAGACAGGTGTTAATAACCCTGTAAGAATGGATAGCACCGAAATTGCTGAAGATGGAGAAGAGGAAAATTTAATCCAGAATTTACAGGTTTTTGAACTGTGGGGTTTTACCAGTTTTGAAGTCAGTATTCTATTAATAATGTGTCTAAAAGATGTGCTTTTGGTCCTGATGTCTTTATATGAAATTATTTTTTTGATGAAAATATGGAAACATGGTCATGTTCTGATGATAGCAGACAAACATCCTTGTACTTCAAAACTAGTTCTTTTTTTAGTATGTTGCAAGTGTAACATACTCCTGGGTTTGAGTGTTGGTGTTTGATGTATTTTTTTTAAAAAAGCATGTATGTCCTACATAGCCTGGAAGCAGGACCTTTTTGTTTCAGCAAAAGTTGTTAAATATGGCCATGCTGACTTTCTTAAATAGTACTTTTTATTTCCATTAACATAGGGAGGCAACATAAAAGGAGAAGAAAGCCGTTGGCAGGGTTTATTTGTTTATTTTGTTATGGGCTGTTTTCTTCCCTAGGTCACTCACTTAACTGAGTTGTGCCTTAGCATTAGCAACTGAACTGAAACAGAGAGCAGAAATTTGTTTTAGGAATCCACTGAAAGTTATTCACTATGTGTGTTTTTGATGTGAACCACTTTTGAATAAAGATTAGGGAAAACAAAAGACATAGGATGAAGTCTTGGTCCTGTTGAAATCAGTAGGAGTTTATCAGTAAACTGAAGCCAAACTTTTGTCTTCTGAAACAGTCTGAGTTCATAGAGCACTTTGCTTGTAGAAGAAAATTTTAATTTCTTACTTTCTGGTATTAGGAGGCAGAAGGTACTTCAGTGCCAGAGGGTTCTTTGGCAGAGAGCTTGAGAGCTGCTGCAGAGGCTGCTGTTTCACAAACCGGATTTATTTACGATGAAAATACAGGATTGTATTACGACCACAGCACTGGATTCTACTATAATTCAGTAAGGATTGTTTCCAGAATCCTTGGTATTTTTTGTCTATTGCACAAGTTTTATTAGTAAATGTTAATGTAAGCAAAGAACTAAGATGCAAGGTGAGTTTATGTTTTGAAAAACATGTTATTGGAGATGAATGGTATTGGCAGATTGTTAATTAGTTTTTTAATTACTTCAATTGAATCAAAGATAGCAGGCTAAGATATAAATTTAGATTTTAATTCGGTTCTTTTTGATGTCATCTACACCTTTAAGATATTTGACATTGTAGAAATTTTTTACTATAAAGCTGATCTGTAACTCTTTCAAATTCAAAAGCTTGAGCTAAAAGCTGACTTGTTTAGAAAAAGATAGATTGCTGAACTAAGTCAGTGGCTCCTCCACAGTGAAGAGTGTTGAGGGAAAATACACAAAATGCTTGTACTTTTACTTGAGTACCGTTACCAACTAGTTTGATGTTACAAAAAAGAAAACACTTGTTTAAAAAAAGACATTACATGATGGATCAGAATTTCTGAATGGTTACTTTCCGCTATACGTTTTTCGTAAAAGCTTTTGAGGAGGTTTTCTTTTTGTCCTGTAAGTTGTGTGTGTTTATGTATACACGTGTAGATAGATATATACTGTCACAAATCTCAGTGACTACTGTGCTGAAAAGAGAGGGTTTGTTTGCAGTGTTGCATTCACCTCAGTTTAAAAAAAATGTGTGTAGTACACAATTGCTAGTTTCAGGGACTTTTGGACTGTTTTTAAGGTCTTAAATGGTATAATTGTTTTTTATGTATTTTGTGGGTTTAGTTAGATATGTAAGTGTTTAGGACTATACATCACAATTTGTGGTACAATTACACAAAGTAATCTTTTCTTGTTTAGTAACTGTTCTGAATTACAGGAAATGTTCTTGTATTGGGTTTACTGGGAAGCTTTTGATAATGGGCCTGCAGAGGCAGCCTCTGTGAGAAGAGGCCAGGGCCTGCCTGGACATGGCTGGTTCCACTGCAGAGCACAGCTGAGCCACTGGAGAAGCTGGCAGTGCCTCTCTGGAAGCATGTGTAAGAAAGGGCATAAGGCTGCACAGAGGAGTGTGCATGGGGAGATGAGTGTGAAAAACAACCTGCAAACACCAAAGTCGAAGAAAGATCGGGAGGAGTTCTCCAAGCACCAGAGCAGGCAGTTTCCTGTAGTCCATAGAAGAGAACCACACTGGAGCAGATACTCGCACTACAGTCCATGGAGAACCCCACACGGGAGCAGTTTCTTAAGGAACTGTGGCCTGTGGAAAGCCCATGCTTGAAGCAGTTCTTGGAGCCCTATACTGGGCAGAGGGGAAGTAGCAGCAGAGAGGGACTTTTATGAACTGATCTCAGCCCCCTACTCCTCATTTGTTTGCATCACTCGGGTGGAGGAGAAAGGTAGAGCAGCTGGGAATGAAGGGGCATAGTAGAGGTGGTGATAAAAAGAGACAAAGGTGTTTTTTTATTTGCTCCTTATCTACCAGCTCTTTTTTAACTCGCAATCAACAACCTATCTTCACCAAGGCAAATCTGGCCTGCCCATGGAAGTGATCTCTGTCTTGACCTGGGAGCTTTTCATCTTATTTTCTTTCCCAGTGTTGTTGAGGAGGAGAATTGACAGAATGGTTGGATGGGCACCTGATAGCCATCCACGATCAAGCCACCACAGTTCTTTAGTACATTTTATTAAACTTCAAATGCAGCTCTTTATTTACGAGATGTTTCTTTGAACAGTGTATTTACTGAGGTGATGATAACAATCTTCATTTCTTATAAAGGAAAATCAACTGTATTATGACCCATCAACTGGAATTTATTACTACTGTGATGTGGAAAGCGGCCGATACCAGTTTCATTCACGAGTGGATCTGCAGTCTTACCAGGCCTCTGGTACTAGGCACTCCAAGGATAAAAAAGGGAAAAAGAAGAGAAAAGAACCAGAGTGGTTTGCTGCTGATGAGTATAAGGTAACTTCAGAACTGACAGAGAGAAAATGCGAAACTTGTTGGGTTTTTTTCCGTGATGTAATTTACAGGTTTAAGGGCTTGGTTTTATGCAGAGGGTATGTGCTTATTTTTAAACTATTTGAACATCTTTAAACTGTATACAGCAGGTTGCTAACATGTAATTACTGTGCATATAACTTTTCCCTAGAGCGCTTCAGGATGAAACTTTTAACTTGAATCCTCTCACTTTTTCAGTATAATTTTACTGCAATGCAACTGTAAAAAGTCTGTAATTGAGTGTCAGTGAACTTTTCTGATAAGCAAGCACACCAGAACAAATTCAGGGTGCTGTGTGGGCTGGATTTGCATCAAAAATTCAGTGTTAACCTCAGTGTCTTGGTTTTGGGGTTTTGGCTTGTGGTTTGCTGTTTTTCTCAGATACACATCATGAATCAAATAATGTAAATTTTGAAAATACACTGACATACACAAGCCTTTTTTTGTGACTGTATTCCAAAGCTCATTCATTGGCAATTTACAGTATCTCTCTCATCACTGGGAATTGAGGAAATGTCTTGGAAGTTGTAATGTGTTTTGTATTACACTATTGTATTGACACTTTGCTTGGTCAACACATTTTCATTGTCCCTAGTGTGTGGATAAGCTATACATCTTAATAAATGCCCATTGTAATTAATTTGTAGTTTAAGTTATAAAAAGCGTAACTTCTTTTCTGTTGTTTTTCTGATGCTAAGCAGGTATACCATATAGTACATAGTGACTGCCTTGAAAAGCATTACTCATTCCTAAACACCAAGAAAAGTTGCAATATGACACACCTATTAAAACCTCAAGTATTTCCTTCATGAACACTCTTACTGATGTTGAGTCCTATTCTGCAGATTTGCTTTATTATTTAAGATGTAATTGAATATATTGATTTCTCTACTTTGCAGTACTCCTTGGTTTGCATTCTTTAAAGCTATTGCTTTAATCATTGCATAGTTTCGTTATGTAGGGCTCAGACAAGCAGATTGGTTGAAATCTGAAATAATGACATTATTGTCCAGGTAGTCATATAATAGTTGCGTGGGATCAGTGCACAGTTAAAAAATTTTAATTAGGAATGAGGTCATCTGAAAAATTTGAAAATGGAAACTACATTAAGGAAAAGTGCAGTTAAATTAATAGTGGTTTTTGATGGGTTGCACGTTTTGTAAACAGATTGTGGCTAATGCAGGAATTTCTGCTGCTGGAGATACTTCACGTGAACCATTCCATTCTGAAAGCTTGAGCAGGATACTTAGCAACACAAAGTATGGTGATCCTTTAGACTTGAGAGAGGACACCTAATGCAGTGGAAGTGTAGTTTTATCAGCATCCAGATTCTGGGCGTGTTGTGTGCAAATGCTGAATTCTGCCACTCTCAAAAGGTATTATTAATACATAGCTTTATTCATAATGTGTCAGGAAAGGATCATGAAAAGCTTGTAGGAATAAGTGTTCATCATTAATTAATAAAGGTTTTAAATTTAGTTCTGTGATGAACTGTTACGTATTGACTGTAACATATTGACTAGTGTATTTATAAAGTTCTGAGCTGTATGTAGCTCTGACCTAGAAAATAATGTTGGCCACTTTTTGGAATCCCATGACAGTTTACTTCTGTCCTCTGACTATAGTAGAAATAGTGGTTTGTCTTTAGCTTAATTTCATATCAATAAAATATTTTTATTCAGATAGTTAACACATCTTTTGTGTGAGACTTTCACAGTCACAAGGTAGGAGGTAAACATCCATTTTTTCTCATGTGTTTTATTGATGGTGAACTGAGTACCTTGCTTTAATTGTGAATTAATATGTTTGACGAACAAGAGAATAGGGAAAACGTTTAAAGGTTCCATAGTGCACAGATCTTTGCATCTGTGAACAGAAAGTAAAGGTTAATGTCATAGAAGGAAACAAGGCCTATTTTATTCTTTTAAACAAAGGGAGAATACAAAGTGAGGCAAAAACACTCCCTGTTTCCAACTTCAAAAATAAAAGAACTGCCTTTTTGTCATGCACTTACTTGTAATTGCACTGTTAGATTTAGAAAAAACAAAGTGCCTTCCTGTCATATTTTACACAGCCAACTTAAAATACTTCATTCTAATAGTGTGGTTATTAATCACATAAGGAATTCATTCATTAGTTTAAAACAATGCTATGTTAAATTAGTATAAAAGATTAAGATTTACTAAAATAAAAATATTTTTCTGCTGTAAAACTGAAAAAAATAGTTCCTAAGATGCACAGTCAAGTTCATAGATGCATGGTATTTTTTTGGCAGTATAGTAATTGTCCAGTTTCATCTGATACTGGCAAAGGCATTAGGTAGGTCATGCTACAACAAAACTAAAAATATCTTTTAACATATTAAGTAGCATTTCATAGTTGAGGCATTGTCTGTTGAAATGCTTTTCTCCGCACTTGTGCCCAGTCTCATTTTCTTAATTTTAAATTATTAAAGTTGTGACAATTCTTTTGAAGACTAATAGTTCATTATTGCTTTTCCCAATTAGCTATTAAATTGTGCTGCTAGCCTAAAAAATTATTCCAAACATTGCCTCAGTTCTTGACCAAAGGTTGTATTTGACTTTTATTCTACAGTTGGTACAGGTAGGAGGAAGGTTTGGCTTAGTGCCTGGTCTGTGGACCAGTAGTAGTGTTAGAAAAGCAATATCAGGGTCTAATTCTAGGAATATGTCATACTCCCACTGAATGTTATTATTCTTGGATGAAGATGAGGTGGTTTATAAGAATGTGCATGTGAAGCAGAGGAAGACAGTGAGCAGTAGTTACAGAATCGCAAGTACATGAAACACTTTTCTCTTCTTTTCATTTAAATGTTAACAAGTGTTGATAGATATTTAGTATTGCCAAATACAAGAAGGAGGGAAATCTAACAGCTATGTGTGTAGATTATCACAGCATCTATTTCTACATACATGCTACTGGTAGCTATAGTTTTTACTGAAATTGCATATGATTTTTTGAATGACTTAATTTATACTAAGAGTTAATACCTTTTTAATTTAAAAAATCTTGTAAGTGGTACAATCTGTTAACTTTCTGTTTCTGATCACAGGAGGGAGTTTATTAGTTCTGATTTAGTTTCTAGCTATCGTTGAAGAATTAGATGTACTCAGCTATCTTATATATAGTATCAATTTATAAGTAGTAAGTTGAGATGCTTAATACTACAGAAATGGCAAGTGAATTGTCCACAAATACTGCAGTTCTTGAAAAAAATACAATACAATTCTGAGAATGTAAATATTACTCTATTTTAACAGGCTGGATTACCAGACAAGAAAATACTCATAAGCATATGCTAAAATAAATGTACTTCTAATTGGAAAAAAAGAAAAATGGAACCTACGAACCAACAAAAAACCCCAAAAAAACAGTGGAGGGGAATTCATGTGCTTACTGTCACCTGGGGAAAGTTCCTAACTTATACAAGAACTTTTTTAAGAGAGATTCTTTATTTTCAGTCACTAAACTTCTATATTACAAATAGTTTTCTTCTGACGTGTGAAAAAGTATGCTGTCTACTTGCTTCCTTTTAATAGACATTCAAGAATTTTTTTCCCAGGATGAATTATTACGTAGCCTCTGTGCAGCTCATGTAAAACAATTGGTGGAATACTTTGAAACTTTCAGGCATATAGTTCAGTTATGATACATTTTTGTAGGGGTAGGCCAAAAAACTGGGGAAGAAACACCCTATTTTCTTCTGTATGAGAAAAATCTTTCAATAAGTAAATTTGGAAAAGTTTCAAAAAAAAAAAAAAGTGGCATAAATGATAATGTGATCCCTGGCCCAGTATCCAGATCCAGGGCTTCCGTACAAATTGGAGACTAGACTGTATGCAATAGTGAGCACTCAGTTCTACTTGCTGCATTGGGCCCATTAGAAATACATACCAAAATTTAGAAGCAGGATCTGACACGTGCAGTTTTTTTCTGTAAATTGTTTTTAAATTTAAAAATTGTTTATTTTTAAACTACCACCTAGTAAATTTTATTTCAGCGTGGTGCTCAAAATTAACTTCTGCCATATTCTTTTCCATTAGAAATACATCCTAGCTTCTGTAGGAGAGACAGGTTTTTTTAGTAGTTCCGATAGAACCTTTGAAGCAGCAGTTTTTAATTTTTTATCACATATAGTTTACTTTTTGCTGATATTCATCCCATCTTTAGGTACGTCAGTTGACAGAAACCATGGCTAATCTGAAGATTTCTTCTTTTGGATTGGCAGCTTCTGGTAAAGGTAGAGTTGAGACAACAAACACATTAGTCCATGGATGTTTACCTTTAACCTTGATATTTTTACTAAAGGAAAAATAATATTTAGAAATTGATGTTTAGGTACCCTTTTTCCTAAAGAAATTAAAAAATTTTTGAAGGTATTTGATCAAAATCCATTCACCTGCAAAGTAACTTTGAATTAAATTTGAAATGCTGTGTAAGAAAAACATCTGAAGAAAACTTTGATGGCATTCTAAAATACTTGGCAAGAGAAGTATTTAGCATCACGTGACATAGTATGACACAAAGTGTACAGTCTAAACAACACATTCTTTAGGTAAGGCACATTTCTGTTTCCTGCATTTCAGAGCTGTCCACCAGTGTGTAAAGTGGCTTCTGTATGATGTAGGAAAATCTTTATGGGTTTTTTTCTGGCATTTAATTCAATTTTTTGCATTGGAAACTCGAGTACTGTGTAGCGTGGAAGAGAGTGACTTAAGTACTAATGAAAGGGTGTTAGCAAGAGAAAGCTCAATCATCTGAGTGAAAGAGCTATTTTTAGCTGTTTGAAAATGTTTCTTCAGTTCAATACCAAATGTCAGATCAATATTTCAAATTGAGAGTGTCAATGCTAAACATCTACTGTTCAGCCCTGTAGATGAGTGTTGAGTACTGATGATGCTCTTACATCAGCCACTGAACTAGCAAACCAAGAAATAACAGACTACACATTTGTGAAACGTTGTACATATGTTTTGTATAAAACAAATTTAGAAAAATAGTTTAAACGGTGCAGTTCTTAGAATTGAGCTAATTATGCTCACAGTAATACGTTCTAGTTTGTAGGCATGCTGAAGAATTGGACGAACATGGATGCTGATCAGGCATAAGAAAGAAAAATAGAAAATTAGAAAGAGGGTCTTGCTCTGTCACAGTAAAGAAAAAGTATAGCTAAAAAAGCTAAAAGCTTAAAATACTTTGAATTTTTCATTACAAACACTTCAGTGACACTAATATATTTCCTAAGTAGAACAGTCTGCATTTCAAAAGGTCATTGTAATTAGTAGTTTGTAGCCTGTTTTTTTACAAATCAAAACCATCAATTTCACTCACACAAGTATAGGAAGTTTTCCAAATCTGGATCACATAGAGTCAATCCATGTCCAACCTGTGACTATTGGTATCAGCCTACTATGTAGATATATTAGGCAAAACAATATGCAAAGGAATGTATGTGCCTAATATGGTGTAACAAATATGGTTATAATGCATCTTTTGTGTCGTATCATGAGTCTGGGATGAAGAGTTAGAGTAATTGAGAAATGAAGTACATTGCTGTAATTTTTGGGGTTGTTCAGTGTTTACTACCAGTTCCTGGTTTTTAAGCAGGGACTATATAGAGGCAGAGTATTATTTAATACATCCTGCATGTGTTCTGTGTTAGTACTAGTAGTCTGTCAGCAACTAAGCCTCAGGCACCTGCTCACTCACTCCACCACTTGCAGGATTGCAGAGAATCGGAAGGATAGAAATAAGAAAATTTGTGGGCTGAGATACAGCAAAATCTGTGCACACAAGCAAAAGAAAATATGAAATTAATTCACTGCTTCTCTTGGGCAGGCAGGGGTTCAGTCATCCTCAGGAAAGCAGGCCTTCAGCATGGCTAATGGTTACTGGGGAAGACAAAGGCCATAACTCCCAACATCCTCCCTCTTCTTTCTCCTTCCCCCAGCTTTTATTGCTGAGTATGATGCCATATGGCATGAAATATCGCTGTGGACAGTTGGGATCAGCTGCCCCAGCTGTGTCCCCCTCCCAGCTCCTTGTGCACTCCCAGCCTCCTTGCTGGTGGCGTAGTACAAGAAGCAGAAAAGGCCTTGCCTCTGTGTAAGCACTGCTTAGCAATAGCAAAAGCATGTCTATATTGTCAGTGCTGTTTCCAGCACAAATCCAAAACACAGCCCCACACCAGCTACTGTGAAGAAAATTAGGTCTACCTCAGCCAAAACCAGTACGTAGTCATACATAATGGAAAAGGCTTTCTTCACCACAAGTAAAGATTCTCTCAAATGCTTTAAAATACATTCAGCATCCTCAGGCTTAATGTTTATAAACTTCATCAAATGTGTATTTTAATACAGATCTGTGAAATCATGAAGTGCTTAAAATCCATATCCTTTAGGAATGCACTTTTAAGATCCTCAGTTTTGTACAAAGATTTCTAAATGTGAAGATAGGTGCTGAAAAAATTGCAAACAGAACTATTTAGTTTACTTGCTTTCTTAACAGTTGAATGTAGCAATTGTGGAAAAATACAGAAACTGCTGAGAATAGGCTTAGTGGTCATATTGGCAAAATCATAGAATGAATGTATGGATGGATTCCTTGGTCTGTGTATAAGAGTGTTTTTAAAAATTACTGTTTTCAACACAGAATTGAGAGTCTTCTTTTTAGTAGCCAGGCTGTGAAACTGCACCTTTTTACTTTCTAATCTAAAATATCTGAAGTGATGCCAAAAATGAGTATCACTGGATTCTCTGTGGAGAAGGAGCTGAGTGGTTGAAGAATTGTACTTGGGCATTAGTGCCATGACAATCATCTGTTGTTTTGCCTTGGTTGTGATTTGGGCAGACCATTTAGTATCTCTGTCTTCAGATTAGATTAGGTTAGAATACCATAAAATACCTTGTTATCTTGCCGTATTATGGAAGAAATACATTTAGGATTGCAGAATACCTTGGTATGTTTGGTATCAATCTAATATTCATACCAAACATGAATATAGACAAAGAGAAATACACTGAAAAATATTCATAAACCAAAAAATCAGATTTTCTAAAAATATTTCTGGTGGAATTAGTGTGTTTGACATGTATGAACATGTGTAGTCTTACTTTTGGCAGGATTACTACATCTTTTGTTTAAAATAAATATTACACTTGAAATACTATTCCTTCCCCTTCCAGGACTTACAGGACTCAGGGAAAAGGGCTAGTGCATTACAGAGAAACCCTAAACAAACAGATAATCTTTCAGTTAAAGCATAAAATATTTTAAGAATTGCTGATTTTTCCAAGAATTTGCTGTCTTACTGAACATGTCCTATCCAACAGCTGAGAAGAAGAATTGTGTTTGTCTTATGTCTGTGTCATTGATACATTTTCACAGTTCTCAAAGTGGTTTAATTTCCATGATCTTAACATTCACATAATTTCATGCACCGTGAAATGTAAAATACTCTATATAGAAACGCACAGAAAAAAAGTCAAGGATGTATGTTTTAACCACTGTGTTGCAATATTTGATACAATTCAGGGCAATTGAACGCATTAATTCTGAACTCAAAATGTCACATAACTTAAAGTCTGAGATTTTATTGATCTTTGAAAGTCCCATGTGTTCTTCTTTTCTTTTTTCACTTTTTTTTTTTTTAAATAGTTTTCAAGTTACTAGATTTAGAATTTTCAAGATACTTTGGCAAAAATAGTTTGAAACTCCAGATTTCTCAGTTTAAAGAATGTGGATTTTTTTTCTTTTTTGCTGATAAAATAAGTGGCAATGGAAGAACCTGCAATGATCCAATCTGTCTGATATTTAGTAAAGAAAGTGAGAATTTCTTTGCAGTAGAAAATGGATTTTCAGTGGAACTGTTCCACATAACATTAATTAAGTTTATACTCTTTCTCTATATGCTATCTTGATTAAAGGTTTTGTTAAAGGTGCAGTTTTGAAAGGAAAAAGAGGTCATTAGATGAGCATAAGTGGGCATTCCAGATATTCTGGACCATGGTAGAAAATAAATAAGAAGACAAAAACAGGAGGAGGATACAGTGAAGATCAATTAAAGAACTTCCAAGCAAGTTGAAAGAATTGAGTAAGAGAGAGACAGATGGGAGTGTCATAAAAGTAAAACAGGAAAATATTCCTATTTGTGGTGTACAAATTTGAAAGTGAGTATAAGATTCTTAAGTTTTGTGTGAGAAAAGAGGAAGGAATAAGTGAAATTTAGAAGAGGAGAGCAGTCATGCTTTCCCAAATAGAAGATGGTCTGTCACATCTAATAGAATATGAAAATGTCTTTATTGAAATGTTCTGCTGACTGCATGTGCAAAACTTTCTGGAAATTTACCCAATTCTTAACAGCTGTAAAAATAATTCTTCATAGTGAAGAATTTACTTCAGGCTGATAGCATTCTTTAGAAAAACTCAATCTGTAAAGACTGTAACATTGTATAACTCCCCTCCAGGATTTGGACACAGAAGAGCAGAAATCATCTAACAGTCTGAATTGCTTTCCTACTACTGAGCAAGTAAGTTCTACTGAAGAAGATGAGTCTCCAAATATAAGAAAGAAGAGTAAAATGGACACAAAACCACGAAACAGTCTAAGAGCCAAAGAATCAGTTTCTGCAGACAGTATAAATTCACATTCACACAAAAGTACACCAGATACTGCAGCATATACTGATGACAGTAGAACAGCAGACACAGAGAGTGAGCCAGAAGAAGGTGAAATTACAGATTCTGAATGTGAAACCTATAGTGAGGAGGAATTAACAAGTGAAGAAACTGATGATTCAGAAGACTCAGAAAATGAAGGTGAATTAGTGTGGATTATATATGATATTACTGTATTTTTCCAGGAGCCTGTTAAGAGCAAATGACAGTTTGGATAATTTTAAAAAATATATAAAAGCATGTCGCTTGAGATACTTTCAATTAAAAAGTGCTTTATGTTATCAGTATTTCTTTCCTTCTTATCACTTGCACTTTAGTCAAAAGTAAGTGTTTTTATAAAAGCTGTGTTCAAGTACAACTTTCTGTGCTTGTGTAGAAAACTCAGTGATTGAATAAAATTTTGATTAGGACGGTGAAGGGAGAAAAGAGTTTGTTGCTAGAACAGAGGTTGTAGAACAACTCAAGAATTCTGTGTATCAACTGTCTTAATATATATTATTTCTGATACTGTTCATAAGCAATTATGTATAATTAAATGCAAGATGAGTCCACTGTGGAGTAAAGGAACATGGAGTAGTCAGTACTAGTTGAAATCCTATTTTGTTTGTATTCTAGTGGCAACCTGTAAGAAATGGGTATAGAGAGGAAACCTGTAAACTGTTTTATACCAAAGAAAGTGTTCTCCTAGTTCCTTAAGAGCTCCTCAATAGATGAATGGTCTCTTGCCAATAAAAATAATAAAGTTAACCTTTGAAAATCTTAATGCAGCCAGTTGAAACTATGTATATGCAAAGGATATTCCAACTCACAGAACGAAATACCACCTCAGTGAAGACTGTACTGCAGCTGGTGCCCTGCTCACAGTTAAATAGTTTATTTCTTATGTTTTCATTACTTAACTACTCAGATTCTAAGTGATTCATGCCAGTCAAAACGTCCTTGCTACCATCAGGCTTTCAGATTAGATTTCCTTCTCATGCTATCCAATTCTGCAGTAACGTCGGAGCAATAAAAACTGGAGACAGTTTCTCTTCCCCTAGTACCTTTTAAGGTAGTGACTTCTCATTTTACTGTGTCTATTCTTAGTGTGAGATTATTAGAGACTGTTTCTGCCAATGCACATCCATGTACAGAATTCATACAGCTGTTAGAATATAATAGGTAATGAGACAAAAAAGCATATGTATCCATAGGGTCTGTTATTTTTTCTTATCCACTTTGATGCATAGGGCTAATAAGAGTGAAAACTAGTAAAAATCCATTTGACCAAGTGTAAAGTTCTGTATGCATTATGTCTGTGATGTGGTAAACAAAAGATGTTGCTTTTTCCTCATAGTAGAATTGTATTCTAATCTGTTATGATTAATGATCCGTAAGTTTATAGTGTAGTAAATTCAGTGGATGTATTTGTATTTTATTCCTGTAACTAAAGACTAGTAAATAACCAGAATTAGGAAAACTTCTGTAATACTTTAGTGTGCAGTCAGAAAGCCTTTGAAACAATAATGTCATCAAAGTTTTCTCTCAGATGTGGTTATATGTTTGTTTTTGTGAAAGTTGCATATTATACGTTCAGCCAGTACCTGGTTGAATGTCAGGGTTTTTTTAAACTATGGACTGTAGGGGTAATTTTTTAATAATGGTGGTGGTTTTTTCCTATGTTATTATAGATGAAGAAAAGATCTGGCCTCCTTGTATCAGAGTAATTGTAATAAGATCACCAGTTCTACAGACTGGATCACTTTATATTATCACAGCTGTGAAACCTGCTACAATTGGAAGGTAAAGTCGAATGAAATTTTTTATGTATATCTGAAACTACCGTGCTTTGAAAGCTGTGGAAAGCACTTAGGATTGCTTGTCCCTGCTCTTCATGCTTGTCCCAGCCTACAGTAGTTGTGAGGTACTCTGAGTTAGGTTAGTCTACAGTAAGAAATTCCAGTCAGGTCATGTAACAGCACGTTGCTGTGACAATGTAATAGCATACACAGTTAATGCAGCTCAGCAGTTCTGAAAATTCATTAGTTATAACTTGATCTGGTGTCTGAGCCCATTGAAGACTGACGCCAAGATGAGCTGAAGAGCCTG
>WEIV01017819.1:48517-59813 GCA_013390005.1 Calyptomena viridis | reverse complement strand
CCCGCGGCCCCGCCCGTCCGCCCCGGCGGGTCCCCCCTGTGCCCTCGGCTGGGCGGCTCCGGGGGGCTTTGGGTGGCGGTGTGGCCTGAGCTGGCTCCTGTGGCTGGGAAGGACTGGAGGGAGGAGGGAATCCGTCACAGGAGGACGGCATGGCCAGAGGCCAAGCAGACAGAAGAAAACGAGAGCCATAGACACTAGTTTAAAAATACACCTGCGTGGCTTTTTAAAACGTTTAGTATCAGAAATGATCCTGAGTGGAGTCCCAGGAGTGAGCATGACACGCCAGGAGGAGCCAGCAGTGTGCCCAGGTGGCCAAGAAGGCCAATGGCATCCTGGCCTGTGTCAGGAATAGCGTGTCCAGCAGGACCAGGGGAATCATTCTTCCCCTGTAGTTGACACTGGTTAGGCCACACCTTGAATACAATGTCCACTTCTGGGACCCTCGGTTTAAGAAGGATGTTGAGCTGGTGGAGTGGGTCCAAAGAAGAGCAATGAGGTGGGCGAAGGGACTGCAGCACAAGTCCTGTGAGGAGCAGCTGAGGGAGCTGGGGTTTAGCCTGGAGATGAGGAGGCTCAGGGGAGACCTTATCAC
Source organism: Calyptomena viridis (assembly GCA_013390005.1). Lineage (NCBI taxonomy): Eukaryota > Metazoa > Chordata > Aves > Passeriformes > Eurylaimidae > Calyptomena > Calyptomena viridis. The sequence continues at coordinate 59,221 of WEIV01017819.1, read as the reverse complement.
TCTCTACAACTACCTTAAGGTAGGGTGGTGTAGCCAGGTGAGTATCGATCTCTTCCAGGCAACCAGCAGTAGGACAAGAGGACGCTGTCTTAAGCGGTGCCAAGGAAGGTTTAAGTTACTCATCAGGAAAAAGTTCTTTACAGAGAGAGTTACTGAACATTGGAATGGGCTGCCCAGGGAGGTGGTGGAGTCACCATCCCTGAAGGTATTTAAGAAGAGACTGGATGTGGCACTGAGTGCCATGGTCTAGTTGATAAAGTGGTGTTAGGTCAAAAACTGAACTTGATGATCTCAGAGTCTTTTCCAACTTAGTTGATTCTGTAGCTCTGTGAGTGTGGTCAGTTTAAAACTTGCCAGCAACGAAAAATCTGCTGTCCAATTTACCCTGTACCAACTAGCCTCAAGACTGGGATTCATGACTCAACAGAGATTAAGCTGCAAGAACAACAGCCAACATGTGATAAATCTGAATGATAAATAGTAATCATGAGTTTTAGAAACTTGGCATGGCAGCAGCCATGCAAGTCCAGCATTCCTCTATGGAGCATAACAAAGAAACAATGGATTGAAAAAAAAAAGGTGATACAATCAGTAAGTGGCACAGCAGTGGACCATTTTGGCTTTTTGAAATGTCACATGATTTTTAAAGATGTATTCTCTGTTGTGTAATGTTGGGCAAAGTCCTGATGTTGCCAAACTCTTGGTCAGAGACAGGTCTGCATGCGACTATCTGTTCACAGACAGTTGCTTAGTGTGAAATGGGTGCACTGATCCTCCACAAAGACAGTGGTAGGAAGAACCCGACTGAGATGTATCTGGGATACGGTTTCTGTTCTGAGGTCTTTCTGAGAGATTTTCTGGTCTGTGTTGACCAAGAGGTTTGGGGTTTTTTGATTGCTGTGGGAGAGCAGAGCTTCTGGCTGTGTGGGTTATTTGACCATAAGCAGTTGTTAAGCTTTCCACCAAGGAAGTCAATGTGATGTGGACGTGATAACTACCAGCATCAGAAATGGGCTTCTTGCATTTGTCCAGGTTGAGCACAAGATAATTGGGTGTTCAATCGAGCATTTGAGAGCTTATTTAAAGCACTTGATGAGAAGGAGAGTATAGGTGGGATGTTCTTGAAAAGAATTACTATTTTATGGAACAGTAGCTCCATTTCTCGTTTTACCATGTAAGTGCTTCTTTTGAGTCTTCTGTCTTTAGACAATAAAGGCTCAACTTGCAAATTGTTCACAGTACACAAGGAGGAAAATCACAAGTTGCTTAAAACAGCTTTATCCACTGCATGTCTTAACTGTCAAACTTGGGAGGTATTTAAAGAAGGATGTATTTTCTGGTGGATTTGCAGTGTGTGGGGCTATATTACAAACTGAGATATTCTCTGTATATTTCGACTTGATGGAGAAATACATGTTGAGCATGACTGTGAGTTACAGCTTTATCTGTTTTCCCGTGTGTCTGTACATGTGACACCCTGCAGAGACCCTGCCACTAGGATGATGATTGAAACCTGCACCTTGCTTATTCAAATGCCCATTTACATTGAATTTTGCCACAGACAGAGTTGAGTGAAAACTCTGGTTCTAAGCTTGTAATCTTCACATTTTGGAATGCAAACAATCTGCTACTTGTTCTTCCTCAGGCCTTCTGCAAAAACCAAGGTTAGCTGATTCTTCCAAGGCTGATTGGAACTGTTCAGGTGGTGGTGGAACATTGCAAAAATGTTTCAACAACTGTCTACAACACGTGACATGGTCCTTTCCTCACTGTCCTGTGACTTGCATTCAGTAAAGTATTTTCTTTCCCCTAGACACTGCTGACACCTGGCTATGTTAATATGCCAATTCCCAGTATCCACCATTAAAATTAATGAACTGTTGAAGCTTAGATAAATCACTTTAGTCATTACAAATAAAGATTAAGAAGGCTTAACTGAGTGTAAGGCTCATTTCTAAAATGCTGCAGTGGATGCATTATCAGGAGACCTTTAAGCTGAGATCTCAGTACACTTCAAAGGCCTTCTGTAACAGCTGGCAGGATTATTAATAGCTGCCACAACTGATTTAGGTAGAGTGTGTTTTCTTGGGGGATTTTAACTAATGAGTCATGTCATTTTGTTCACCACAGTTTTGATTTGTTTTGCTTTGAAAGAAAAGTTTCTGTTATCTGAGACATGGATATAGACAGTGCATCTCAGTTTGACAGCTCAAAAGAGCAGCCTACAAATTCTGGAATGTAAGGATAGGAGTTTCAACTGGGATGTCACCATGACTTCAGTGAGCGCATGCTAACCTCCATCAGTTAATGATCTAGCCTCTGATGCTCACAGGCCAGTGTTACTAACAAGATAATGGCAAGGGTATTGGTACAGAAGTCTACACATGCCCTAACTTTTCAAGCTGAAGGAAAAATTAAAGTGGTTATGTCAGACTTTGCAGGAGCAAAGTGGTAGGTTGACCCTGGGTGGATGTCAGGCACTCACCAAAGCTGCTCTACCACTCCCCTCTACAAGTGGACAGGGAAGAGATAAGGACCCTTATCTCTTATGAGCTGAGATAAGGACCAGGAGAAGTCACTTACCAAATACCATAACGGGCAAAATGGGCTGAATTTGTTGATATTAATTAAATTTATTACTAACAAAATCAGAGCAGGATAATGAGAAGTAAGATAAAAATCTTAAAAACACCTTTCCTCCAACCTCCCTCCTTCCCATGTTCTATTTTCTCCCTCTCAGTGGTGCAGGAAGACAGGGAATGGAAGTTACAGTCCATTCATCACAACTTGTTCCTGCTGCTGCTCAGGGAAAAGAGTTCTTCCCCTCTGCCAGTGTGAGATCCCTCCTATGAGAGACAGTCCTCCACAAACTTCTCCAAAGTGAGTCCATCCCATGGGCACAATTCTCCATGAACTATTGAAACATGGATCTCTCTCCACAGGATGCAGTCCTACAGCCTGCTCCAGTGTGGGTCCCCCACAGGGTAATAAGTCCTACCAGAAAACCTGCTCCTGCATGGGCTCTTCTCTCCCTGGGTCTACAGGTCCTACCAGGACCCTGCTCCAGCACAGGTTTCCCATGTGTTCACAACCTTCTTTCAGGCATCCACTCTCTCTGATGTGGGGCTCCTCCAAGGGCTGCAGGTGGATCTCTGCACTCCCATTGAACTCCATGAACTGCAGGGGCACAGCTGCTCCACCATGGTCTTCCCTATGCAGGGGAATCTAAGCTCTGGTGCCCGGAGCACCTCCTCCCTCCTTCTCTACTGACCTTGATGTCTGCATGGTTGTTCCTCTCACATATTCTCACTCCTCTCTTCTCTGACAGCAATTACTTCTGACCCATAACTATTTTCCTTCTTAAATGTGTTATCGTAGAGGCATTGCTATAATTCCTGACCGGTTCAGCCCCAACCAGCAGTGAGTCTGTCCTGGAGCTGGCTGGCATTGTCTCTGTCAGATATGGGGGAAGCTTCTTGCAGCTTCTCACAGAAGCCAGCCTGTAGCTCACCTGCTACCAAAACCAACGTGATCCCAAACTGAGAAATGTGTTCCTCTTTCACAGCACCATCCTCCCGCCAAACCGTATGTGTCGTACCACAGCAACTAGCCAAGGAAGGTCTTTTATCATCATAGATTAAAAGCCCTGCTATGTTTGCTCACCTAAACTAAGCATTTACCTGCTGTTTGTGTTCAGCATTTTTGGGTGACATTTGCACTAATAGTTGGCATAATTATAGTGCCAGCCAAATTGCAGCAATGTTACAGGTGTCAGGATACTCGCATATTTTCAAAACTCTGCACATTTCAGACTGTGTGTCTTTCATTTGAATAATTACATGTTTAATATCCTTTTACATCCTGTTAAAAATACTCTAGAGCCTTGAAATCATTAACCTTTGACATCAGCTGCAGTGCTACAATTTTTTTTTTCAATCTTCAGTTGGAATGATTCAATCATCTGACAGTTAGCAATGATTTTGCAAAGCATATTTTGGAATCTAAAAGGCTTGTTTAGAGTAAAAAATCTTTTTCTTCAAAGTGAAGATAGCAGTCTTCACTTTAGGCTCAATGGTATTTTTCACCAGCTATTTGCCACTTGTAAGTTTCTGATAATTTTATAAGAATAGGATATTATTTATAGAATTTTATAAGAACAGGATATTATTTCATTGATGCTTGTATCTTTTTGTTGTTTTTTTGGTTTTGTTTTGTTTCTTTTATGATGACACCTCTTTGAGTTCAGTGCAGGTACTTGGAATTTGTGCTAGCCCTAGATTCTCAGAATGAGAGATAGTAACCAAAACCAGACCATGGCTGAGCACACTGCTACATCACAAACAAAATCAACATGGAGATTATGTTAACATTGAAGTAAGGCACTCAAGTGTTGCAGAAATGCAAGAACTATAGTTTCCAGATGTTGAATGCTTAACAGCATGATGCTAACAGTGTTGTTTCAATGAAGTTTTCTTGCTTCATGATTTAATGTCTAATTATATTCTCATGCCCTCTTTACTTCCAAAGTCCCTGGCTTTTACTGCACAGAAGGGAATGTACTCAGCCAGCAAGCAACTGGATCAAATTTTTTGTCTTCACTTTCCCTTTCCTACTCATGACTCCTATTCACATCTTCTGGCCTGCACCAAAAATCCCATACAGTTCCTTGGACCAACCCTTTTCATCATTGGGTTTCCCATGCTATTTGCACTGCACCATCCTTGCTACAGCAATGCAGTTACAACTACTGCAAGAACATACTGCAGCAAGTGGTGACAACAGTTGAATAAATAACTCTTTTATTATTTCAAATACAAGCACATCAGATGCCTACTATTTTCAAGTCATAAAATCATAGGTTCATGGAATGGTTGGACCTTAAAGATCACCTAGTTCCAAGTCCCTGCCATGGGCAAGGACACCATCCACTAGACCAGGTTGCTCAATGCCCCATCCAGCCAAGCCTTGAACACTTCCAGGGATGGGGCATCCAAAACTCCCCTGGGCAACCTGTTCCAGTGTCTCACCACCCCCACAGGAAAGAATTTCTTTCTTATATCTAATATAAACCTACCCTCTTTCAGTTCAAAGCCATTTTCCCCTGTCCTGTCTCTACACTCCATGGTAAAAAAACTCTCCATCTTTCCTGGAGGCTCGTCTGAGATACTAGAAAGTCTTGTCACAGTCTTCTCCAAACTGAACAACCTCAATTCTCTCATCCTTTCCACATAGGGGAGGTGCTGCAGCCCTCTGGTCATCTCTGTGGCCCTCCTCTGGACCTGCTCCAACAGGTTCATGTCTTTCTTATGCTGGGGGCCTCTCCAGCATTTCGACCACCACCCCACAAAGCTTGGTGTCATCAGCCACCTGATGCCACAGTCCATGTCCCTGACAAAGATGTTCAATAATACTGGTCCTGTTACAGACTCTGGGGGGCACCGCTCATCATTCCTCTCCACCCCAACCCTGAGACACTGACCACAACTTTTGGAGTGGAACCATTCAGTCACTTCCTTACCCACCCAGTGGTCCAGCTATCAAATCCATTTTAGAGGCAAGGATGTGCATGGAAGTATCAAATGCTGTGCACAAGCCTGGGTAGATGACATTTCCTTATCCAGCACTGCTGTAATCCCATCATAGGAGGCCATCAAATCTGCCAGGCAGGCTTTGTCCCTAGTGAAGCCATATTAACCATCCTGTTGGTAATTCCTGTGTTTAATGGACAAGCTTTAGTGCTTTGATGTACAAAACCAATCTTTGAAGGCTCAGATCAATACATGACCAGCGTCTTACTGTGCTGCAGTCTTTCCAAAAGAGGTGAAAATCCAAGTTCTTAACTTCTTTGGTTTCTGTAAGGTTTTCAGCAGACATGGAAGTATTTTGACCAAATTCCAACCTTGAGAACTGCAACTCCCAATGGATGAACTTCCCCTGCACTGAATTTTCTCTGTGCTTCTCCTTGTTGCTTCATATCAAAAGTGATCATGCAGCAGCTCTGCACTAGCATACAATAGTCCCATTCCTGTAGGGCACCAACACTATTACCAGGGATGCAAAAGGTGGAGTCCACTGTATTTCCAGTATGGCCACATCAATGGGGATTACGATCAGAGGAATGGCATAGAGAACCACACCTGCACAACATCTCCCAGGTGCAGAAAAGATTTCTGCACTGGCCTGACATGAGCTGTTGTGGGAAGCTGAGGAAGACTGAAGCTGTGCAGAGAGTCTATTATGTCTGTTACATTTCTTATGTCTGTTATATCTGGTAGTTTTAACACCCTTTTTAGTTGAAGCCACAGCTAAGTCTGGCTGATGGTCAGAGGGACAAGAGGCCTGGGTTTCCTCATATTGGAGAAGTGACTTACACATCTCTATCCTCATGCTTCTGCAGAGTGAAAGCCCTTGGTCTGCGTGTAGGAAATGTGGTAGAAATTCTGCAAAGACTGATTTCACCAGGTGAATCGCAGTGGTTTTTCTGATTATTTACAGCTGTATTTAAACAGCCTGAGCATTCATTTGGCCTTCAGAAACCTCTTTTTCTGTGCATCCTTACCACCCAACTTATACTGTGCCAGAACTAGGAATTAGTCCGGAGGACCACAGCAAGAATGATTAGAGAACTGGAAAACATAGTTGGAATGTGAAGCTAAAGAATTTGGTATTTTGGTCCTTAAAAAAAAGGTGCATGGACAAAGCGTTTGCAGGCATGGTGTTGAAGAGGATGGTAACCAGTTATCTATCAAATCTGAGAGGGAAGAAACAAGTACAAATGAGCCTAATGTGCAGTGTAAGATGATTGGATTTGGAAAACTTTCCCCGTCCATGTGTCAAGGTCATGAAATCTCCAGGCAGAGTGCACATTTATAACAGCAAGTTGGACAGCTCTCTGTGAGTTCTTTTTTTGTACAAGGTCTTGCCTCCAAGAAGGCATCCAGGGGTATGTCCAGGGACTTCTTTCAGCCCTATTCTAACTGCTATTGTGTGCTGCAGGGAGCATGTAGAGGAGCAACCTAGAAATGAGAGAGGATCACAGCATCTCTCCTCCAGCACTTACCTGCTCCTGCATGGAGTCTCCCAATCTTTCCACAGGTTGCAGGCGAATCTTTGCTCCTATGATCCCTCACAGGTTGCTGGGGCCCTATTCCAGTGTTTAAGGCATCTTCTCTTTCTCCTTCCCTCCGACCTTGGTGTTAATCAAACTTCTCCCTCTCCTCTCTCTTAAGCCACCATGATGTTCTGTCTTGCCTTTTTTTTCTTCTCCTTCTTAAATATGTTATCACAGAGGCGTTGTCAGCTGACCTTGGCTAGCTTAGAGCAGAGAGAATTCCAGCAGCTTCTTAAAGAAGCCTCTCTCCTAGCCCTCCCCAGCTAATAAAAAACTCTGGCTACTTAAAACCACAACATTCACTTAGGTAGAAATCAGCTTGTCCATCAGGTCTTGTCAGTGTCAGATCAGTTTGTGTCTTGAAGTGCTCTCTGCCTTCAACTGTAAGTTTTAGAACACTTGTGTTTGGGTAGGCTTTCTTTACCATACACTTCATCCTGCTAGTGGTACGTCTCTCAGATTCAGCTGTTACATACATTTGCAGAAACAGCAGAAACCTTTACTTTTCTGAACTTACTTTTCAAAAAACTTTTTCAGAATTAAATGAATTCATATGATGCCACTGACTTCCATACTGTGCAACCTTTGCATCTGGATGAAATTGGACTCCATGTTTTGCATTTCTTTTCAGTGTGTTCTGTGAGACTAAGTAGAACTTAGTAGAAAATTGATTTTTTCTAAATGATTTTTCTAATTTATGTCTGCTGTTCATGTTTTCCATTTCTTCTCTGATTTTATATATCTCTGTGTTCTTGGTCGTGGTTTTACCTGCTGAGAAGTGCTGGCTGCTGTGCAGCATATGTTTTTCTTGTAGAATCACAGCTAGAATAATGAAAAAAAAGAGAAAAAAGAAAAAGACTATCTTCATATTAATCAGGAGAGAACGTGTCCCTGGCAGTGTCTGTTCAATCTGAGCCTGACATGGAGGTTGATATAACAACTTGCAGTACTGATTTAAGTGCCACATCTGTTACTGAAAAGTAAAAACCTAGTAAGTGAGCATCCCTCCATGAAATGTTAACCCTTTTGTAAAGACCTATTTACACATCTAAAAACCCAAAGATGGTTTTAGTGTGTAAATGTAGATTTAGACATAAATCAGCATAGACCCAGGTATGCAGTTTTATACCACCTCTTGTGTGTTGCACTAAACACTGTCTTCCACATAGGCAATCTTGAAGCTGGCTATGTAGAACTATAATCCATAGATCTGTGGAATGACACCTGTGGATGTGGCTAAGCAATCCTCAGCTCTGGAGCAGGATTTTCTTTTAAGCAGGCCTCATTCTCCAGGCTCACATTGCTCAGTTTTGATGATTTAGCCTCTCAAGTTCATTCAGTGTGAACAAATTGAACAAATGTACCTTCTGGTAAAGCTGCCAGGACTCATGTTGCTGAAGTCCTTCAAGGCTCTAATGCCTCTTCAGACTGCTTACAGAAAATTCAGAGGAAGTGAATTACAAGCAGGGGATTTGCACCTATGGTAGTCTGTTGCATCTACAAGATTTGGGAGCAGGTCCTGTCTTCACAAAAGTTCAGTGGGTTGGTTAAGAGTAGTGTAAGCCTAGATGCAGATGTTACTTTGGGCCAAATGGCATGTTTCAGCACAAGCCTGTGTTTCTCTGACCCAAAGTGATGAAAGTAAGCTGGGTTTAAAATAAGGAGAACTAATGTTTGCTGGCTTTTGCACTGAAACAACTACATCAGGCTTTAAATCACACTTTGAAAACAGACCCTCTAACTCTGCATGCAGGCAAGTCTTTAAGATTCAATTTGTTTGTGTGATATACAGACCAGAGAGAACTAAGGTCATCATTGTTCTCCCACCAGCTCTGATCCACACATTTCTTTCTTCACTTGTTATTTTCTGCTGGACCAGGAGGTTGTCTCAGTTTGACTGTTCATTTGTGACTGCAATAATAATTTTTTTAGAAGATGCCACATGTGGTAAAAATACCTGTTGTGATACTGTTAACAGCATGGTGGAAGACAGGCTGATCATCTGGTCAGGGCTGAAAGTAAACTCTGCAAGTGCTGTTTTCCTTCTCTGGGGCTGATTTCAGACTCATGCCAGCCTAACATGTCATCAGATTTCCAAAATACTCAGAGAAAGGATTTATACTTACAGCTGCACACTGATGAATGCCCCTTCTGATTCCCCTCCCCCAGCTCATTAACATGCATGTCTTCCCTTATTAGTGTTCGTCATTATATGAACAGCTGGTAACTGTTCTGTTTTTCTTCTCATCAAAAAGAGGGCTTCACAGCCATGAGGAAAATTAGTATTAGGTACAAGTAATTTTTAATACTGACTCCAGGTCCATTAATTTTTTCATTATCGTTATCATCATCATCATCAGGGCAAGAGTGGGCAGGTAGGCTGTGGGCCTGATTCTCATCTTACTGGGAGTATAAAGGGAGAGCAAAAGTCTTTCAGAGGTGACAGGCTTACACCAATACATACTGGGGTAAGTGCAGATCAGGGTCTGACTCTCATTACATTTTTCATGGCTGCCTTTAAAATATGAGTAGTTTCTCTTTCCAAATCAATTTTAACTGTAATTAACTGTAATGAAGATTTTTTTTCGTGCTTGTATTCCTCAAATACATGCTCCACCAAAGATTTTAAATGACCCCTCTGGCTGCATACCTTATGATCAAGGTAGAAATTGTTTCTCTCACGTATGTAAGGAGAAGATGAAAAAATAAAAGATAATTGCTAACTAGACATATTTGCTGCAGTTTAGACTTGATTTTTTCCTCAGTAGATGACTGGTTAAGATAGAATGTGCATTTTTAGTGGATCACCATGACTGTATTCAGGACTCTGAGCAAGGACAGGTCAAAAGATGTTGTGAGCTGTCTGAAATACTCCATAATTTATATGTCCACCTTCCAGGCTGAACCATTTTGGAGTGGTATTTTTGCCCTGGATTTTTTAAATACTTAGGAGAGTTATTGTCTTCCATGGTTTTCATCCAGCACATATTTCCTATTTTCTCTTCTCAGCCCATAAGCCTGAGAACAAATTTTTTTGCCATAGAAACCGACAACAATACACTCGCAAACAATTTTTCCCTGGTGTGGGAAGCTCAGCTAGGTAAGCTATTGTAAAAATTTGAGAGTATAAGAGCTGAACTTTTGTCTGGCAGCACCTGTTCAATTCTTCTAACTATAAGTGTCTTTACTATGGCAGGAGTAATGTCTGGTGAACCTAGAAATTTCCATATGAATAAGAGGGCTCATGCTACCTGGGATGAATTTTATTCTTTTTTTAATAGTAAGAATAATTAATAAGTGTAGCGCCATATTCTTAGTAGTGTACACTTCTTGCACATTGAACCTAAATGATAACAGACTGTAAGTCAAAAAATTGTGGGAAATAGTAAACATGAAGCATATTCTGTACATATGTAACTGAAGTTGAAATTTTTCATGGAAATATGGAACTATAAAGCAGTGATATATCATCAGTACAGATTAGACCACACTCCATTCTTTTTACATGTGAAATACAAGTGCAAAATAGTGAAAAGCCTTGTATTCAAATACAAACTGATTTTTTTTAATCTCCAATTAAGTTAAAATATACC
>WEIV01017819.1:34724-46476 GCA_013390005.1 Calyptomena viridis | reverse complement strand
ATTTTTAATTCAATTAAAATTTAATAATTTTCATTATTAATTTCATTTTGATCATCCTACTACCCTTGGTCATGAGATAGGATGAACATGTGATGATGGTCATAGATAGTAGGCAGAACTGCTTTGGGATAATTTTGCTCCCTTGGCTTTATTTGATCATTCCTTCTTTCCAGTTGATCTTTTCTATATTTAGAATCATACAGTTGGTTGTGCTCAGTTAACTGAGCAATCGTGATTGCTCTGTGAATGAAAGGTCACTGTCACTATTTGCTCTTCCGGTAGTACGGAGGACTCGGATACATGGGTGTATCTTCAGCCTTTAAATGAACTGTTTGATGGAAGAGGGAGAAAGCATAAAGCAGAAACCTGATTTAAGAAGTCACCACTTAAGTACAGGAAAATTAGGTAGGGAAAGCAAACAACATAGTCACAATGCTGGAGGTGAGAGAAGGATGGTGAGAGAAGGCAGTAGTTTGAAAAATTGTTGTGGAACAGGAAAAAGTTATTTGGAATAGAAAGCCAAGATGTGTCCCTGTAGACAGGTGAGGCAAAAGCACAAAAACTGTAAGAAAAAAATGCTCAAAGAGAGAAGAGGAAAAAGGTACAGGGAAAGGAGAAAAAATGGGATGAATATGGAAGTTTGAAGGGAAACTGAGGCAGGATATTCTCACAAAAGCACACTTTAATGAAAATTAATGGGTACTGTCATAAGTCTAAGGCAGCGTGATCTTTTTCCTAGAGTTTGTTTCTTTCTTTAGCTGAAGTTATGGTATTTGTTATTATCTGAAATTACCCACTATGGAAAAATAACCACTCTTATACAATGCATTGAGAAACCCATTATGTCATTTTAAAGGTCGTATTTGAAAACATATTTGAACTTGGTTAATTCATATAAGCCTGAAAACATTGCATGAAGTGATTTCTGACTGCAAATAAAGAAAATTTTACCTATCTGAGTTGTGTGTGAAAATGGTCCGTGTCAGAAAACAAGTTGCATACAGCTGTATATTGTTTCAAACAGTCTTGCACCCTAGATTTTTCTCAAAGGTGTTGTCCAAAAGGACAACCCTCTGACCTGTAATCTCAGGTACTTATTCTGTTACCAGAAATGAGCTGGGGAAGAGTGATAGCTTTCATACCCTTTGTCCTTGCATGAGAAGTTGTCGCTCAACTGAGTAGTGCCTTTGCCTTTGTGACTTCTGTGAGAGTTCTTTGCTTTTGGAGACCTGCATGCCTGTGTGGTGTGATTTTCCAATCTCAGGGGCCTGTGAGCAAATCAGTCAGTCTGTGTCTCCTAAAAGGGAGCCCATTCAGCTGCTGTAAGCACAGCAGCTGATAGAGCCTGGAGTGCTCAGCTGTCTTTCCAAGAAGGAAGCAGATACATACCCGTACTACAAACCCATGCCAAGCATGTACAGCAACCCAGCACAATGGCAAAGAAAGTGGTGAGATAGGTAGAACCTGGTTACCACCACTCCAGCAATTCATCCGTACCTCTGTGGAGTCTGCACTCCTGTAACCAGATGAGCTGCAGGCTGTAACCAGACCGGGAGTCCTTGGCTTGGGAGATAATCATGTTGCCACTTTGTTAGTAAAACTGCTGGTATGCAGCAAGCAGGTCAGTGACTCACATCTCCCAGTTTTATGAATTTTGGGCTGCCTTTAGGACAGAGGCACCAAGGTGCTGTACATGGGATCACTGCACCTCTTTGTCACTGGCCTTCCAGCATTATGCTTTGAACCCGCCACAGCCTTTTATACTCTCATTTGCCATGTGCAAAAGACTTACCTGCTGTTTGTGCAGATATGATTTTAACACACCTCCTACCACAGCTAGAAAGAAAGAAAGACTAAGCTGTAGTTAAGATTTGCTCCTTGGAGGCCAACACAAGTTATCTTCATTACTTGTGGAAATAAGCAGATTGCAGCTATTGTACTAAAGACAGGACTATACAGCTCAGAGAAAAATGTATAGTTATGCCACCGGATCCTTCAAAAACTGGTATGTTTTATTATGCTCTTTATGATTTTTTTTAAATGTTTCTGCTTTTCAATTCCTCTGCTCTGGAAATTGTTTTTCTCCAAGCCTGATATTACTACTGTTTTTCTCCAAGCCTGCTACAACTACAGTTTTGTAGACACCGTGAGACAAGTGTAAATAAAGGATATACAATTTTAATGTGACATGAAGCAGAGTGATTTTGTGACTCTTTTTTTCTGCAAACTGCTGAACTTAGCAAATCTTAACTATATTTCTAAAATTAATTCACTTTAGCCATTCTGAGAGTAAATTTTTCTTGTATGTGCTCACACCATTCATATGTATAATAGAAAGCAAAATGCCAAGAAGAGGGTCAAACATTCTAAATTGAGTGTGCTTATAGCCATGACTTGCACATTTGAATACTATTTTTCAGTGCAATGGCTCTGGGTTAGACAATATAACATGCAAGGGAAAGGATTCTTCTACTGTTTCTGTCTCACTTGTTCAGAAGTTTGTTGACTGTGTTTGTGCAAGTTCATTGCATTATTGCAAAGAGAAGAAAAAAATCAGATTATTTCTGTATAATGGGCCGGGTAGTGGATTCTTAGAGCAATAATATTGGAGAGATTTCAAATGCACCTGTTAAATATATTTGTATTCTAGTGGATACAGAAGCATTCTTTTGTAAACATCATACTACCACATGTTTTGCAAGGGCGTAATGTCTTTTGTCCCAGAGTTAATGAGTTTTTAAAATGTCAGTGACTCAGGTGAAGTTTATATTCATCACAGTTACCTTGGCATGAGCCCTGTTCCTGTCCATCCATGCATGGGTGTCACACAAGTACACAGTCTGTGATGTAATCATCATCTTTGACAAAGGATTGCTTACAACACAGTCCTGCTATGGAGTGCTCTAAAATAGTGGAATTCGTGTTTGTGTATTTGAAGCGTTACCCTAAGAGATTACAGGCACAGAATGATTCATGCTGCTGCCTTTTTTTGTGCCTCAGCCAAGTAACAGGATTCTGTCAAGTATTTGTAGCTCTTGAAAGGCATGTCTTTCCAGGACAGAAGATATCTTTAGTAAGTACAACAGCCTGCCAAAGTGAGAAGAATACCCCTACAAAGGCTAAGATGAATACTCCTAATACTATTTTATAGCAAAATTTATGTCAGTGAATACTCAACAGCAAATTCCCAAAGCTATTAGTTACTCTTTGTTTGTGGGAGACAGTAAAAAAATGTAGAGAAAATTTCTTGAGCTAGAGAATATTTTTATTTTACGCTAATTTTAATATGGGCTTGCTCTGCAGTGCCTTATTTGTTGGAAAACACAACAGTACAAGTCAGGAATTACTGGGTTCCTTTGAGCTGTTTCCTAACTAGAGAATATCTCCTTCCTCTGATTCTATTAGTGGCACAGTTTATTAAAAGTGGACCATATGGTCCACAAAAGCCTTGTGCTGTGTAGTGATAGAAAAAACATTGTCTTCATGTGAACTTTACTGACAAAAGGATGTCTTTAGTTGTCCTGAATATACTCAAGAGTGAGTAAATCTCATCTGAAATACATGGTGAAGTGTATGTTCCCTACCCTAGACAAAAATAGCTTAGAATGCTTAGTTCTGCTAGACTGGCTCCTTGAATTGGGTTTTTCAGCATCTGTAGCTCTTCTTCACAGTGTTGTACAGTGTTCTGATTTGGAGTAAGTCCAGTGAGAATTAATACCCCTTATAAGTATTCGCCTTGTGTGATGTTTGTGGCTTTATGGCTTGTAGTTTACAAATTTTGCTCTGCTATTTTTAGACTATTTTTATATTTAATTATTTTATTTACTTTGTAAGAACATAAAACAGTCCTATCGGACTGTCAGTTGAGGATATGTTTAACAATAAATGGATTGTCTGTCAACCAATGAACCACTCCAAGGCAAGACAAGAATCTACTGTACGTATCAACTGATGCAATTTATAACATCAGCTGATATGTACGTAAAATATTATGGCATTGACTGCATACAAAGATTATACTGTAAAAGATTAACTAGGGCAAATTAAATAATTGATAACACGCTGAAGCCTATAGATAACAAGGATTAATGAAGGCTTCTGCAGCCTTTTACTCATACTAGCAGTCCTATCAAAGTCAAATGTTATCAGCACTGCCTGAAGTCTGCTGGGAATTCTTTGAACTGAAACCCCTCACCCTCAAGTGTGACCATTCCATCCCACTGTTTCTGCAGGCCAGGCTCAAGAAGTGAGATGGAGTGATTCAAAAACTGCTGTGTTTTTCTTTTGGTTTTGGTCAAAAGGTCTATGGAGATGTGTGGCAATGTGGGACCAAATCTGCCATTCATTTCCTGTGAAAGCTATTAAGATAGCATTAAGCAGAGGAAAAGCTTGTCAATACAATGTGTATCCAAGAACCAGGTACCCAAAATGCAGCATAAACCCCACAGTTTTGTCAGCTTTATCTCTCATATAAAATGGCAGTGAATTGTTCAGGAATGCAAATCTATTACTATTGTTACTATTATTTATTAACATTATTATTATTATTATTACTACTATTATTGAATGATACTTCCTCTCTGAAAAATGGTTCTTGTAGCCAGTGCCACAAGCAATACTTTTTTGAGTACACATCGCATGGGAAATTTCTGTCAGCCAGTGTACTGTTCATCCAGCTGTGCTCTACCAGAGCATATTAGGTATCCATTTGCTCCATCAACCCTTAATGATTTTTCTGTTTGTCCTTGTGAAGATCTGAAGACCTGAGAAGAGATTAAATTCAAGATAGCTTATAAGGACTGGATTAAAAAAAAATAATGAAGGAGAAATGCAGGGAAAGGACTGTGAGGAAACTACAAAAAGTCTATCTTGCTGTATCCAAAACTTAGTGCTGTGGGAATTTTTGAGCCCCTGTGCCCAGATGAGCACCCTGCCCTAATTGTGATGTTGTGTCTGGGTAAGATCCTTCTTCCTTCTCCTGGGTCTCTATTGCAAAGACAGCATGGCAGGAGTAATTAATTAGTCTCTAATTTGTCCACCTGGGGAAAGCAAGGTTCCAGGGCAGACTGTGGTGCTTGCTTCTCTGAGAGTAATTTGAAATAACTGGGCAAAGCTGATTCTGAGATTTCCAGTTGGCTGATTGACACCTGGCACTTGTGCAGAGGTGCTAGAGAAGAAAGATTATATCCCCTCTGCGATTGTATAGGGCAGTCCCAGGTATCCAAGAACATGGCTGTGTGCAGCTGAGGCCGTAGCACACCTCCTGTCCACCTCATTCATGCAGCATCAGGACTTTTGATAGAGTGCCAAGGACATGAGCTCCCAGTCAACAACTCTTGCAGATGTACAGCCACAAAAGGGGGTGTGTTCTGACCTGCTTTTGAAGATACTTCAACATGTGCACTGTCTAGGGTTTCTGGGGAGTTCAAGAATTGTAT
Organism: Calyptomena viridis; assembly: GCA_013390005.1. Taxonomy (NCBI): domain Eukaryota; kingdom Metazoa; phylum Chordata; class Aves; order Passeriformes; family Eurylaimidae; genus Calyptomena; species Calyptomena viridis. The sequence continues at coordinate 41,038 of WEIV01017819.1, read as the reverse complement.
TTGCTGACTGTGTATCTTTTCCCCAAAAAATAGGGCAGCTCTCCACAGTCACTAGCCTCATGGGCTTATTTTGTGTTGTGGTCAGTGGGGTTTTTTGTGGTTTTGGCTAGACAGTTGTTGTGACTTGACCACTATTTGTCCCACAGTTCCCAGTCATCTTTAATATTGCTCTAATTTTGTGACATTCACGTGCTCTCCACTACCTTATGTGCAAGACTTTGACTTTTTTTTTGAGTAGGGATTGTTTTCATGCCATTCCCTCATTGAGGCCTGGCATGTCACTACAGAGCATTGAAAATATTAATGAACACGAAAAAAATACCAATGCTCCAAAAGGAAAAACAGCCATTAGTTGTTTTTAAAGCATGAAGGAAAGAATACCAAAGTGAGAGAGTCAAGTCAAGCTCAAAGATGTCATGCTTTCCACCTATTGGTACTTGCTGCAAACTAGAATATCTTCAAGATGAAGATAAGCTGATCAAAGTATGTTTCTCGTCCCACCTCTGGCAGTTGAGGTTTGCTCCAGATCATGATCATGCTGCTCTCTCTCTCTCTCTCTACCCTATCTCCCCTCTCCTCGGCTGCGAGGCTGGGTTTTACCAGAGGATCCTGAAAAGCGTCAGCAACGAGCCATCATCTCCGTGGATGGATTTACCACTCTCTTCCAAGGCTGTGTAACTTTTAGCATACAGAACCATGCCAAGCTCAGAGCACTTGGTTCGCTGTACTTTCGCCGAGCGCTTTCCCCCGTTACCAAATGTTCTCAATCAGGGCAAACAATGATCTGTACAGGGCACGGGCAAGGGGGGACGCCGGGTGGGCAGAATAACTCGGGGAAGCCGTTTTGCGCTCCTTCCCCAGTGGAGCCTCAGAGGCGAAACTCATCTTCCTGGAGCGCTTCCAGCATAGCGGTCGGCCCGGGGAAAGGCGGTGGCGAGGGAGCTCCGGGAGGTGGGTCGGCCCTGGGGAAGGCGGTGGCACCTGGGCAGCCGCGCCTCTCCCTTCCGCTCCTCTGAGGATGAACGGGCCGGGGAGGAAGGTAAGGGGAAGCCGGGCGTGAGCGGGTGGCAGGGTGATCCCAGGAGCCGATTGACCCCTGCTCCGAGGCGCCCGAAGCCGGGACACGGCGGCGTCGGGTGCTGGCACACTCCAGGCGACACGGCGGGGCTGGAGGATGTGTCCCCGACCGCCCGTGTCGCCGCGGCGTTTGCCCGGCCCCGCTCAGCGCGGCTCGGCGGGCGCTGTGGTCAGAGCCGGAGCCCCAGAGCCAAAGGGTCAGCCTTCCCCTTGGCGCAGTGAGCACTGAGAGGGATTTGCTGTGTAGGTATTAAAATATTTCCAGAGGAAAATATATCGAGAGAGAACAGGTTGTTAAAGTAATAACGATCAAGTTACTTGTGAGGAAACGACCACTGAAGTGCTGTTGGGAGGACTGCTCAGCTGGCAGGAGAGCTATAGTTGCATTTAACTTTGGATGTGGTGAAGTACTTAATTCCATACAACCCAAAGGCAAACCGAAGGATTTGCTGGAGAGCAGCAGCCTAAGCCTTTTGTCCTAGAAAATTTGCTCATAACTAGAAAATCTGGCCAGTGTCCTGCCAGAATTTAAGCTCCTCAAAGGTAATAATGCTAATATCTATTGCTATAGCTGGTGACTAAAGACTGTTGTTTCTATGTGTTTCTGTATGTTACCCTTCCTCTTCAAAGCAGTGTAGTAGTAAAGGTTTGCTGTGTCTCTCAAAACAACGCTGATACTAAGAACAGTACCAGCTTGGCCCATTCTAAGGAAAATGACTGCAGGCGTCTGTCCCCAGGTGGGAATCTGTGTCCCTGGGGCAGCTCATCACCTGTCAGGAGTGAGGAGCAAAAGCCCCGGACTGCATCTTCTTTACCTCTAGGGAGGGAGAAACAGCTGTGGACAGAGGAGGGCAGGAACCAATCCTCTTCCTTGCTCACTCACAAAGAGGTGGAGAATGTAGAGAGTGAAGGAAGGCCCCCTGCTCCTCTCTCAACACAATTTGTGCCTTGCGACATTCACAGTGGCAAGGGCTGCTACTGGAAAGGGAACCAGAGCGAGTTCCTTCTTCAGCTTTGCTCCTTGAAACAGGCTTCTCCATTACTTAGTTTCCCTGTTTACAAAATATCCATAGTGTAAAGTATTTTATGAACTTCTGAGGAAAACTGAGATAACTGGCATTGTCCAAGCCAGTCAAAACGTGACTGTTAACGGAAGGCCAAAGTCAAGTTCCATGGTGGGATTAGGAAACAATCCCAGCAACCTCATTCTGTCTGAACAATACCTACCTGAGGGTATTTTATTCTAGGATGCTGCTCATGGAAGACTGTTATTCGTAGCACTCACAGATACAGTGTAACAAACTCTTGGTAACTTAAAAGACCGTTTTGAGGCAAACTGATTTTTTAAAGTTACGAAGTAAAAGGAGTTTTGGGCAGGAATTAAAAAAAAAAAAAGGATTATTTTGGTTGATTTTGAGAAAGGTCATTGCTTGCAATGATGTTACTCTTTATTTCATTGTTGAGAGAGTCAATGGATTTATGGACTGAAAAACACGTTTTTTCTCTTTCTTAGGCAGAAGAAATAATCTCGCCTCCTATAATATATTTTTGTTTTCCAAATGCCATCATTTATTGTATTGCTGATGTAAAAGCATGATGTTAATATTTGATAATATAGATTATCAAGTACTGGAAAGGTGAAGTTTTTTAACAAAACAGAGGTATACAGAGAAGAGTTCTGTTCTAGTTGTCATGACTATTATTTGTCTCATCTCTAGTTTAAAAACACAGCATGTAGTCTGGATAATTTGCATAATTTTTAGGTAGTTACTTTGCTCTAATCTGGGTATGCAGCATGTTAATTTTTACTCTAGTTAAGAAATGTGTTGGACCAGTATGAAATAACTGAGAAACTGGTGAGCCTGCTAGGAGCCTAGTAATATTTTTCTTATTTGGTACAGGCTTATTTATACATTCTTAAACTGGTTTTACAGTAAACAAACCACAAATAGAGGTAACTGTCTTCAATAGCTGGTTGTCAAGTACCAGATTTTCAAGTTTCTGTAAAATGCGACCTCTCAAGTAGTGTATTCTTACTGCAATGAGCTGGGATTTAGAGATGTTACTTTCAATAATGCCAACATAAACTTAGCAATTTACTCATAGCATAAAGTCTTAATATTGAGGTCAGAGTAAAGCCTATGACTGGCTTTAGAAGGGATATAGAGTTTGGAGGAGTATATTTTTCTGATTTTGGAGGGATTTGCAGGTGTAAACATCACAGAAAATATATATCAACTGCTTTCTACTGGGAAAAAAACAAAACAAAACAAAACAAAAACCAAAAAACAAAAACCAACCAACCAAACAAAAAACCCACCAAAACATCCTCCCCCCCTCCAAAAAACCAACAAAAAACCCCCCCCAAACAACGACAAAGACAAAATACTTCAGGTTCCACTACCAGCTTACACAATCACTCATATGCTTAAATTCATCATGCTGAAATTAGTCATATGTAAGAAATTGGTTTCCTGCAAGCATAAAATTTGTTAGGATTTATAAAGTTGCAGTTAAAGCCAGTGAAGCCTCTTCAGTAGTGGAAAAACTGGTACATATGAATATTTTCCAGTGACTGAATGCACTGACTTCATTCTAGGGCCATACTAAATATGCATTTCTGAAGGCATATTCTGCTTCAGTACATCAGTTGTCCCTCCTGTAAGTCCCTGGTTGAATTAGCACGTGCTGCTCACAGTAAGGCATTCTGCTTTAATGGGCATCAGTCAAGGCATATTGCAGCAAGATGACTGCAGGAGCATGAGTTGAGTGTGCTGTAAGAGGTGGTGCAAGTGTGTATGCATGTGTTTTAAATATTCCCTCTTCTTTGTTCAGCAAATCCACGGTTGTCTTCTCACTGGCAAGATGCAGGAAGAGTACTGATGTTACAAAAAAGAGTCTTTAACTTTCCGTTTTTTCAGTTCCTACTTCAGTGACAGATAGTCATTCTTCTGCTCTGCACCCACTCACTCAGCTTCACTCCAGTTTCTGCTCATGCTAATTATCACTTGCTTGTTCTGTCTCTCTAAGTGCCTTCTGAGCACCGTGCTTATGAGGAGAGGTGGAGAGAGTTGGGACTGTTCAGTCTGGAGAAGACTCAGAGCAGATCTTGCCAATGTATAACTGAAGGCAAGGTGCAGAGGACAGAGCCAGGCTCTTCATTGGTGGGCAGTGACAGGTCTAGTCATGTCAATGGACATGGAACAAACTGGAATATGGGAGGTTTTCTCTGAACATCATCAGGGAAATGCGGGGGTGACTGAGCACTGGAATAAGTTAGTCCAGAATCTTCATCCTTGGAGTTATTAAAAAAAATCTAGATATGCCCATTCCAAGCAACCAGATCGAGGTGACCCTTCTTGTGTCACAGGGGTTGGACCAGGCGACCTTTCCAAACTCAACCATCCTATGAATCTGTGATTCTGCTGTCAGGCAAAGCATGGTTACTCTCCTTACTTCCCATGAACAAAGTCCCAAACTAGATAGTCAAGAACTCTTAGATATCTTTTGGGGAACATCATTTACACCAGTATATGTGGTTTGAGTGGCATTGCTGAGCTTCTGGCTCTATTGCAAATCTCAAGTGTGGTCTAGGGCAGGTAAACTGAAATCCCCAACTTTAATTTCCTAACCATTAATAGAAAAGAGAGACTTGAAAATAATGCAAGGAATACATATAACTGGCTGCTCTTTTGTTATAAAATGAGCTTTTAGGACACATTTATCTGCAACTAAGTTCATTATGCTCTGGGAGACTGTGAAGTCTCATCCAGAGCTGCAGCCTGAGCAGCAAGAAAGGCTACACGGTTGAGTGGTGAAGCACAGTCTGTTTCATTTTGCTTACACTGAGCCTGTCTTCAAGGTGGTCCTCAAAGACAGCCATCAGCAGAGCAGTGTGGCAGCAGGTAAACATACAAACTTATTTAGGATGTGAGCCACTACTTTGAGAATTAATGGGGAAAACAATTACCTAGAGAAATTTGATTACCAGGGCCAACACAGGCTCTCTGTGGTAACTGGAAAACTGAAAATACTTTGTCAAACAGGCTAGTGATCTTAGTCTAGTTTCTTGATGGCTGAGTCTATGTTGCCATAATTGCAACAAGCCATGAACTAGATCAGCAGAGGCAGAGGCTAAAGGCTTAAAGTCTCCCAAAACTGAGACATTTTACCTGTGAAACTATCACTTCTAAATAAACTGATAGCTAATCCATGAAAGCACTTCAGGAGCACTCGGAGCCAAAAGAACATATTCAGACCACTTTGTCATTCAACATTACAAACCTTGCACCAACCACACTTCACATTTCTAGTATTTTCACATCACTCACTAAAAACTAGATGAAGAAATAGTGATTAAACATCAGGTAATGCTCAAAGAGGAAGAAAAGATGTATACAGAAGTGTTCATTGGTAACTAGGTGTCAAATAAATGCTTTCCTAGGCAGCATGGTGCTTGGATGACATTACCAATTCTTGAAGTATTTATTATGTGCCATTGAAAACTGAGAGATTTAAACTAAAATCTTGCAAAGACTTAAAAAATGCATGTTTAGCTTTACACCTCCTACATAGTTTCAGTAAGGGCAATTAAACTATTCACTGTGGAAAGCTCAGAAGGTGTGTAAATCTCTGCAGCATTAACCATTTCCCTTGATTATCTCCCCGGGGACTGGAAACAGGGATTGGCAGCTATCAGGTATCTAGGGTAAAATGGCAGCTTGTGTCATTGAATATGGGCCTAATTGAAAAATAGCATTAAGAATTGGGGAACAATTCTGACCTTTTTTCCTAACTTGCAGTGGGTGCTGTGTGGCTCCAAACTGGTTCCTGCAGTACCCCCAACTAACTGACAATTGCTCACCCATGACCAAGGTACATTTCAACTGTCAAAATAAGTATCTTTAACTTTTAAGGGGTTTTTTAAGTATTTGGCACAAAACTGCTGCGGGCGTGTGTTTATGTGTGTGTGAGGGGAGTGTGTGTTATGTGCATACGGAAGGCTTGAAAGCAGATCCTCTGCCCGGGTCGCGGGTGGGCTCCACCACCGATGGTGATGCTTCTTCTCCTCCTCTTTCTCCTCCTCCTCCCCCTCCTCCCCCCTCCACGGCTGGGTGAAGACCCGGTGGTCGCAAGAGCTTCGGAAGACGGTGCCGAGGAGGGGAAGGGGCTTGACGGGTGTGGGGTCCCTGGAGGCGGCGCGCGGAGACGGGCGGGGGTGCCGGGGAGGCGCCGCA
>WEIV01017819.1:22321-34608 GCA_013390005.1 Calyptomena viridis | reverse complement strand
GTGGGAGGATGATGCGCGGAGCCAGCGCCTCCCCCGCCGGAGGATGCTCGGCGGGAGGGATGCAGCTGCCGGGAGCGGTGCCCTGGTGCCCATTGACTCACCGCAGCTGCGACGGCCGGGCCGGGCTGGCACCGCTGCGGGGGGGCTGCCTCGCCTCCAGCTCTCCCGGAGAGGGGCAGCGACCTCCGGGCCCCTCGGGTTCCCTCCGCCTTTGTCTGTCTCGCAGAGAGCCTTGCCTTGGTGCGGCTCCGAGGCGCCCTGTGCTGGGATCGGTCCTGGACGCCCAGCGAGCGGGGAAGGGTGTATTTCGAGCTCTGTGGCCGATAGCAGAGAGTGGACGTCTCTGGGAGAGGCGGAGTAAAATCCCCCACACACCATCTGTAATTCTCAATTGCAACAAGACCGTACTTGCTGCTGGGTTTACTTCACCCCTTTTTCTTCCCCCCCATGTGTGGTTAAAATGAACTGTCGATGCTAGGCGTGGATGTTCGGCTGACAACTGAACCACTGTGATTTGCACGTATGCGTGCACCCTTGCTGGTGGGGTGTTGTGGGGTTGCTCCCGGAGGGGCGGCATGGGCTGCGTTTGTAGAGTATCTAGAAGTCTTGGGTCCCCCTCTGAGTGGTCAAGGGACTGACTGCTGCGAACTGCTTGTCAACGTCTTCACTTAAGTTTAGCTCTTAAAAAGACATGATTGTGCTGGATTTTATTTTTCTTTTCTTTTAACTGTCAGAATAAGTTTTTCATTAACTTCCCTGAATGCTTTCTAGGAATTAAGTTTTGCTTTGTTGCTCTCTTCCAAAGCTTATTATTAAAGTAAATGGTGTCATGATCCCAGCTGCACCTTAGATTACTTTTGTGCTATAAAGCAGGGTGTCATGTCACAAAGTAATTCCATGGTCTTAAACAGAGCCTAGTATTTTGTTAGAATAAAATTAAGAAATAAAAAAGTTATATAATATTCCTCTATAGTTTAAAAAATCAGAAATCATCTTTAGGAAAACATAAGAGAGAGAGATCACAGGAAAAAAAAAAAAAAACAAAACAGAACCCAAACACTCCCACAATCCATTATCAGTTTTGTTTGTTCTAATGTTGAAAAACTTGCAGAATTATCTGCAGTCACACTGACTGTTTTACTCATTCAGAAGAAGAACCTGCATCATCAGTGATAGGGACAAAGTTCAAGCACAACTGAAATAAAGCAATTGTTGTATTTCTTGGATTTGGAGATTTTTATATATTTTTTTTACATTTCAAAAGAGAATACTTAAGACATAATAAATTTTTTTTTTAATGTAGAGGAGATCAAAATAGAAATACTTTCACAATGGTTTAAGTTAAGAGTTGAAAAAAATTAGTGATAATTGAGCTTTTAATATTTGTTTATGTCTTGCTATTACATCAAGTGCTCTTATAAACAAATATATTTGTCAACTTTCTCCTTATTAAAAATGAAAATATTTCAGATGTTTTTGAACTTTGTTATTGGCAGTGTAATATTATTGGTTCAAGAAGGCCAAGTGCTGTCTGGGTCTTGCCCTTGGGTCAAAACAACCCCAGGCAATGCTGCAGCCTGGGGGCAGAGTGGCTGGAAAGCTGCCCAGCAGAAAAGGATGGGGGGGAGGGGTGGGAAGGGGGGTNTCATGCCTTGTGTCAGCACTAGTGTGGCCAGCAGGACCAGGGCAGTGATCGTCCCCCTGTACTCAGCACTGGTGAGGTTGCACCCCAAATCCTGTGTCCAGTTCTGGGCCCCTCACTACAAGAAAGACATAAAGGTGCTGGAGAGAGTCCAGAGAAAGGTGACAGAACTGGTGAAGGGTCTGAAGCATAGATTCTAACAGGAGAAGCTAAGGGAATTGGAGGTGTTTGTCTTGGGGAAGAGGAGGCTCAGGAGAAGACCTTATTGCTCTACAACTACCTGAAAGGTTGTATCCAGGTGTTGGGTGGTCTCCTCTCTCAAGCAACAAGTGATAGGATGAAAGGAAATGGCCTCAAACTGCTCCAGAGGAGGTTCAAGACATGAGGAAGAATTTGTTCACAGAAAGTGTTGTCAAGCATTGGAAGGGACTGCCCAGGGAATTCACCATCCCTGGAGGTGTTCACAAAATGACTGGATGTGGCACTTAGTGCCATGATCTAGTTGACAATGTGGTGATTGGTCAAAGTTTGAACTCAATGGCCTTGGATGTCTTTTCCAACCTAAATGTTTCTGTTATTATTTTTGATAGTTTCAGCTCTTTTTGCAAACTATGGGTTTATTAGGTTTTTTGTTGTTTTGTTTTATTTTTTAAGGTATTGAAGAACTGTTTCAATTATAAAGTAGAAATATTTCCTTTCTTATAGGAATTAAGATCGTGAATTTTTTATATAATTTTTAAATTGAGTTAGAACCTCCATTCTTACTGCTAATCCTGGTATGGTTTCATACAGGTTAATGTCACACTTAAGTATTTGTCTGACTAAAGCGAGGCTGGACTATTACAGAACAATCATAAAGGCAAAATAGTACATGATACTTGATGGGATATAAGAAGCAGAAAATTGTGAAAGTATGTTTCTCCAGTAGTACATGATAACAATATTTGTTTCCATAGAAGTTCAAATATGAAAAATAATATTTATTTTGGCACAGAAAGACTGTCAAGCAATACCAGATGATTTTAACTGCTGTAGTGCTTAGCTCCATGTATTAGCTGTATTGGATATTTTATACGATGTGATGTCATGCTCAGTGGGAAAGAAATAGGAAGAAAGAGATGTTTGAATGATGGCATTTGTCTTCCCAAGTCCTCATTACATGTGATGGAGCCCTTCCTTCATGGAGATGGATGAACACCTGCCTGCCCATGGGAAGCAGTGAATTAATTCCTTGTTTTGCTTTGCTCATGTGTGTCTCTTTTGCTTTACCTAATAAAGTGTCTACATCTAAATTAATGAGTTATTTCACTTTTACTCTTCAGATTCTCTCCTCATTTTGCTGGTAGTAGAGTGAGTGAGCAGCTGCCTGGGGGTTAGTTGCCCTTTGAGGTTAAACTACCATGAAGTCTCAACTTTTTCAGGGGATAAAACAAATGTACTGGTCAACTGGCTGTTAGCACTACTCTATATTAATATAATTTTCCAGCTGTGTAACTGTTTAACCCACTTAAACCATGCTGCTTTGTGTGTCTTCATTTTGTGTTCTAAACTGTTTTTCAGTTGTTTACACAATCAAGTATTGCATTATTTACATTTGACCCTGTCTTTATACAATGTTTTAAAACTCACCCACACCATAGTATGAAATAGACATTAAAAGAAAACAACCTGTAATTATTTCAACCCTATTCCATTAAAAACCAACCAACCAACCAACCACAACAAACAAAACCAAATCCAAACTGAAAAAAAAAGCCAACCGCAAAATGATCCTGTGTCACTTAGAATATATGGCTTATCTAAACCTTACTTTTGAATTCTGTCTGATTTGTATTCATTTGGGATGAAGTCAGTGTTACAAAGACAGATTTTTGTTATTCTTGCTGTTTTCTTCTCCTTTCCTTAATAAAAAGTTCTGAACTGTTTGGAGCCTTGAGACGTGTTAGTCCCATCCTGCTCACACTGGTTGTGAGTAACCGTTCAGCAATTTGGGGAGGGATGGGGTGGTGCTGATGGTGTTTCTTTTCAGATCTTGAAAGCTGGGTAACCAATATCTACAGATTTACCTGAGAAAGATCTCAAGTGGACTTGTTAAGTGTTAGAAGAGGCATCTGCACCCTGATTTGGAAAAGGACCCACAGTACCTGGTGCCCAGCCATACACTGTGTTAATAAGGTACTTGGGCAGAAGCACTTGATTAAAAAATGGACATTCCTTGCCCATGTTCCCTCCTTGGTAAAGCAAAATAGTATCATGAAATACTATATGATATTTCATAATCATGAAATATCTCAGCTTAGTATAAAGCTATAAAGCTTTGTATAAAGATATAAGGCATTTAGCTTATGGCATTGAAGCATAGCACTGATGATGAGAAGATACTGACTGTAAAAAGGCTGCTTGAAGCCTTACTCAACTATTGCTGGTTCAGAAGTGTAACAGAACCAGCTGTTTAGCAAGAAGTAAACAGTTTCTTGGACACTTCCCTGAGGATTTAAGGTAAAAAAAGTTTGCCTTGTCCATGTTTATAAATACATCTTTTAATTATGGCCAAATCTTAAGCAGAAGTGTGTAAATAGTTCTGCTTTTCTTGAACATCTTGAGACTTCCACATTAGCCACACATAAAGACTATGACAATGGACAAGTTTCAAAGCTCTTGTTGCTAACGTGTAAGCTAAATGGAAAAATCACCAGAACCATCTGCAGGCTTGTATTGATTACTTTATTGTATTTTTCTTCTTGAAATGACAAGAACAGCAGGTGTAATGGTTTGGTTCTTCTTATGCTGTGTTCTTTGTGAAAGAGAAAGACCTGTTTATGAACCTCTCTTGACCAGTCACAATTAGAACAGGTTTTTACAGTTTTCAGGTTTGTCTATAGCAAAATAATTACTAGCAGCAAAGCTCAGAAATAGGAAAAAATACATGGGATAGTATCTCTTCCCAGCAATCATCTGTGTTAAGTTCCTAGGTGGAAACATTGGGGTGTATCCTTCTCAAAATGTCAAGGACCTATCTTTTACAATATTTTTTTTTCTAAATCTGAGGGAATTTGTAATGAATGCAGCTGCCAAACACAAAGTGGAGAGCACTGAGAAGTCCACGTACTGAGAGAGTTGCATCAGGTCCATGAGTGCTGGAAAAATGCAGCCGTAAGCATTGCCTTGATTTCCAATGCAGTTCTTCTCCCTAAAGCAGGATCATGTGTAAGAAACATCACTGTACTTCTTGTTTTGTTTGAAGTATACTAACATTTAACTGTCTGCTAGTAAGTTCTTTAGCATGTAAAACATAAGAGAGAAGACAACTCTTGAACATAGTTCAAACAGGAAAAAAATTGTAGAGGCCAAAAAATATTGAAATATATTACAATGCAGAGCTTGTTAATTTAGGCTAGCAGTTCTCTTAAGAGATGCTGGTCTGAATAACTCTTGCCATGAAGGAAATTACTAGTATAGAAGTGCTCTTCTATGACTAAACCCAAACATCTTCAATAAATACACTAAAAGGACTTTTGCAAAGATTTGCTGCTCTTTGTCTGACCTTTCCATTCTTCCTTCAAACGGTGCAGGTAAACTTCAACAACCCCTGTAGTTATGCTTTTAAGCAATGCTAGACAGAACAGATAAAACTGTTTCTTCAGAAAATATTAAACTGCTTGGCAAAGAGAAATCTGGTGGATTAAAATGACTTCAACATGGAGCCACACAACATTCTGGACTTACAAAACTGTTCAGGATGATATGTATTTGTAACATTAAATATAAAATGAGCTCACACACACACACACATAGGAAAAATGTTAAAAGTTTGTAAGAGAACAATGAGCCTTAACTGTTTCACCACTGGAAGTCAGGAGTGTCCCAGGGCCCCCTTAAGTCTGCCAGTAAAAAGTTATTTTGTAGCATTTGCTTTCAGTGCCCAAAATATCCAGCAGTTTAAAGTAAACTGACCATTATTAGCACCTGTTTTCCAGTTTTTAATGTTTTCTATGTGCAAAATGAGACTGAGGTTTAACTTTCTGATGAGCTTGATGCGGAGCTTTTGACAGTTTCTAATACTCCAGGATTGTGGTGCATACAGAGGAAAGGGATTTAAAATAAAACTGATCACACAGCTGAAAGTCATAATGCAAGCTGAGAAGTTTTGCCATATACCCAGGAGAATAGTGCATGCTCTTGGCATGAAGAGGATAAGTTTGAATTCTTGCACATGAGAATGCTTAGTAATCACTAGGATGTGATACAGAAAATGAACCCATAATTTGTCATTTTTGTCCTTCAAGTGAGGAATAATCTAGTGTTTTATCATACTTTAAGTAGTGGTTTAGACAACAGAGTTAGTTGAGCAGGTCAAACTAAGCATGTGTGTATATGATCTGCCCGTAGACTAAGAGAGACAAGGCTACCAACACCTATTGCAGACATTTCCTTCCAGCTGCTTTCAGTGCGCCCTCTGCTCCTTGGAGTTCTATCACATTGAGATGATGAACTTGCCCTTTTTGCTGCAGAGAGTGTTTAAACACCTGATTCTCAAAAATGTTTCCTGTTCCATGTGGGGGTCCTTCAACTTGTCTGGGAGTTTATTTCAAATAGGTTGCTATACTTCTTCCACATCCATGGATTCCTAGATCGGGTAGTATTACCAGACTGCATCATACAGCACAGGCACTCCTGTGGTAAGGAACAAGTCCGTATTTTTAATAATTTGGCAATTCTCTGTGAAGTAGTCCTGAATTTTGTGTAATGATACACAAGCCTATGGAAGTTAAAAGGAGTATTGTTTTTAGATTCTAGTGATATCTGAAATGCAGTATGCTTATGGGTAAACTTGTCAGATTAATGCAACCAGACTGGGGACATTAATAAGCTTTAGCCCTACATATGCAAAAAAAAAAAACAAAAGAAAAGAAAAGAGAAGATATTGTTGTTAGGATTTTGGTGTTGTTTTTAGGTTTGGGGTTTTGGTTGGTTGGTTTTTTTTTGGTTGGTCATTTTGTTTTGTTGTTGTTGTTATGTAAAATCTTCATAGTAGAAGGCAGACATGCTATTCGTGTGATGACTGTATTCTCATTTTGCATTGTCTGTGTACTCTCTCAAAAGTGGTGGTGTTTAAAAATTAAAGTCCAGGAGGGTAAGACTTGGTGAAAGTGATGGAAAGTGGTGTAAAGGGGAACTACAGATGGAAAAAGAAACCACCTCTTGAACCACCTACGCTGGTACCAGATCTCAGTGTCCTTTATTTTACGTGTAGATCATTCTCTGCATATATTTCCTGTCTGCCTGTTAGTCATTTCTCTTACTTTTTGAAAGATTCAATTCTATCTCAACTCTAACTTGACTCTGTTTACAGGGTTTTTCAGTGTAGCCCAAAATGTATGTAAAATCTGTAGAATTGTCTGAAGTGTACATGTAAGTTTTCTAAAATCGCCTTCATCAAAAACTGTATGTAACTGTGTGGCTCCTAGAAAAAAACATGTGAAGTGTTTTATGATGCAGCAAACCAAACTCAGGATTATGGCTTAAGAAAATCAGCAATCACATTTATCTATATAGAGATAGATAGTTTTGTACAGAGCATTGTGAAAGGCAGCCTGCGTTTTTTAAATGATTGAGGGCATGAGCTTACAGTAACAGATCCACCTGAGGATCTCTTGTGTAGTACTGTCTCCCTCTGGCGCAGATCAGTAGGTGCATTTCTAGCTCAGTAAGTCACTAGTTCTGCAGGGCAGCAGGGCACCTGAGGGCATCTGCTTTGGGGCAATCTCACGGGCCATAAGTACAATGAGCTCACTCTACAGGAGTTCCTACAACTCCCCGAATACACTGATGCTTTTGGCTTTCATAGCTTGAGTCACCTTTCCTTCTATGTGAGGAAGAAGTGCTGTCCAAAGATACATTATTAATTCTGAGTAAGGTGACATGCTGTACAGCTTTTTTGGAGGCAGTGTCTAGTGCAGGTAACTTTATTCACTTGAGGGGACCATTAGTCCATTTGCTTGTGAACTTTATTTTCCCCTTTCAGGTCAGCCGTTTGTGTCAACCACAACCTCAGCCTTCAGCATCCAATTATTTATAAATGTCTTTCTCACCCATGTTGTCAGCTATAAAAGAACAAAATGTATTAGAGACATGCTGTTCCTTTGGATTACCTCTGACTCTGTGAATAGAGAGATATTCTGGAGAATAGTAAAAAAAATCCATGTATATCTCTATGCACTGATTTGGCTGTCCAGTGCCAAATATTTCATATCTTGAATATAGAAAGGGTAGAGCTTAGATCTTTTCTGAGAAACCCCTCAGCTAAATGGTGCTATTTTAGAATCTGTCTCAATATTAAATTCCTAATAATATAAGTTACTAATTTTGAAAATGTGGAACTAATTTTGTTGTAGATTTATGATTCATTGACCTCTCACCCTGGGTTCATACTGCATCCAAAGAGGCAGCTTTCTTTCTAACAGAATGGGAAAACTGGATCAACATCAGTTGGTTTCATAGCATGGAAGAGTGGAGCAGGAGTTGCAAAGATCTAGGCCAGCTGGACTCAGCACACAGAATTCACAGAAAATGCAGCCAAGTGTGAGTGTGTGTATAGATATTATAAAACTGTGTTTCAGTAAGAATTCCAGAGAAAGAACGGTTAGCTGGGGAATCTGCATCAGTAGGGTCAGCAATGTCCATTGCTGAAGTGGGCAAAATTGAGTACTGAAGCAATGTAGCTATTAGAAATCAAGCTTCAACATTTATTTGTAAGCCCAGGGCAAACTCCTTACAGCCAGTTTGCACATAGAGCTGTAACCTGTTACATTTATTTGGTTATATTTGGAGGGGTGAGGTCTGATTTCTATCACATTATATGCATGTCTTAATCAAATAGTGATATACTTACCAGTGGCATACCTTCCAGTGTGCCATTTAAGTTTATTTGAATGCGGAATTGAGCATGAGGTCTCTGATGTTAGCTTTGGAGCTGCCTCCAGCAGTCAATTTTCCCTTTGCTCTTAGGTCAACCATTTTGCCACAGAGACATTGAGCAAGGCTTTCATCTTCCCCTGTTGCAAATTTGGAAGGCTGTCTGGGGGCACTGTGAACTTGAATGTTGTCAATGGGCATCATTCTCCTGCAGTTATGTTTAATAATCATTGTGTCCGTTATGAAATGCAATTTATCAAGTTATTGTGCTAGACAGAAAATGAAGAAATATCTTTTAGAAAAGGAGAGGGAAAATGAGGCTTTACCTTTTTGTGTGTGTTCTTTTCCAAAGTTAACTGAATTTCTTTTGAGACCCCAGGGTAAGTGGTAATGTGATGGTTAGGGTGTTTTGTGGAGATGAGACATTCAAGCTCAAGTCTCTGTTTTGAAAGAGCCTAAAGAGGTTCTCCCATGTGAGTGCCCTGCTTCCTGGACTGTTTGCTATTGTGAGTTTCTTTTCCTCTTGCCTCTGAGACCACTTCCCCAAAATCCATGCTTTCCAAGTCTTGCCTGATGAATTGCTACCTCTTCCTTGTTGCAAAGACAGATGTTTCTTAAGTTGTGGTTTAATTATTTTGTGAAATAACACAAGTTTTCAGGAAAATGTTATTATATTCCATTTCAGAATAAAACCATTCTCATGTGTTAAATAGTTAGGGCTGTATGTTAGTGTTCCAAGCAGCATTGTGACTCATGAAAGAAGTGAGTAACTGCCATGTTAAACACCTTGCCATGGCCTTGCTTCAGGCTGCTTCATTTGCCTTAGATTGCAAAGTGAGGGAGGCCAGGATAACGAGACATCTCAAGTTTAGATTTCTTGCATTCTCATGGACATGTTATGGTGGGATGCAGCTGCTGGACAGCGCTCCATCCCTGTGGAGTTCTGGATGGCAGCTGCAGTGCAGTGGTGGAAACCTGGGAAATCTTTGGCTACCTTTGCTCTAGAGATTTGTGCAGACATAAAAAAGGTCAGTTGGAGTACTATGATGGTGTGGTGGATGGTTAGAGAAGAGATGGATGAAGTGAAGATCTGAGATGGGCTAAGCAGTGAGACATTATTGTTCAAGTGGGAAAAATGTAATCAATCTAGCCTAAGCTGAGGTGGTTGTGGAATGGGCATCTGTTGCAGGCTAGAGGAGGCCAGGACAGGGAGTTGTGTCAAAGGCAGAGAGGCTGAAGGGGCATGTGGGCAGAGAGGTACTTTAGGGAGGAAAAAAGATTTGTTTTAGTGGCGCCGGTGCCCTTGACACTTTAAAGTCTTGAGGAGATCTGATGTCTGAAACTAGTGATTTCTGTCCAGATCTTAGAGCTGCGCAACAAAAATGTATCTTACCACTCAGTGCTAAACATCAGATTCACTGTTGCAACAGAAATGCCTAGATGGTGTTCTGTGTGCAAAGCTGGAGTAGTATATCACTAAAGTAATTTAATAGTCTGTACTTGTCTCTGTTTTATTAATGATCCCAGCACAATAGCAGAGGACTCCTAAGTCTTGTAATTAAACATTTGAAAGCAAGAGAGAAGTGTCTAGTATTTCTCTAGGCAAATTGAAGACTACTATCTCTTTGCCAGTTCAAGCTCTATACTCTCAAAGGGAAAAAAAATTCTTAGCTTCACATGTTCTTTTCTCCTTGTCTGAAATACTGCTTCAGGCAAACCATGCTGGTTTGTTGTGATATCCTGATAGTTGCAGGAGGAATGTTGGTAGCTGAATCAGTGCTTTTACTATAAGATAGGAAAGAGAGCTTGCTGGTAGGATATTGTCCTGAAGAGAGTTTTGGCAAAAAGGATGGGAATGGTTACTTCCCCCCAAACCAAAATTACAACAACGAAACAACACCAAAACAAAACAACGAGCAGAACATAAGACTAAAAATTCTTCTAATATGGAGATACTTCTGGTATAATTGGTTCTGATATTCTGTGAACTTCTGTGATAAGTTTGTGAAATGATAGCATGTTTTCCATTATTGTAACCCCAATTACAATATTGCCAACAGAGGAGTCACACTGTGTATTAGCTCTGTGGATCTGGAACATGGGAATGAATTTAATCTTAATGGTAAGTTTTTCTTTCAGAAGTGATTTTCTATAAACATTGTCACTTCAACTGGTTCAATAGTTTCTTTGATACATTCTGGTAATTTTTCTCATTTCAGTGTGACAGAGCTTTTACTCCTCTGGTCCTTCAAGTGGGCTTGGACTGAAGAACAGAACTTGTTTTTTTCTCATACCATTAGTGGGTTAGAAAAAGGAATTTACAGATGTTACTTGAGACTCACACTCAGGAAAAGAGCTGTGCAAGTCTTAAAAATAATATATTTAAGATTTCATTATTGTATGTTAGATTCTGTGCATGTAGTGTTAGAGATATCAGACTTTTTCTTTCAGGTTTATGAAAGTGAAATATGATAAAATTATCAGTAACAGAAAAAGTAGTGGGACTGATCAGTCCCACTCACACAAAGGGTGTCTGCTTGCAGATACACACCAACTAGAACAGCCGATGCACATACAGATCTCTTTTGGTCGTTTGGCATTTTAGTGGCTTAGGGACTATCTGTATAGTTCAAAGAGTTCAGTAATGAAGTATCTTCAAAGCAGGGAATCTTTTTCATGGGTTTCACCAGATTTATACAAGAGGTTATTCTTAGATCAAGGATTTTTTTGCCCCCTTAGAGCTATAAGACATCTGTGGCCTTGCCTTAGATTTGAAAAACCTGCTGTGCTGAAAGTAACTCTTTTAAGCCCATCCTTTATGTTTGCTTTATTGTTATATTTCGTTTGGTTGCAAATGTCTGCAAAACTGCTGATAGTTTAAAACTGAAAAGGGCTCTGTATTTCTGTAGCTCACATGTAAAATCTTATCAGAGAACACTGGTAAGTGTTCCTACATGGTTGATGCATATGGTTGCCTGTCAGAGGATGACCCTTAATCACCACGCTCACAGCTAATTCTCGGATGTCAATACATAATGCAGTTCACCTAGCCATGTGTATGTTTACAAATTGGTGTATTATGATACATATATGTTTTTTGTTCTATGGCATTGTAAAAGGCAAATGAGTAAAGAATGTCTTCAGCATACCCTTTGTTTTATTTGGGAACACATATAGAGTAGCTGCACAGGATCCACTGGAACAAAATGGAAGAAAATGGAGGCAGCTTGCTCACAGTTGCAAGGAGTTTCCATTGTGTTGCTGATGCTGTAAAATGGATACTAGAGATGTATGATCATCTTTGAGTTTGGGCTGGAGAGCTACTCCTACAAGGTATCAGACAGATTTAAGAATATATGAGTGGGAAAGAGAAGCAATAAACTTTTGTGCACTTCCGAAATTTTTAGAAGACAGAAATCAGGTTAACACTGGTTGTGTGCACACATTATAAGAACATTTAACAGAGCTAGCTTTGTAACCAAACAGAACTAACGGAACATGAAGAAGATGAGTGTGGTTATTTTTTAATGTGTTTACCCATTAGTACTCTGGAATTTTTGTGTATCACTTCTTATCATAGAAGGAAGAGGAGCATTTTATTTCAAAATCTAATGAAAGAGCTTAAAATAAAAATTAAAAACCAAACCAAAACAAAAAACTTCGTATCATTTTGCATTCCGGCCTCAGTGCAGAAGTGTGAAATTCATGTATGTAGTCTAGTAGTCCAAAT
>WEIV01017816.1:828-58289 GCA_013390005.1 Calyptomena viridis | reverse complement strand
TATTTTGAAGATGAAGTCAACAATGCCAACTTGCTATATGAACTGGGAGGTGGGAAGTGGTCAGCAAGTACTGTATATGTATCTTTGCTTTAACTCTGCCTGTTTCTCTCCCTGCAAAAAGTCAGTAACTGCCAATTCCCTGCCTCCCTCCCATGGGGAACTGGCTGCTTTCCTCCCTCATTGGCATTACCCAGTCCTGAGTGTGCCCAGAAATTGCACTGCCTGCCTCACTGATGGTATTTCTCAGCAGTTCCTGAAATACGGGACATCATGTTCTGCTGTCATGAGACCCACAGCATGAGAGTGGGGAATCTAGTTTAAAAGGATAGGTATTCCCTGACCATGAAGTGGTCATATAGCCAGTATTTCTGGCTATATGTATTTCAGCACATATTCCCTGGAAAAATAAGGCATCAGAGAGGGGATGAAATCAGGACTTGTATGATATTCCAGTCCTCAGGCCTGGTAAAACCAAATATTTGACAGCTACTCTTCAGAAGCAAGTGAACTAACCAAATTGCTAAGTTTGAGTAGTGGTTTAGAAGGATACCTTTGAAACCTTCTGCTACTCTACCAAAAAAAATGACAAATGGCATGCACTAGTTCTGTTCTCATAGAATACCAAATTTCCATTTCAACAGATAGATATGGAGTCTCCAGAGGTCTCTGCCACACTTGCACATGCAACAGCTTTGTCTTTATTACTAAGCACAGGTACAGATGAGATGCCCAATGTTTTCACCCATCACCAACATGCCCCTGATGCATAACACAAAGCTGTCTCTCCACCTCCCCAGCAACACACATTTTTGGGATCGCTTTAACAGCTGCTTCAAAATGTAGTTAATTGATTACAGGTAGAAAGGATAAATTTTCCATGCACTGCAAACTCAATGTCAAACACATAACGAGAAACTGAGAAAGGGAAAAGCTTTAGACTGAGGTTTTATGAGCGAGTGTGGCTCAATAATGAAAGGTTCACAGCTTTCTAATGACTGCAAACAGCTTTGGGCAGAGCACACAATTCTCTGCTCCACAGATATCAGAAGTTGAATTTTCTACCCACTGAAACAAGCCACAAATTATCTACCCATTTCAAAAACAGCATGATTGTGGTCTAGGTAAATGTTTTCTCTGAAAAGGGGAAAATATGACAAGAATAATAGTCTTGTAGCTAAAGCACTGAACTCCAAGGACTTGAATGTTGTTCCTCAGTCTCTGAGAAGCTTCTTATTTCACTCTGGCAAGTCACTTTGAAGTCATCTCCCCTGGGATACAACTTAAAAAAATATATACTGATAAACTGCTAAAGTCATGATATACATGGGTTTCTTACTCTTCCATGCAAATTGAAATAAATTAACTACAAAAGAAAGCATTCCTTAACTTGTCTTTGTATGCTTCTAACCATATAGTCCTGTGCAATCAGCAGACAAACTCCATACTGTTTTTTCTTTGGCCCTTTTAGAAGGAACACCTGACTTTTTTCCCCACATTAAAAATAAAAAAGCATGCACACTGCTTTGTAAATATAACCCTCTATGACAAAGTCTTGATGCCCAAGATAAAAGGACAGCCTGACAAGAAAATTTTGATCATTCAGTTTGCAAAGTCTTTCATTATTTCCAAAGTTCTATTCAATACACTAGCAAAACTTGATTTTTTCCAGAATAAAGCCAGTGAGCAGACTTGCAAACATAGCACATGGAAGTACAGTTTGTCCTTGCCCTCCCACCAGTCTTGCCACTCATTATTAGCTACTTGGGAATTGATTTCCTATGGGGCTAAATTACCTTTTGTGATATTCCTGTTATCACCACCTTTGTCCCCATAATTTGGTCTGATGTGGATACTGGGAAGATAAAATGTACCATACATAATTTTAAGGCCACAGTTGAGAGCTGTGCCCTGAATGTGGCCTCAGACATGAAGTGCTTTCCTGAAATCTGCTAGTTTTAGGATCATAAAGAGAATCAAAAAACCAAAGCTATGTCTTGATCCACTTCATTGAACGATGCCCTTTTAAATGAGTTACAAGCCTACACATGAAATTATGACATGAAGCCTGTATCTTCTACCAGTCTCACCATGTTCTTTAAATAATGAGTTGGGGAAAAATAAGACAACAAACCCTATTCTTTTTTGGAGACACAACATCCGTGAAGGCGCATAAAAATCTTCTTGTTCCAATTTTAAACCAGCATGAAATGGACTACAGAACTGCATTTTCTGAATGATCCTAGACTCAAAACATGTCTAACAGTCTAAAGCTACTAAAAGCTACTAGAGACTGATGTTTGCATTTGCTTTCACTTTTCCATTAAGCTGTACCATTAATGCAGCAAATGAATAGAGGCATCATAAGCCACAGTGCTCTGCTATTTGGAAGTTGGCTGCCTCCTGACCCATTTACTAGTCCTATCTTAACAGAATTTTCAAAGAAATAGACTTAATGAATCATGTTTAGTCATGCCTGAATGCTCACTGACATTGTAGCTTAAAAGCAATACCTGCTCCCAAGGGACATTTTTGCCATATCTGCGTTCTGGATTGTATTTAATTATTTCCTAGAAGCACATACACTTCACTAGTGAACAAATACAATTTCATCTCTGCTGCTCAGTCCTTCCCATCTACAAATGGGGAATTAATGTTAGAGTATCTCTTTTGTAACTCATTTGAGATATGTTCATGGGAAAAGCTGTTTAACACAAAAGTATCTTTGTTGTGTAATCTTTGCCACTGATTTCTAGGAAAAAAGGGGCTGTCTTATTCTTCTACCCTCCAACTACCTGCCATTCTCTCCCTTAAATTAGGCCAAAAACCTACAGGTAGTCAAGTACCAAAAGTTATCAGCTGAAACTGAAAGGACAGTTCTTCAATTTGACTCAACATTGTAGAAATAAGTTCCAC
The DNA here is from genome assembly GCA_013390005.1 of Calyptomena viridis. Classification (NCBI taxonomy): domain Eukaryota; kingdom Metazoa; phylum Chordata; class Aves; order Passeriformes; family Eurylaimidae; genus Calyptomena; species Calyptomena viridis. Next base: position 55,376 of record WEIV01017816.1, on the reverse strand, counting down.
TGGACCGAGGTTTGTGCGAGCAGACCAGAACCTACCTAATAGTGTGTGAGACAAGAGACAAAGTAACAGGCCTTATTTATATAACTCCATACACAATCCTGTGGAACTTTCAGACGCAGTGTCTCCAGCTGGGCTTTTACTCAGGAATCCCACTGCCTCATTACACCTTGCTCCAGGCACAGGTCCCAACAGTGAGAGTGTGACCCACAGTGCCAGCAGGATAAGGGTCCCAAAGCATCAAACCCAGCAGAGTTGCTTCTACTATATCTGCTGCCAATGTGGCCTTACAACTGAAAAGCTGATCTCCAGAGAAGAACACTGAATGCCAAAACCTAGCACTAGTCTACAAATCTTGCTTTGTTTTCCTCACTAATGCACTGTTTTCCAACCTCAAGGAGTTTTTCTTTGGTTGCATTTGGCGTTTTTTGCACACAACCGTACCCCTGCCCTGCACATTTTTTTTCTTTTCTTTAAAGCAACGAAGCCCATCATAATGGATGAAAAAAGCTGACAAAACAAAAGTTTCTAACATCTGTCAGGCAGCCTCACACATCTGAGATTCTACAAAGCATTAATATCAAAAATTGCCAGAAGCATGCCTTGTGCAGTAGGGATCAGACTGAAAATGAACGTGTCACTTACTAAACTGACTAATCTAATTCCATGGTGCAAGTAACAACTAGATCAGGCGAGGGCAAGGGGTGTTAAAGGAGAGCTATCCACATCCTTCATTGGGGCATCACAGGGGATGTGGGCTGAGGATCAGCTCAGGGCATTCAGGTGAGCAAGGCAGATGCCACTGGGCACAAATCTGGCTGCAGGGAGACTTTTTAATCCTCTGTAAGTCTCCACAGCATGTTCTAGATGATTATGTGAAAGGATGGTGAAGATTTTATTTTAATATGCTTTCGACTTTGACAATGTCTTATTTCAAGCAAGTTATATCTAAAATAATGATATTTAATTTAATTTCCCATTCTTTCAGTGACACAGTGCCTGGCCATTTCTAACCTGACCTTGCTGATTTCAGGGAGAAGAAATATGACAGGTATTCCTCTTTTAGACTTATTTGAAAGCTCTGCAAACAGCTCTCTCTGAGCAAACTGCATAAGCATACAGATTTGCCTGATTAGTTTTACTGGGAAAATAAAAATGAAACAAGCAAACAAATAAGGTTGGGTATCCAAAGACAAGCAAAGTTTTCATGCTAATGAAGTAATATCTATCTAGACATCTCCATCACTCTAGAAAGGAAAACCACATCACATGACAACTTCACCTTGTGTTCAATGCACAAGACTTGGTATACTATGAGCATTTACTATTCGGAAGATATATGTTATCAAAGAAAGCATGCCAGGATAGGGAAAATTCTCACTCAGATCCTCATTCTTTCATTTATGAGTTTAAGAAGAGTAAGGAGCAGAGGATGGATTTGAAAAAAAAATTCTGTCAAATCCTAACTCAGTTCAGCTATCTGCTTTTCCTTTCAGTCTTACTCCTATTGCTCCCAAGTAGTATTTAGTTGTTGCCAAGCAGCAGAGAGCTAATTACTGCAATGTCATATTTCCTTGTTTTCATCTCTTGCTCCTTCCCACGTACATGCACACTGCTCCTCAACTTAGCTATACAGGATGAATCCCAAGAATAAAGGGAAATTGGCTCCAAGAAACAAGAGAACTGAAAGCATAGTTTTGCACTCAACCTATAGAAACACCCCCTTCCTCAAAGCACTTGCTCTTATTGGTAAAAATCACCCCTTAAGCTTTGGACATAGAACACATATTAACATCTCTAGCCAGGCAGCTGGCAGGCTTGGGCTGTGTTGCCAACCTACCCCCACAGCAGCCAGCTAAATATAGCAGATATTCCCACAGGAGATATGGTCACTGCAGTACTGGTGAAGCTCCTGTTGAGGGCAATTTAGAGAATTTAGTAGTTGTGCTGCAGTGCACATTGCAAAAAAAAAGCTGTAAGAAAAAACTAACAGCAGCTTCTGTCAGTTCATTGGCTAGAATGAAAGAGATGCCTCATTTTAAAGCTACCCGCTGTAAACCATCTTCTGCCCATTTTGTATTTCTTTGTTTCCTTACAATAGTAATCTTTTTCAGAGTGGTGGAGAGCAAAAAGATTTTGTCTTCCAAGCTACAGACTAGCTTTGCATCAGCACTCTTTCTAAGCCAACGATACACATCCCTATTAGCGCAAGAAGAATTTACTCCCTTCTCGGAAGGCTCCAGTCTATTTCTATATTTGAAACAGCAGAATGTCCTAAGAACAACTACTGCTCCCTTTCATACATGTACAAATGAGAAAGGGATCCAAGAATGCAGAAACAGTCTGCACATAAAAATCTAATAAAGAGAAGGGGGTTAGAGGGTCAAAAGGCAGACAAGGCAATGCCAAGCAGAGACTAACTGCATCAGAGACCAAGATCATCTGCATAGAGCACATCAAGTAAGGTGGTTTTCCAGCTCTCACAGCCACCATTCTTCACCATGAGTCGAGACACTTGAGTTCTCCACATTGTTTTCCACTCTCAGAACTTTTGCTGAATGCTAGAGGGTTATGATACATCAGAGGCTTTACTTGAATTTCTGCTTAAAAGATTGTGGTTTGAGTCAGCCCAACAGCCAGTTATAATTTAGAAAATCCACAGTTATGAAATTCATTGTGCCCATTGTGAAAGCAAACACCAATGTTGCCTTTCAGCAGGAGATCAGCTGTTAGCTTCTCTTTTCCATAACTGCTGATATACCACCTTCCACTACATGAGGGTTTTTTGAAAAATACAAAAGCAGATGTTAAAAAATAACACTTCTGTGCTTCCCCATCTTTAACCCAATTGCTTTCTATTTTAGCTCTAGGGTTAATGACCATGTCACATCCAGGGTCCTTGACCCCTGGGATTTATGAAACCAGGCCACCCTCCAAAAACCTCCCAAGGAAAGTTCAGCCATTGGTTTAAGGGGGCTACCATTAAATCTAAATGAGACCCAGGAGGAGAAACCGTCTAGTTAATATTGAAAATATTTAATCCCAGAGAGCCAATCAGAAATTCAAGTCCACTTACAAGAGCATGACACTGTAACAAATGCAGTGCATTATGCTTCTTGCATTCATGAGCCAGTCTAGATATCCTTTATGTTCGGGCACCTTGATACAGTTCCCTGTCTGGCAGGCAAGGGGAGGGCTGGGCAAGTGCAGTGTATATGTCAGTTGCAGCAGACAAGAACATCTTGTACTTGAGCTGCTTGTTGAGTAGGTTTGAAAGGCAGACAAACCGGCAGACTAATGAGATTTGTTTAACTGTGGTATTGAGAAGTAAAATCCTTATAACATGCTATCAATTTAAACAGGTTTGAGCACAATACCCAATTATCTCATCAATAAGAACAATAACATTTAAGGGTTAATATTCAAAATAAAAGCATTCTAATCTAAACTTAGTTTTGAAGAGATCCCAGCATTCCACATCCTTATTTTTTAGGCAATCATTACTAAAACCAAAAGATACCTCTGAAGGCTAGAATAACTGAAACTAAGACAGACTGAACCAACTCAATATATCCATTTCTGCTAAGCAACTGACTAAAGAGGTAAAAAAGTAGTTGGCAACAATCTGAAGGGCACTTTGACCAAGGAGGAAAAAGTTAAGCAAAACAAAGCGGCATGTAAATAAAAACAACAGAATGAAAGCATGATGAGGTAAAAAAAAAAATTAAGTTATTATTAAGTTATTCCACTCTGGAATTCTTCTTTAAAGAAAGACAACTTCATCCTCTATAATACCCTGAATAACCCTAGAAAGGCCTCTCAGTTGCAGCAGGAGGTACAAAAGTACACCTTTTAGCATTTCTCACTTCCAAGATTTGTAAGAATGATGTCACATCTGATATGCCAAAAACCTAAGGGTCAAGCAATAACCTACTAGCTCTGATTTGCTCATCTTTAATACTAATGTGAGTTGTGTATGCATGTGAAGAATTAATAGGATTTTCTGAGCAAGCAGCAAGGAGAACAACTCATGCCAATGGTCATTACACTAGAACACAGAGAGCACCATAACCACACTCATGAGCAAGAATATGTTGTTCAGGGAAAATAAAGACCTTTAAAATCCAATGGCTGTGTTAAATCCCATTACATCTGCTTAAGTATCTACTGGTTTTTAAAAGCAACTTCTTAACTTAGATAGTCTTACAGCATTTGCTGACACCACTACTCAAAATAAACAGATCTCAGAGAACTTTCTACAACTCATCTTTTCAGTAACTCAGAATCTTACTTGGTTTCAGACTTTGCATAACTATTGAAAAATCATGGCTGTAGACACAAGAAATGATTGCAGCAGGCACTGCATATTTCTCAAGAGCTAGATTTTGTTCCCTTCCCAGTGATTTGCCTGCCAAATGTCCCTAAATGAGTCATCTGTGCAGAGGAAATACCTCCAAATTAGCAGATTAGGAATGGCAGATTATATAGATTTGGGCACAGTGTCACGGCCACGCTCCTTCCAGATCCAAGCTCTCTATACACATGCAGCTCTGATGCCCCTTGGACTGCATTGCCCATCCATTCATCCTCCATCCTCCTTCCACTGCCAAGCAGTGCAGAGTCTCAGCACAGTGCTCCACCTGGACAAAAAGCATTCTCCTACAAGGGTCTGCTTTTCCTTGGCAGTGGAACCAGTGGCAAAGTGGGGAGTACAGAGGAAAACAAAGGCATGCAGTGCTAACAATGCCATCAGAACCATGTTCTGGCCTTCATGCACATCCAGGTCCTGGATGTGCACAGCAGGACACAGGTGGCAGGACACAGGACACCTATGGCATAAGGATTGGATAATTCAGCATAAGTTCAGTGTTCATTAAAAAACAGAGGCTACCACGAATTACTAGTGAAAACAATCTAATAAAGGGAAATCCTGAATAAACACAACCTGTTTTAATAATAGGCAAACCAGGCTTTTAGGCCAAGAAATTTTGTATATTATTCCAGGAATCAAAGTTACTAAGATATAAAAAGTAACAGGCCCACTACTAGTATTAGAAAAGACAAAACTAGGAATACTCTTGTTTGCATAACTTGAAGTTGATCTTATTTGGTAAGACTGTAAGTGTCCTAATTTGGTTTTAAAAGTAAAATCAATTGTAAATTTATTTAGACCAATTTACCTGCCTGCCTGTTGTACATCACTGGGCCTGTATTGATTGTTTGAGATGGAACTCATTCCAAATTGTATTGATTTAATTCATTAGCAAATTTTTAGCAAAGCATATTTTGTTGTTTCAGGGCAGAAGTACATAAAGCTCCATTTAGAGGCTGCAGGACTGGAGTAGGGATGGGAGGGGGCTAGAGTATCTCCAGTGAATAAAACTTACAACCAGCAGTAACATGAATCATCTGTTTCAGATAGAAGAACCATTTTCTAAACAACAAATAAGAAAAACTAGGAGTGGAAAATCCTAGATTCATTGATAGGGGAAAAAAAATCCAGTTGGTGAAATAAGACTGGGGTGAATAATTCATAAATAGTACAGTGTATTGGTCGCTTTAACAGACATTTTGATTTATAGATTTAAGTGCCTAAAATAGCTCAACAATTTATAAATAATCTCAAAATCAACAGATCATGAGTAGACTTGTCTGGCTTTACAGCAAGGCAGTCGAGCTGCATTTGTTACCTTGGCAACTGAAGGTACCTCAGTTACCATGGCTACAGCTCCTTTAGAATATGATTGGCAATTCCTCCCTCCCCAACTTTTGTAACTATTTTGAAAAGTAATTAAAAAAAAAAAAATGAAACCCTGGTACTCTGTCAACACTTGCATTGAGACAAAAGGTCTGCAAAATGCAAATTCCCAACCCACAAGGCCAGGTTAAGGATAAACTGATTTTTCCGCTGCAAATCTTTAGCTCTCAGAGAGACTGTTATGAACAGCTTGGATATGGGAATCCATAATCTTGGATCATGAGGAGCTTGATCATCACATACTCAACACGACACATCAAAACCCAGCTCTGCTGCTCCCTGAAAGAAGTGGTGCAGAATGGACTCCTAGCACTCTGTGTAGCAAGGTTCCCACAGCCAGGAAGCTGCCTGGATTGCTTAATGAGACATGGGAAAACTGTCAGAAGTCCTGAGTTCTTGTTTCTGAGGCAAGTGAGGTGGCAACAGGGAGTGCATTCCCCTTCCCAGACTCCAGTCTGTACCTGAGATGGGCTTCCTGTACTGTCTGGAAAAGACAGCTTTATGGAGGAAACCATTTACTGCACTCAAATCAGTGTCCTCTGAATTACCCTGAAGTTAGAGCAGCATTTACGTTGCTAAGCTGCAAGTAATCTGTTTAGGGAAGTTGCTTGCACCTAATGTATCAAGATGAGAATAGGTTTTTCCGGCTTTCCGGAAAACTGTCCGCCTTAATCTGAAGCACGGGACATTGAAGGAAGAGGTCACAATAGGAAGCTGCTTCTTTCTCACTGAGTTAAATATAAAAACATTTCAAGCTCTGATTGAGAAATAAATAATGTTTTTAAAAAAAACAAATCACAAACTTTGATTTTGGCACCTTTTTATTTCCAACTAGCTCCATGGTTTAAAAACACCTTTAACTTTTCCTGTCTGAGAAACAGTTTCTTATGCTCTCCTAAAACATTCATTTGCACATAGTTCGTGCTCTAAGCAGGCTTATGGCAGCACACAATTGCCACAAATCACTCAAGAATTAGAAATGGAGTGAGTGAAAATAATCCCTCTGGGGTAAATGCTGTTTTTCATCCTTGTTAACTAACAGAATACCTGGCTTGAACACAAGTCCTGCCTTTCTCCTCTATTCTCCAACTTCACACCCAGTACCCTGTCACCCATCTCTTTGTTTTCTGTAGCTGGCTGTATTCACCTTACTTAGTACCCACGAGTCTGTGAATTGCTTTTTTCAACCAAGTCAGCATTATGGACCACTCCTTCTTTTTAAAAGCCTTATTTCTAAATAGACTTTTAGAAATAACCATTTGCTGAAGCTCTTCTTTAAACCAGAAGGGCATGCTGCAGAAAGGACATGGGACAGCAGGTGTCTCACATTCAGCAGAGAAAATACATCCAGAGATAAACATCCAGACATTCTCAGACAGAAATTACATTCTTGAAATCAATGCACATCTGATGTCAGTCCATTTCACTCTGTTTGCCTTTAATTTTTATGCAGTTTTGTGCCTATTAAATGGATACTTGCTAGGGAAGATTTCCAGAAGTGATTAGCAATTTCTGGTGATTCAGAGTTAATGAGTCTCCAAACCAAAATCTCCTTAAGGGCCAGATTTTAATAAACCAGAAGTCTAATCATGTTAAAATACCTGATAAGAAATCTTAGTGTTCAGGACTTTGGAGTCTCATGACAAATATTGAAGACACCAGAAAGGGCAGTGGAAATGTTTTCACCCTTTCCTATCCCAGAGTGGCCATTTCTAATGGCATTGATGTCACAGGGTGGCACAAAGAACAAAACTCTCAGAGCCTACACATATCTAAGCACTGCCCACACTCTACACACACACACCCACCCATGTGCTCCATGTTGGGATTTGCTGCACTGCAGGGTGAAAAGGAAGAGCATGGCTGAAAGACTGAGCTGGAATTTCACAATCAGATGGCTTTGAACTCTGCAAACACACGTTCTGGGGGACTTATCTTGACCAACAGAAGCAGTACCCTAACAACAGCTCAGCACTTCAAATTTCACAGTTTATCCTTCCCTATGGAAGTTTGGATACTAAGACAAAGGTTTTGAACCTAATTCTGCCCTAATTTTGCCCCAGTCTAAGATCTCAATACTGGTAGTTGTGTAGTCAAAGTTAAAACAACATACTTGAGAAATACAGGCTCTAACCTTTGAACCTCCCAATCACCTTGTTCATGGGACAGAAGTAGTACCTACTTGTTTTGCCTTACAAAACAGTCACAGAGATTGATACCTGCATTAACATTTCAACAGCACTTCTAAGGCATAGAGTTCCCCACTGTTAAATGCTGTATAATGTTTTGGGTTCTTTGTAGTTCAGGTAGACATATAATATTCAAACAAAGCTATTTCAAATGAAAGATATTTCTTTTATGTTGGAGATTAGAATTCAGAAACTGAGTTGGTTCTTCAACCACAGTTCACATCATACCTGCAATGAAAATATGCCACAGATGATACAGCCAGAACATAGCAAACAATAACAGATGAGAAGATCCTATTATCCCACAAGATGCTGAGTGCACTGCAGGATACAAGCTAAACACAGTTGCATAATATTGTTTGCAAACCTCTTAAAATACTGTAAATTCCTTTCTTCTTATGCAGAAAACAGACTTTCTCTAGGTTTAGGCTATGACTTACCTTATGATCCTTTCCTAATATTCCCATCTTTCTTTTAACCTTGTCTGCACAAGAGGTTGGTTTTAGAAGTGTTTGCTTGTTGCTTATGCAGCACACCTCACAGTAGGTGTTTAAAGGGCTCCTCCTGGGCCTTTTGCAGCCTCAGCTAACAGGGGTTAACAGATAGAGGTATTTAGTGCATTTCCCCAGCACCAGATGAGATGGTAACTCTCACAGTATCTACTTGCAAAGGGCTGTTGGGAGCCCTTTTGCCAATGCCAAGCAATCAGCCCTGCAGCAAAACCCTGGAAATCCCATCTGCAAGAACTCCACAGCTGCTAACACTGAACTGGCTTATGGGAGGGGAGGTCACTACCTGTAACTGATAGCAGGATTAGTGTCACATGTGCTGTATGTGACACTAATCTGGCCTTAAACACATAATAGCGAGGACAAGTTTTTTATTGCTCTCCTCCATATAAGCACAATAATATTGTTTGTCTGTAGGTATGCACTAATGTAGCTAGATTGGGTACAGTGAATATACACAGTGGGAGAACAGATTTTACCAGGGAAAGAAAGGATGCTACAACCCTCTCCTTTAAATCAGGATAGGTGCTGTCAGCAAAGGAGGTGGGAATGTGTGCTAACTGCTCTGTACTACATACCATGATGGGTGCCCATGCAATGGCAGGTGCCATCATGAGTTTGGGTTGTAGCTGTCCTGTCTCTTCCTGAGGTTTTCTTTTTTGGTTTTCTTTTTTGGTCAGAATCTGCTTCATAATGACTGGAAGTCCTGGACAGGCACATGATTTGCTACAGTATTTTAGAGGTACCTTCAGGGACAAAAGACCTATCTAGAGTTTCTGTGCAAAGTTCAATGTGATTCCTTTTATTTAGGCAAACTCATACTGTGGAAGGTGCTTTGAAATGTAAAGTGCTGCCTAAGTTTAAAAGAGCTACCAGAGCATACTGGAAAATAGGATACCTAACTAGTGTTATCAAGCTCCACAGCAAAAGGACATTTTCCTTGTTTTTTACCTATGGAAGCAATAATTTCTTAAGGCAAAGACATAGTATTTCAAGAGTTTAAGGAGACAGCCTAAGATGCTTAAAACGAAGGTGCTCACTACTGAGAAAAAAACAGCTTTCCATAAATATCATACATGTACTTGCCCACAAAACTGGAATCTCACCACAAAGAAAATGGGCCATTTCCCATGAGAGGTAAGAAAAAAAAGAATTATTGAGGAAGCGAAGTGCGTGACCCCCTGAACAGGAGACTGGCACAAAGTGGCCAACTTAATGGCTCCAGTTGCTTACTGCTGACACATTTAAGAGTGGACACACGGAAACACAGGAATAAATATTTTCCTCTTCAGAGAGACTGTAGAACTGATGTTGGAAAAAGGGGATGATGAAATACCAGATATCACCACCATAGCCCCTTCAGTCACTGACATGGTAAACTTGGAAACACAGCAAAGGCAGGATCTGTGGGTAGGAGACTGTAACAATTATACATCTTGTACCTGGGAACAAGTGGAGCAGAACTCCACAAAGGGAAATTATCAGCAGTAAAAGCCGAGGCAAGAATTTGTGCTACCATTTGCTTGTGTTTGGTTTTTGGAATAGGAATCAGAGTGGGTCTTGTGCAGCAGCACCACACAGGAGATCAACCTGAATTCCTCTACAAGGCAAAATACCTGGAATTCCACATATCATCCCAAATGCTGGGAGTGGGGCAGGTGATCCTTTGCCTGGCTATAGGTCTGTCCTTCTGGTATAGACTCCTTTCAGAGTGTGATGCCCCCAGCATGATGCCTCTGCCTGGGAAAAGCAGCCCTGGCACACCTGGAAGAGAGGACAGGGGTGGTGGTTGGCAGAAGAAAAGGCAACACAGGACAGGAATCAAGGGTTAGGAAGAACCCTCTCTGTCCCTTCTTATGAGGAGAAAAGACCTGAAAACAGTGCTCTGCAAAGAGTTACAGGAGGGATTTGAGGCTACAGAAATGCCATGACACTGAGGCTATTCCTGTAAGGTCTGGTCCCAAAAGTGGTCTCTACCTTCCTTTGGGTGGCAAGTCCCTCCCATTCAGGAGGTCCTTCTTAATCCAAGGCCACCTCTAGTGATGGGAGATACCCTGGCAGGTGCACAAAAGAGGAGAACAGGCCTCTTTGCCAGTTCTGCATCTCCACAGTCCTTGAGACAGGTATTAGATAGCTAATATATAAACAATTATTTATTTAATTCATTTAATATATTTAAATAAATATATTTAACATATTTCTATGTGTAATTTAGCATATTACAGCTTTTTTATATATAATTGTATGATGTATTATTGTATCTATATTATTACTTAGAACACTGCATATAATAGATAATAGATACCATTTTGTATTGTAATTAAGTACAGTGTAAGTAGTACACACTCAAATATATACGTCTATATTTATAATTTTATATGAATCTTACTCTTTATATATGTATATACAAAAGATTGATTCTCTTCATATATCTTCATATATATTTAGGATTTATTTATTGAGTGGACATTTGCAGCCACTCTGCCATAGCAAGTGAACTTTGAAACTCTTCAGCTGGTTGTGGGACTAGCACTGGGAAAGAATTACCATGACTATGTATAAAGATCAAAAGATCCTGTGTTGTGAGAACGTGGCTCTTGAAAAAATCAGTCAGCACTCACCGAGTCCAATACCCTCAATCTTTTTGGTCTGAGTCAAGACAAACTATATAGAATCATAGAATCCTTTCAGTTGGAAGGGACCTTTAAAGGTGATCTGGTCCAACACGCTGCAATGAGGAAGGACATCTTCAACTGGATCAGGTTGCTCTGTCCTACCTGGCCTTGAATGTTTCCAGAGGTGGAACATCTACCTATCTGGGCAACCTGTTCCGGTGTTTTACTACCTTCATAATAAAAAGATTTCTTCCTTATATCTAAATCTAAATAAATCCTCTTTCAGTTTAAAACCATTTCCTCTTGTGCAATTGCAACAGGCCCTGCTCAAATGCCTGTCTCCCCTTTCTTATACAACAAAAGCTATTTTGAAAGTTGCCTAGAAAGCTACCAACACAGTTTTATAAGTATTTTGTCACTAATTTGGATATCTAAAATGGCTCACAGCCAGTCAAAACCAAGCACAGACAAAGACTGCTGTCAGTGAAAATTTTGTATGCTTCCATCCTGTGTGTTATCCTTGCACTAATTAAGGTGTGCAATAGACTCTGCCTAACTAGGGAATTAAAGTATTCTTTGCTTTTCAAACTCATTTGCTGTTGGTGTCACTTGATGTTTTATAATAGTTACAATTATAAATTGTTTTGATATAATTTTATAGAATTATATAATAATATTGATATTTGATATCTAGGGTTTGTACAGCAAAGGCGCTAAAAGGTCTCAGTATTTTGTAACATATTTAGGCCATCCAGGATCTTAACAAGGCTTTTGTTCTGCAGAATGGTAGGGAAGAACTGTGGCCATAATGCTTTAAAAGCAGAAACTGGTAGCTATGGCTTAAGCTAAGCAAACAATATGGAACAAAAAGTGTCTACAATACACTGCTAGTCATAACCTGGAAAACAAAAAAATTAATGAAGGAACTGTTTCTCTCAATAATGTGAAATTATCTAAAATGAAGCAGTCATTGAAATGCCTGGGGCTTATTTTTAGCCACCTGTGTTAAGAACTCTGTTTTTTCAGGGACTACATCATCTGTGACATCTATCCACATAAACTGCAGTGAAAACAGGAAATCCTGAGCTCAACATTTACTGGCACCAAAGGGATTCCAGGGCTTGCAGTTTTCCAGAGTAACAAGTTATTTTGGGTGCCTCAGTTTCTGAGGCACTCAGCTCAACTATCAGAGGGTAAACACTCAGCTGCTCCCAGAATTTAAAGCTCTTTGGAACATCTCCCACAGAGTCAGAAACTGAGGTTTCAAAATCCATGTTCAAGTATGAAATAAGTTGGTGTCTACCTCCAAAGAGGAATTCTATCATCATTACTTTTCCTACACTGTTGCTTTGGGAGACAAATTGGATTAAGGACCCCACCATCACAGGCACTGCAGACACAAACTGCTCATCACCTCAGGGGCTGATGCCTTCTGGATCTTCCCCTTTGTTCTACATGGGAGCTGCCAGCATCCTATTGCCTGACACACCCCACCAGCTACTGGTGAGTGTATGTGGAAGGTGTGCAGACACACCTGACACCCTGTCTGAGGCTGGTTATGTAGCCAGCTTACCCACATTTGAAACTATTAAAGATTTGACAGGTAGTTATTTTAATTTGTCATGAAGCAGAAGTGTTATTGTACGATTACAAACACGATCTAGAATAGACTCCAAATATCTTGGCTTAAAAACCACAGGGAAGAAAATCAGCCTTGTATGTTAGGTTAGGGAGTTCTACATTTAGGACACAGCTTCCCTGTGTTTTGGGTGTTTCCTTCTGGAGTTTTGCTCTCAGTTCTTCCACACATTGGAGGATTTCCTCTTGCAAAAAAAGATAAGCAAGCAGGGCATGCTCTTTCTAAGGGAGCTGGAGACCGCTGAGCACCCACTACCTCCTTGACACCCGTAACAATTGCATTCCTCCGTGGAGCTGAGGTTGGTAAATCAAACCTCACTCCAGGTAGACTCTGAATGGCTGCAGAAATATCTCTCCTGCTCTGTGAAAGGCTTCTAGCACCATTCCAAAAGTAGGTTTGAGAGGGGCTGTACACCATATAAGCATAAGCATGTGAATTAATCCACCTTTGGGCAAGTCACAGTGCAGAAGCTGTAAGAAGAAGGGAAAAAAAATAGACTGGCAGCAAGTTAGAGAGGAAGCAAGTGTGATTTTCTCAGGAGATAAAATAGCATCCAGAACAAAGGTGGTGAGGTGAGATCCTGAAAATCCTAACGTATGACACTACCACTAGTCATTGCTACAAAACTCTCCTTTTCAGTTTAGAACAGAAACTGTGCAGAGTCCAAAAAATGTTACCTACTGCCTAACAGAAAAAAGACTGAAAACCCTAGTATTAATGGGCAATTAAAGTTCCCTGTTTCATTTGTCAAGTGTTAGTTTATGTTCTGTGTATGAGATGTTACATGGCTTTTTCAGTTTCTTTAATTCTAGAGCTTTTGACAGAACTGACAGCGTAAAAGTATTTGGCATCATCTGAAAATGAGATTAATAATTACATGGAGTTTATGCAGCAAAATCATGAGCATATGAAAACAGGAGTCTAGGACTCATGGAACATTTGAAGGTTTAGTGGTTGTTAGCTTACAAAAGAAGGAAAACATCTGCGAATTTCTAAATTCTTAGCTGTGATGGATATGACAAAAGTGAACAAGCTTAAGATGTAGCAAAGATGATTCAGGTTAGGCATTAGGAAGAAAAAATACAGATAAAATATGGTGAAGTACTGAGATAAATTTCCTGCAGAATTTTGTGATATTCACCATTGGAGGTCCTCAACAACAGTCAATGAGGCTGTCTTTTGGGAGTGAGCAAAGACTGCTTTGGGACAGGGAAATGACATTTTGGAGGTCCCTACCAAATGTTTGTTTCTGCAATCCCTCAAAGGGATGGAAGGTTTACTTTCACACTTACTGCTCCTCTGCAGTGTCCCATACACCTTGGGGCCCTTTTGGAATTAAGAATTAAGAGTTAAGAATTTGGAGTTAAGAATTTTCCACTGAGCTTGAAACATTTCTTAGTCCCACCATACTGTCTCCATATAGTTCTCACTACCAGACTAGGGAGTGGGAAAGAAGCTTGCAAAAAAAAATTCACTTCTCTTCTGTGTCAATGTTCCTAATAAATCACAGGACTTAACCTGTCCTAGATGAAACTGGAAAACTTGCCTGCGACCTACAAAGAACCATTCCAGCCTTTGCCTGGTGACCACCTGGCTGCCCATGTGGCCACAGAGAAACACTGTCCATACCACAGTCCTGACACAGTCTTGCTTACCCCAGTAAGTACCTTGTCAAAGCATATGGATGCCTGCTAGGACTAACATTTTAGAGATCATCTTCTAATTTATTTATTGCAATGTCAACACCGAATAACTTAAGCATATTTTCCACAGATGACTGCACATTTTTTTTAACACGCTGTTTCATGTCTGTGTGCCACTAAGCATTCCAAGATTTTTTTGCAAGCTGTCATATATTTTTTGGCATTACATAATCATTTTATCCATAAGCTGCTAGTGGACCTTTTATCTGACTTCAGAGCAAGCTCTAGTCTATTTGCAAGCCTCCTTCTTCCTTTTGTCTCAGCTACAAAACATGAATTTGAATAATCTTGTGAGTGAACCAGCATGTTTGCTGATATGAGTTTCTCTATCAATTGTCTTATCATCTCCCTGAGAAGAGCTTGGTGGTAACATCTTATTGTGCTTTCATAAACTTACATCACATCTACAAAAGAAGAACTGGATTTTTTCCCTTGCAAATAATTTCATTTTCATAATCATTGCTCAAAGGATCTCAAAACATCTTCCATTAAGATTCTTAATGAAATATTGCAGAAGTTGCTTTTTGACAGTCCTAGCTTTTGCTCACTTTCACAGCATTATCTTGTTGCTACTATCATGTGCCTACATTTAGTCATCTGATCAGTCATACAGATTCAATATTACTTTCAAAAATCCAGCAGAATTACTTGCACATTAAAAATGAGTCATTTGTTTGAATCAGGGTCCATATCTCTAAGAACGCCTGGAAAATCAGTCTTGACATAAACCAGCTTTCATTTAACCCATACTTTGGCTGAGTTGCAGCAAAAAGATTTATCTCATTGTTAGATATTTTGCTGATACATGGACTAAATTAAATTAATTTTAAATTAAGAGTAGTTAAAGCACTGTTTGCAGATTAAAATAAAAACCAGACAAACCTTTGTGATTCAAGTCACAGGCAAATGTTGGTTTTTCATGCAGGTGTGGTAGTTTTCAGTAGTTTTCATCAAGTAGAGGAACTGTTGTAGAAGAAAGTTGGTAAAGTATTTGAAGACATACCTTGTGAATGGAAATCACGGGACTTTATGCAGGTCTAGCAAAAACCACAGGTCTCTAGGTGTATTTGAATTACTGACATTTTGTAGAAAAACAACTCATGTGTTGCCAGCAGTGATGTGAAATTCTCCTGAGCCTAACTTGTTCCTGCAAGTATTGACCAGTAATAGACTTAGTAAAAAATTACTAGGCTTGGGAATTTTTTTTATTTTTCTGCCCACACACACACCCCCCAGCCCTCTCTCTCTCCCCCAAAACAAGGAACAAAACTCCAAAACAAACTAACCCCAACATACTAGATCTCACTAGAGTCACAACATACTTTTCTGGAAGCTCCACAGTACTGACAGCTCCATCATTTCTCCTTCAGAGACAAAGCTGTGTGGTGAGATGTATGTTCTCATCTCCCATTTCAGTCTTGGCAAGCCCTGGGTTTGCCTATGAGAGAAGCAGCAAACCTCCTGCTGCTCAGAGGCCCTGCTCATACAGACTGAGATGACAACTGCTTAGCTCCTGTTTTTTTGCTGGTTCAACAGGACTAGAAGGGTTATCGTGCAGTGATTTAAATATTTTTGTCATCAAAACCATAACTCACTGGAATAGATCAGCAGGAAGAGAGGGTGCCACTTATATAGAAAATTTCCTGATGTAGGAAACTGCACAGATTCAATCAAAATGCCACCTTCCCCTGCTTTTCATCCAGAGGTTCAGGGAAGGGTAGAATTTCCTGAATTTCCCTGTAAAAGGATAGGGATTAAGAATCACTTTTTAAAATATTTCTCACAGCAGCTGGAAAGGGAAAGGCTGGCAAATCTTCTCTGAGTGTGATGTGTTTCTTTTCTCCCATCTAGCTTGAGCTAGGGCTGTTAGATGATTCTGAGCAGTATCAAAGGAGAAGAGCACATGTCTATGACATGCAGCTGCTACTAACTCACTCTGAACGTGTGGTCTGGAATGAATTATGAATAGCATGTCGTGTAGACCACTGTTTCCTAGAAAACAAACTGAAGTTACTGAAACTTGACTTGCAAAAGCCCTGCTGCTTCCACTGCCACCACCCACTTTTCTTGTCTATAGTCCAAGAATGCTGTCTCTCTTAGCAAAGACTCAGCCAAGGTCTCCCTTCCCAGATCCCCACTCCAGACATACATTGATCTGGATTGTGAGCAGACATGAATTGGCAAACAGTCCCAAGGCCCAGAGAGTCTACCAACTCAATCAAATAATAATAATAAAAAAACAAACCGAAGGATGGTGCAAAATATGCAGACACACACGCTTTAAGACTAAGAATGTGTCAATGGTGCAGGTTGGAAAAGAGCCTCAGTCTGATTTCTGTCCCAGCACTTTCATCACCAGCCTTCACTGCCCATCTGCACTGAAGTCTGGAAATTCAAGGCACCATATGAATGAATTCTAGTGGGTTACCCAGCATATTTGTTTAAAACCAAGCATAAAAAAAAATTTCTTATCTCCAAGACCAGAACTATCTTAGAAATGCAAGGTAAAGTGCTTTTAAAAACTGATTCTGAGAAGTAAACAGCAGAACCTGTGTATTTAATACTGTCTGATCCAATTCTCAGCCCTTTTTTCTAAGTGAGCCTAGCTTCCTAATCCTAATGTATTAGAAGGTTTATTTGGGTTTTTGAGGCTGTCAGACTTTTTGTTTTCCTTCCATGCTGAGTGGAAAGATGCTGGCTAATTATTCATGAGTGATCTAATTCCATTACCTTGCTGCTTTTACAGTTATGCAAAGTTGATGTGAAACACTACTATTCTGAATTAATTGGTACTTCATATTGCCACTGCACTGGCAAAAATGTCTGGGTTAGACATAAGGCAGTGGAGAAGCAGGCACTTGAGAGAGAGAGATAGACAGACAGACTTAATCAGAGGCAATATAAATTAGATTATGAACTAGGGGCATGACATCTTTTAGACTCTTTCAAAATAAACTTATTCAAATATAATATATCTTCTATTAACAGAAATTATGCAAGAGTGTAATTTCTTCTCTCTCCAGAATGAAGACATTTTAATATAAATTATATTCTAATCAAAATGTCCTCTTTTAAAATTTCATCTTTGCCTTCTCTTATGGCCTCTGTGGTTTTGGACAATCTGAGATTTTTCTTTGTTGGTATTAGAGCCAGAAAAAAAAAGTGATGGCAGCAGCATATCTAGTAAAATAGAAATAATTCACATGTGTCAAAGCAGATAAAAGATTTTTGATCACTTCAAACACTTATTTACATATATTTTTTTTAATTATAGAAAATGTTAGATGCCATTCTGTAACTCAACAGCATGTAACTTCACTTCCTAAAACCCTCACTCCTTTCCCCCAGCCCATTCAGATCCTAGGAAGAAGAGAAATTCTGCTGTGAAATGTAAGAAGAAAGAATATTAAGACCACTAAAGCAATCAATAGGTTTCATTAGTTTTCAGAACCTTATTAGTGAAATAAAAAAACACAAACTTATTTTCAAAGAGAATAGAACAGGTGTGAGTACCCTAGTCTTCACTAGATTTTATCAGCATTGCCCATCTCTGGATTTGACAAGCTATCATGTTAGGCATGATGGGCGATCTCTATTGGTCTCTGATGGAGGACCAGAGAGAACTCTTTATTTGGATGCCTTTGGTAAGAATCAGTGTTGGTCTACCTAGAAAAAAAGTATACTTCCTGATTTTTGTGCTATTAGATTTTGTTTACAGTTCGCTAAATCTCGTATCGATAATTAACAAAGAAAACTAAAATATCCAGAAGAGAAAAAAGATGAGGACAATATGACCTCGGGATCACAAACATGAACCTATGCAAATGATATATTAAACATTCATTTGCAGTAAACTGATAAATTTCTGTGTCACAAGCAGCTGCCAGTGAAAAATCAGAAATGGTTGTCAGTGAATGAATCATCAGGCCTATTTCCCAGTATTTCTGCACTTCTTTGAATCAGCCAAGAGACTGGGGAACTTTAACAGGACCTTTATTAAAAGGCTGCTCTCCACAGTCTTTTACTTTCCATCCATGCAGTCATTCTTCTAAAATAAAAACCAAGGGACTTTCAATATTGAAGCATGGAATGATTGAGGAGCATTTTTACTTCCAAAATATAACATTCGTTTTAGGACTAGATAGTAATTCAACAGAGAAAAACAGAGTTAAATTGGAGAAGAAATAGTGGGATTCTTCCTGTCAGTACCATTACTCAGACATAGTCTTATGAAATCTCAAAAGCAGACTCACACTTGCAAAGCTCCAAAACATACAAGAACATGCCCCTCCCTGAGAAAGGGCTCTGGATGCTGTTAAATACCAACAGAAGGAAGCAAAGGCTTTACATTCGTTTAGGAGGTGCTTCATGCTCTGCTAAATGGACTAAAAGCTCTCAATTTCCCTCTGAAGCCAAGGTGTGCAAACACATGGAATAACAACAAGAGAGATCATGAGTGTGATGTTCTCTGCTGATAACACTGCTAGCATGTACCACTGCAGAGAACTTTAAATGCCCTGTCAGAATTGGTTATTTGTTCCCTTTAATACAGCAAAACATCACATTTCAAGACACTTGCTGTGCAAGATCAACCTGAGGGTTGTCCCAAGCAGGAAAAACTCACTCAGAAGCTATACTCATGTACACCAAGAGGAGGATTGCTTTTTGAGTCAGCATAAAGAAAGGGGCCATCTTCACAGACCCCTTAAAATGCAAGACAGTTTTATTCTTCTCTTTGCTTCTTATCTGTGAGTGCTACCTGACATAAGGAGGTGTCAGCATTTCCTTCTGCAGCCTGAATTCTCAGGGCTCTACCGACTACATAAAAAACTGCCACAGGCTGAAATAAAGCAGACATGCCAAGATTACTAGGAACATTTTCCTGACTTCTTGGTGCAAGACAGATTTGTTTCTCATTTTACTCATACACAAACAATTAAGCTCTGAGTATTACCAATATTGTGCACAAAATTAATTTGATCACTTAAAAGACTCTACAAGTTACTTTTCAAGAAATCTGTTGATATATTAAAGTCAGTAACATTTAGATAAAAGCATATAAAACCTATACACATTTATATAGAATCACAAAGCACGAGACCAACACCAGCTGGTATTTTTTTAACCTATTTTACAGATGGAGAAACTGTTCATGGAGAAATTTCCCTGTTTAACAGGAGAATTTCATATAAAGATACCCACAGTCCTGCCTCTCCATTTGTCTCATCTTCATATTGTTTCCCTCCCAGACATATTAAGCATTGATTTTAGCACATATCAGCATGTATAGTAGATCATCACATAAGAGTGCTGTGAGAACCTGAAGTGTTTAGGGGAAGCTACTGTGACAATGATCTCTTTGGCAAAAAAGCTGAATTTGAAAAGCAGAAGAGCCTGTTTGTTTCTGTATCCTTCCAAGTTTATTTGCTCTCACTGGCCAAACACTGGCACAGGCTGTCCAGAGAGGCCGTGGGAATCTCTTGCCTTGGAGATACTCAGACATAGATCTGGGAAGAGCAGCCTGATACAAATTTGAGGTTGTACCAAATGATGTCCAGAGGGCCCTTCCAACCTAAATGGTTTTATGATTTTATTCTCTTCCAGTTTCTCTGTATTCTATTAAATGGTACACCTCAAACTGTGGCAAATCTATGCTTTTGACTTTGTTTGCTAATATGGAAGGTCAAGTGTAATTCTGCACTAGGTCTACCCAGAAAAGCATATAGAAGGAACTTCTTTATTGCAGGAGAGCTTGGGCAGCTTGAAGCATAGGTTATTTTTATCAGGTCTACTCCTTTGGCAGCAATTTTGTTTAGATTATTGCACTGCATCCCCTGGCAACAGAAAATCAGAAGAAACTAGTTCTTTTTAACCTCTATTTCAGTTACACTGCTTAAACAGGAACATTATGGGTAACAGGACACTAGAAAAATATTTGAATAATATCTTAATTATCACAGTTGCTCATGAAGACAGTGAAATATATGATGTCTCTTGTCAAGGTGACATAAAAAACAAAGAAGATAACAGGCACAGAGAGTGAAATGGAAAGAGGTATTACCATGCCATTCCAACACACAATATGACTTAGATATATGCAAATTACTTAATTAAAGAAGGATTGATCAGAGGAACTGTGGTTACAAGACTTGTGAATTTTGACTTGACTGTACCAACTGTACCCAAAAATTATTGTGGAATACAACCAAGAGAACTCCTTTAGGCTGAAGAAACACCGAGACTAGCTGAGAAAGCTGTAGTTACTCAGCCCGGAGAAGACAAGGCTCCAGGAAGACCTTATTGCAGTCTTGCAGTACTTTAAGGGGGCTTATAATAAAGATGGGGACAGATTTTTTTTTAGGAGGGCCTGTTGTGATAGGACCAGGGGTAATGGCTTTAAACTGAAAGAGGGAAGATTCATACTAGATGTAAGGAAGAAGGTTTTTACAAAGAAGGTGGTGAGACACATGCACAGGTTGCCCAGAGAGGTGGAAGATGCCCCATCCCGGGAAATGTTCAGGGCCAGGTTGGATGGGGATCTAAGCAACCTGACCAAGTTGAAGATGTCCCTGCTCATGGCAGGAGGGTTGGACTAGACACCTTTAAAGGTCCCTTCCAATACAAACCATTCTGTGATTCTCTGAAAAGAAGGAAATGAAATAGAAGAGTGCAATGCTCATAAAATAAACCCTTATTGACTTTGGGGGCTGCTACCACCTTCACTTGATGAATGAAATTGTAATCAAACATCCTTAAAAAAAAGATTCCTCTATTTCTGGTACAAGTCTTACATTGTAATAAGAACCTCTGTAAGGAAACTGTGTCTGGTGAAAGCCAATAGATCTGTTTCCTTTGGGATCAGCTGACAGGCTTACCCAAAATGTCTTTCTTGCCCTCCCTGTGCCCCAACCCCAAAAGATCTGGAGAAGGGAACTGAAAACAGAAGTGTTTAGGAGAGTTCAGTTTCACGTGTAATTGTTCTCAACCTGTCCCTGGGACTTGGCAAGAAAATCTGATGATGCCAAACAGGACTCTGCTCCTTGCTGTAGAGACTGCCTCTAGTATTTACTTGCACCTTCCTGAGATCTGAAATACTGCAACTGTCACTAAGCTGGGAGCAGGAGGCAGTCACCATACCACTGACACAATGCTGGGAAAAATCTTCCATAGCAGTTGTCCTAAATGCTGTGCTCTATCTTTAAGACAAGGAACGTAGAATTTCAATATGTCCTTGACCTTAAATCCCACAGAAATCCCTGAGATTTAAATGCTTGCTTAAATTTATATTCACACTAAGGTGCTATCTGTATAGGAATGGATTTTAGCATGTACTTATATACTGCTCTCCCTCGGTTTCAGTGTTAGGCTGTCTTTGCAGGTACGACTTGGCATCTTAAGCCCATAGGAAGAAGGCTTGGCCTTACCTTTTTAAAAGTATTTTATTTTAATACAGCCCTTGTCTCTCCCCAGTGTTTCAGAATCAAAGCCCCTGCACTTAACTGACTGCTTAACATTTCTCTCGTATTTTTCTTTCCACAGTATGTGGCATTTGCCTCCCTGTTCTTCATTCTGGTCTCCATCACCACCTTCTGCCTCGAGACCCACGAGAGATTTAACCCCATTGTGAACAAGACAGAAACTGAATTCATCGGGAATGACACCCAGGTGCGGCACTACAGGGAAGCAGAGACTGAAGCCTTTCTCACCTACATCGAAGGTGTCTGTGTGGTCTGGTTTACATTTGAGTTCTTGATGAGAGTCACTTTCTGCCCAAACAAGGTGGAATTTATCAAAAACTCTTTGAACATCATTGACTTTGTGGCCATACTGCCTTTCTATCTAGAGGTTGGACTCAGTGGCCTGTCTTCCAAAGCTGCTAAGGATGTCCTGGGCTTCCTCCGTGTAGTCCGTTTCGTGCGAATCCTGCGAATTTTCAAGCTGACCCGCCACTTTGTTGGGTTGCGGGTCTTGGGACACACCCTCCGTGCCAGCACAAATGAATTCTTGCTGCTCATCATATTTTTGGCATTGGGCGTCTTAATCTTTGCCACGATGATCTATTATGCCGAGAGAATAGGTGCTAAACCAAATGACCCTAGTGCCAGTGAACACACACACTTTAAAAATATCCCCATCGGCTTTTGGTGGGCTGTTGTCACCATGACGACCCTGGGCTACGGAGACATGTATCCTCAGACTTGGTCAGGCATGCTGGTGGGGGCCCTCTGTGCTCTCGCTGGTGTGCTGACCATTGCCATGCCTGTCCCTGTCATTGTGAACAATTTCGGAATGTATTACTCCTTAGCTATGGCTAAGCAGAAGCTACCAAAGAAAAAAAAGAAGCATATCCCGAGGCCACCCCAGCTGGGATCCCCCAATTATTGTAAATCTGTCGTAAACTCTCCACACCACAGTACTCAGAGCGACACATGCCCACTGGCCCAAGAAGAAATTTTAGAAATTAACAGAGCAGGTAGGAAACCTCTTAGAGGAATGTCCATCTGACCGTTAACCTTCATCCCGCGTAGTGATTTAAGATTCAGCCAGACTGCTTTCTTAGAGCAATGGGTAGCACATTTATCCATTCTAGTCCCACCATCACACAGTGAATAATATGTGTGAAGTCTAGGTTGCAGGGACAAATGGTACAGTGGAGGCTGATCAGCAAAACTAAGGATGAGAGCACGCTCTAGGAGCCCAAACTTTGGTCCTGGTTAAGGGCATACAAGTCTCAAGATATTTCGAAAAGCTGTTACATCTAGTGGAAGAATTTTGAGAGTTCTACAGCTGTGTTGCTGGACTGTGTAATGCATCTCAGAGGCTCCTGAGAGCTGAATGCTTCATAGAGCAGAGTAGGAGCCAAGTACTCAGCAATTACAGAGTTTTCTAACAAAACAGGGCTGGAATTCGAAACAGCCAGATGCTTTCTCATTTGTTCCCATTTGGGACCTTTCAGCTGTTTTAAATAGCAGATATTGTACATCTCATTACAGAAACTAGGTGCCTAGTAAGTTGAAAGGACAACTATACCATCATGCATATTCATGAGACAATCCCGTCTCTTTCTGATGATTAACTGCAAAGTAGAACAACAGCTCAAATTCTTGACACTAATGCAAAATGACTCACTCTGAGACAAGACTAGATGTAAGGATGTTTATTCCATGGCATGCAAATCAATCTATTCTATAATATTACGCTAGAATTTAGCATTTAGAACTATGAAGAGTTTTGAACCACATTTTCTAAAACATGCTCCTTTTGCAAGTATGGGTTGGTGAGTTACAGCTCTTTCAACCTTCTAGCAGCAAAGGCCAACTGGAAAAGGTCTGACTAGTCATTACTAGCTGGTTTGGCCTAAACAGTGATCGCCTCATGATATGTATTCTTATTTCTAATTATGCTGATTCATGTTAGCAATAGGTGAAACCAGAGCAAAATTAACCATAGTAATTCTACTGGGAGGCGGGAGGGAAATGGAAAAAATACTAGTCACCATGGAATATATTATAATATCCCATGGCTAGTGGTTAATTATGGGAATATCTCAGTTTTATGAGACTCCTCCTATAGCACACAAAATTACGGGGCTCCAATTTGATTATTTAAACCCCATAATCTACCTCTACCCATGGAATATCACTATTTATTCTATGGAGTAATTTGAAAGTAGATAACCATGTTGAAAACAAAGCCAACTTCATTTTTGGCAGATGTTCAAGCCAAGTAGACATTCTTCAGCCTATTCAGAATATCCCCTGTATTAGATAGGACAGATTGCCAGCCAAGTGATCTTAACTGACATATAGTTCATAAGAGATGTTTTGAAAGAGTTAGCATATACCTATGATGGTCTTGTGTTATCATTTTTTTGCTTTGAAGAAAATTCTAATTTGTTACTCATTGTGAGTGAGGTATTCTCTTGTCATCTCATAGCCATGCATGTTGATGTCATTGTGAGAAGCACAAAGAAAGTGAGACTTTCCTTTGTGTGTGACCTCACCAATGCCAATGCTAATTTCGGAGGGGAAGAGCTGGTGGGGATCTTTCTCTTCTTTTCTATTATCTTTTCTCTTCTTTTGTTATTTCTTTTCCCTTTTGTGCAAGTATGTAAAATCCATTCAGAAGGTAAATAGCTTTCATTTTGTTTTTGTTAAAGGCTATTCCATTGCAACAGGCCAAGCACAATTCACATGACTGATAGACTGTATCAATTGTATCTTTGGCGCATAAGCGATGGTTTTATCATCCATTCCCCTCAGGTTGCAAATGCTTATCACAACTCATGTTCAAGCAGCAAACTAAGTAAATGTCTTTGTGGTATCACGTATGAAGAGGGAAAAAGGGCACAACACTATTGTGTGTCTCCTACTGTGAGCAATATGCCAACTACCCAATTGTAGTGCAAAAGAGATGCCAGACTCTGGAGTACTTTAGCAGTCAGCTACGGAATGACTCTGCTCAGAAATCCCATATTTTATAAAGTTCCTTCCATTACCTACCCTGGTCCTCTCCGGGAACTAGAGGACTAAGAACTCTACGAGTTCAGTGCAATTCCACAGTGGTATCCTGAGAATACGTGTAATTTTGGTTCAATGTGGAACTGTTTTGCCACCATCAGTGCTCTAAAATCAGCTGTTACCACAATATCCATGAAGTATTGATAGTAACAGCGACTTATCTATTTCTGCAATAATTAAGAGAGACTATTTTTATATATGTAAGAAGCAACAAAGCACACTTACACTTCAGCTAACAAAATGGTAACACTGTAGCTGGAGTTCTGTTTCTGATAATTATTATGCACCACTAGCAGCAAAAAATATTGCCTGCATCTTTTAGCTTCCTAATAGGAAAAGATCTGTGTTTGTGCAGGACAAAAATGAAAAATCATAAGATCAGAACCAAACTGTTAAAACAAGATCTGCATTACCTTAGATGTTGAGATTCACTTCTGTAGTATGAAGCATGCATAGGCACTGACTTATTCCTGAAACTATCACCTGCACCTTCTACAAAAACAGACTTGCAAGCAGTGAATGTTTCCCATACTGTAAAATATTTGGATGGGTTAACAGCACCTAACTGTAAACAACATTGTTAGTTAACACTGTACTAAGAATACAGAATGGGTGCCTAACGTTTCTAAAATAATGCCTGAGTTGTCCAAGATATTTCTTGTAATTTTTAACTGTAAAGCTTCAGTGTGACAGTGTCTAGGTCACATAAGATCATGTGATTCATATCTAATACATTATTAAGAAAAAAGCCTGCTTAGGTGCTCAGATGTAAAGGACATCACATGAAGTTATTAATTCCATATATTATTTGTGGTGGAAGGATTAAACACTTCACGAAACAGGGATGAGTATGCAGTAGTTCCACATATGACTGTCTCTCTCTGGCCCTCTCATGCACCAGTTAAGCTGTTCCCATCTGTTCTTGGTTCATGCATGCAGGGCCAAGGGGGCTCTATGGAGAGCTCTGCACAGCCACGGCCCAGTGCCTCCTCTCAGGCTGAGGAGCACTTTCCTGGCACGGACACAAACAGCAGAACTGTGCCCACAGGCTGCACAGCTGCTGCCAATGATTCTATGGTCATTTGCAGGCAAAGCAAAGATGCTTTGAATTTAAATTTTGGTAGGTTTGAATTAAATTTTTTTAATTGTCCCCAGCACTCTCAGCAGCTCAGTCCTGGGCTAATCTACACCTGGCAGGAGGGTATCTTTAATTAACAGCACTTGATTTTAATTTGATATAAAGGATGTCAGAATTTCATTCTACCATACCTCCCCTTCCTGCAGCAACCCTTTCTGCTTTCCCTCCCATCTGATCCCACCAATGGGTGGCTGGGAAAGCAGCAGAAGAGAGGAAAGGCACTTCAGAGTAGAGGATCTTCCAATACAAACTCCAGGCAGGCCTTTATATGCAGCATTAAGAAAGTAGAGTTTCCCTCTACAAAAAACATTGTCTTCAAGGCAGTTTCTAAGCCCATAAATTCTCAACTGCTTATATAGTGCCTGGAAGAACTGGGTCTGATACAAAGGAGTAGATTTCACCTGATCAGTCTGACTAAAACTCCTTGACCTGTAGATATCTTAGATTATAGAGGACCATGTATCCCCTCACTTAACATATACACACCAAGTTCTAGCATCTCCATCTCAAACTATTAACTTTGTCATGTTGCAGTCTTGTTTACAGGCCCTGTTCAAGATCGGGGCTTCATTTTGGCAGCATTTTATATGTAGCAACCACTATACTACAATCAAGTACCCAAGAGACTAAGTAGACAGCAAAGAGAAGATGGAAGTAATCACCAGTATTTTCATTTCACACAGAGCTTAATTTAACTGAGCAAGATTACTTGAAGGGTCTGTGGCCAGGCCACTAGTTGAATATATGTAAATAAGCATCAGTCACAGTCTGCTGTGCTGCAGTGTCTTTAATCTAAAGGCTTCTGAGTATTTTAAACAGCCAGTATTATAATAGAAGTAAAAAAAAAAAAAAAGAAAAAAAAAAGACACCTACAACCACTTTAAGTTGGCTGATTTCTGTCCCAAAGCCCACGCCGTCCTACAGGTGTAAGTAATTTCATTCTGTACATAGTCAAATTTTTAAGGTGCAACCTCAAAACATGCAAAACAAATATTAAAAGCTCTCAGTTTTGTTTCAAAAATGTTGCTCAGCTCCTCAGTCACTCTCTTCTTTGAGCTGTGTGCTTACCTGCAAGATATGTTGACTGCAGAGTTACGTTGAATCAATGTAATTTTCCAACACTGTAAAAGAAATTTAGAATATTAATGGAATTTATAACTTCATTTGATGCCTACAGTACTGTCTGGTGCCACAGAGCAATGGTCTTAAAAACGCATCCATAACACATAAGCCCAGGTGATGGGTTATTTGGGTTTTGTTCAGAGATCTACCCAGAGTTTTTATTCTTCTAGTGTTACAACACCAGCACACACAGTGTTTATATTGACTTTAATATGGCCAAAACAACAATTTCTCACCTCTCTGATCCCCTCTGCATGCAGCTTCACTTCAGCTATACTCCAAGGATATCATACCATATGCTGCAGCCTCTTTCACAGTGTCATAGCTGTAAAATATGGGAAAAAATTACTAGAATTCAGGCACCTAAGAGGAGAGGGAAAATGTCTGTCATTGCTAATACAGACTTTAGCTTCAGAAAAAAATTCTGTGGTTATTTTACTTATCTGCCCCGAACCCAATTTTCAATAACCTACTCCTAGACTATCCCTATGTCTGAATAGTAAAAGTAATCCAAGTCTATGACTGACAGAGGGACACTACACAGTTGCAGTGACTCCAGTGTACTCCATGGTCAGATGAACTGGAACAAGCTGTGATGTTAGGAGCCTATTATTTCAATGCAATTTCCTGAGAGAGAGCCGATATGCTTTTAAAGAAATAGTATGGAATTACCCATTCCAGCTTTATCACTCATGCTGAAGTTTCATTTCTGAAGGAGCTGCTCTTTTCTCAGGGCTTCATTTTTCATCCCTTCTGTCACCATAACCTAAATAACCTGTATTTCTTGTGCAACACACCAGTTCTAACGTCAGAAGTGTGCTGAGCACTCTAATTCTAGTGCCAATGCTCAGTGGGAACTGGGAACTCTTGGCAGTTCTTGTCAGAGGCCCATTATGCTGCCTAACATTTCACTGTGGTTTGTGAACCTCAGTGGCTTTTATGGATAGCAAAGGATTGTTAAAGCCGTAGGTATGTAGTCACTATGGTGGTCCCTCAAACCACAGGGAACCAAATCTTCTGATCAAATGTCTTTGAACATGATAAAAAAAAATCTCATCTAATTTTAGTGTCATAAAACCTTTGACCCTCTTGTAAGATGAAAGGTAGAGAGCAAAGTAACTACTAAGAGGTTAGGTCTGTTTCAGCTCAAAGAACTCCAATGTTTCAATGTGTTGGGCATAAAAAACAGCAAAAAAGGCAGTAAAAAAGGTAATAGGGAGGTGGTTTTTTTCTTTCCTCACTATACTTAGCCTTCCTAGCCTTTAAAAATCAAAAACTCCTCACTCCAAAATAGCAAATGAAGTAATGATCACATCTTGATACCACTGATGATGGAGTCCTTGGGATCTAATGGAGAAATTGTTAACAGCTCAAAATAAAAGGAATAACACTCAGTTCTTCTCATCTAACTAAGTTGTATTTGCCTGAGATGTCCCTTATATTGGAAGAAGAATCAGGCAGCCTCAGAGATGCCTGATTCACTAATTCACTCATTTATGATGTGAACTGTTCTCTGGGGGTGTCTTTCTCCATAAGAGGTGGCAGGTGACTGCAGCTCTAACTTAACATCCTCAGTTAAGTGCCTACAGTTATGTGGAAGCACTTTGGATTTACTCCTTGCCCCCTGCACCATGTGGCATTTCTGCAATCTCATAGCTGTAGGCCACATGCAAAGCAGAATTTATAACTAACATAATGTAATACTTTGTTGTGCAATTATTCATCTGTCATTTCCAGTAGAGATAAAACCGGTGGGTGTCACTTGTACTATGGTGCTTGTTTACTTTAGAATTTGAGTAAAAAATAACATCCTCTATACCAAGTAATTTGAAAGCAAAAAGGAGGAGCTATGAATTCAAGCACAGTGCTTTATGTTTCCTGCTCTTCTCTGGCACTAGGTGAGATGTGAAAAAAAATTAAGAATTAGAAAACCTCCACACACAGACCCTATGGGCCAGAGCCAGGGCTGAGTGTGTGTAAGGACAGGACTGCACTAAGCTGAAAAAACCTGCGGAACTAAATAATAAAATTTAGGACTTTTCATGCCTTAATAATTCAATGAGCATGAGGCATTTTTAGTCATGGGAAAACACAGATACAATCACTTCAGCCAAATAAGACCAACCTGTGCCAATCCTCCAGCACAAAGCAGATGTAAATATGGTAAATCCTCTTTCTCAAGCACATGCCTGCTACTGCAGCTCCCATGCCATCCAGTGCAGAATGCATTTCTGGAACATGAAAGAGGTACTCTTGGCATCTCTTCCTTCTGCTCGACAAGTATGATTGGTGTTTGCAGGACAGATACAAGAAAAGGCACCTCTGTGCAACAAGTACATCTCTGCTGCAGTTGAATAAACAGACTAGATAACTTACCTGTTACTACAAAAGGCATGGGGCAAAAGAGTGTAGGGTATGAGGTCCCAGTTCTGTGCCCAGTCCACTTGCTTAAATCCCTCTTAGACTGTACTTGCTGGAAATTTTCTCCAAGCATTTTGGCTACTTGCTTGTCTGTTTATAAGCACAAAGCCAAAATAACAAGCAATGTACCATTCCTGCTGACATTGTTCTTTGTATTCATCCATATTCCATGTCTCAGACACCTTCCATACTGTACAGATCATCATACTGTATTCCTCAGTCAGAGCAGTGACGTAAGATTATAACATGACTGCATTTTCCTGCAACTTCTACCTGACACATCAATGAACCACTGCCCTCTACAGAATATGGTGTTAGTGAGACTCTCAGAAGTTCAGGATAGGTATAAGTGAAAGCCCAGAAGGGTCAGGATAAAACTAGGAAGAATCTTCCAGAGCTCTTTGCAAGCATTTCCAGGAGCAACAGTCCTCAGCAATGCATTAAGCACATATGCAATAATTCCTGTAATAGCAAGTTGCACTGGATCTACTTTACTAGAGCTCCTGTACTTCTCTAGCTGTACCAACAGGTAGGCAGCCAACATACTGTCACCTCACTTCAAGAGGTAGTACCTCTCAAGGGTGATATTCTCTGGGAGTGATGTTACTATGTTGGCCAAGTTAGTACTGGGAGAGACGGTCACCACCGTCACTGGAGTGCCTTTCCTGGGGGACACGGCTTCCTGGAGGGACCCAGGTCAACACGGTGGTGAGTAAATGTTGAAGAGGTAGGTTGGGTTGGAAGGATTCTGCATTCTTCATGTAGCATACTGAATTCTGCTCTTGTGCCAATGTAAAGTCCATCAGTGTGATATCAACTCAGAGGAACTTCACAGCAACTTTCAAAATATGTAGTAATATAAAAATCAGGAAACTAATAAAGATACCTAGATAAATACATTTATTTTAATGGCCTTAGAATATTGGGGTAATTAAAACTGAGTTGTTATATAGGAATCTTTTACATGTTCTTCACATTTTCTCTCTTTTTTCTCTTTCTCTCTTCCGCTCTGTTTGTTAACATTTACTTGTTATTACTGTACGTTGCTTGCGACTTGTGTATGTTACAGACTGTCACATTTTATTCTGTGAAGTTTTTCTCCAATTCCCATCAACCTGAGCTCCATGTTGGGCAGCCGAGGAGATTACAGTACAGTTCTTTAATGCAAAAGAACGAGGAATGTCACAGACTATAGGTAACTTCACTGAGGTTGTGACACAAAACCTGATGCAAGGTATTAATGCAAAGAGTAAGTACTTGGTATGAAAATAGAGCTACTTAGTTAAATTACTTTCTTTTTTTTTTTCCAGATAGTCTGCATGAGAAAAATTAATTTGCATTACTCTCCAACAGAAAAAACTCCCAAACCTACCAATTTAGGATTTTTGTCACTGCCATTTTGAAAACCAGTGGTGCCTACGCTGACACATCATTGCTCATTTTCAAAGGCTTAAACCCATATTTTCTATGCTGTTCTTCTCTATGCTATACTTCTTTCCATACACTCCAAGTCATAATTTCATCATTTCATCATCCTCTGTCTGTGGTTTAATATATCTTCTCCATAATTCTTTTTCTAATTTAATATAGTTGTATCCCTTTCACTCTAAGGACCTGATTTAAAAACAACAAAAATGAGCTCCTACCCATGGGATGCACATTTCTTAATCCTATATGAGGCTCTGGAGCCTATAAAAATTGATTTCTGTAGCCAAAGATGGTCTGGCACAGAAGCATAATTTTTACTTTGCTGAATGATGTTCTAAGCAAAGTATTTTATTTACAATATCTCCCATCTACCCCCCCCGACTATGTTAAAATAAGAGTAAAAAATAGCTGATAGACATTTCTGATAATTTTCTAGAGAGATGGCATGGAGTTTATTAATTACTCTTAATTGTCAGGAAATTCTGTATTAACACAGAAATCACTATAGCCATGTACCAACTCAAGAAAAGCGTATTTTTCTCAGTGTGAAGTTCCTTTACTACCTGATTTGCCATTATGCTGTGATTCTCTCTTAATCAGTGAAGAAGCACAGCGGATTTTAGGTGGAATCTAACATAAAAAATAGAGTGATTTATAGTGATCAAATTGATGAGTGGCCAATGAATATTAATGGCCAGCAAACACTATTCGGGCAACTTAAACAGAAAAACCTTGCTAACAGGAGTGAAATTTGAATTAAAGAGACTCAAGAGAGTTAGGAATTTAACTGTAAACACTTTCTTTCCAAGCAACATCTCAGAGAGAAATCATTGAATCATAGAATCATTTAGGTTGGAAAAGACCTTTAAGATCATCAAATGCAACCATTAACCCAGCACTGCCAGGTCCACCACTAATCCATGGCCCTAAATGCCATGTCTACACAACTTTAAATATTCCCAGGGATGGAGATAAAACTACTTCCCTGGACAGCCTGTTCTAATACTGGACAACCCTTTTGGTGAAGAAATGTTTCCCAATATGTAATCTAAACCTCCCATGGCACAAGTTGAGGCCATTTCCTCATGTCCTATCACCTCTTACTTGTGAGAAGAGACCAACCCCCACCTCGCTACACCCTCCTTTCAGGTGTTTTTAGAGAGCAACGAGGTCTCCTCTGAGCCTCCTTTTCTCCAGACTGAACACCCCCAGCTTTCTTAGCTGCTCCTCATCAGACTTGTGCTCCAGACCCTTCCCCAGCTCTGTTGCCCTTCTCTGGACTCATTCCAGCACCACAATGTCTTTCTCGTCGTGAGGGACTCAGAACGTGACACAGCACACAAGATGTGGCCTCGCCAGTGCTACAAGGTCTCCTTACAAGGGGACAATGACTGCCCTGGTCCTGCTGGCCACATTTTTCCTGATACAGGCCAAGATTCCATTGGTCTTCTTGAGTACCTGGGCACACTGCTGGCTTATGTTCAGCCAGCTGTCAACCAGCATCTCCAGGTCCTTTGCTGCTGAGCAGCTTTCCAGCT
Source organism: Calyptomena viridis (assembly GCA_013390005.1). Lineage (NCBI taxonomy): Eukaryota > Metazoa > Chordata > Aves > Passeriformes > Eurylaimidae > Calyptomena > Calyptomena viridis. The sequence continues at coordinate 22,799 of WEIV01017816.1, read as the reverse complement.
ATTCTTCCCTCAGCCTGTAGTGCTGCCTGGGGTTACTGTGACCTGAGGGCAAAACCCAGAATTTGGTCTTGTTGAACTTTATCCAATTGGCCTTGGTCCATCCTGTCCAGATTGGCTTGCCCAGATCCCTCTGTAGAGCCTTCCTATCCTCCAGCAGATCAACACTCCCACCCAACTTGCTGTCATCTGCAAACTGACTGAGGGTGTCCTTGATCCCTTGTCCAGATCATTGATAAAGATATTGAACAGGACTGCCCTCAGTACTGAGCCCTGGGCAACACCACTGGTGACCAGCCACCTACTGGATGTTACTCCATTAACCAACACTCTCTGGGCCCAACCATTCAGCCAGATTTTTACCCAGCAAAGAGTTCAAGCCATGAGGAGCCAGTTTCTCTAGAACACTGTGGAAACCTCTCCCTTGTCCACTGAGTCACCTATAAAAATCTGTCCTATAAAAAAAAGGAAATCAAGTTGGTCAAGCAGGATCTGCCCTTCCTAAACCCATGCTGGCTGGGCCTAATCCCCTGGTTGTCCTGCTGTGCCACATGATGGCACTCAGGGATTATCTGCTCCATGACCTTCCCAGGCACTGAGGTCAGGCTGACAGGATCGAGTTCCCCAGATCTTTCTTCAGGCCATTCTTGTACCTGGGCACCATATTTGCCAACCTCTAGCGAGCCAGAACTGATGATAAATGATGGAAAATGTCTTGATGGGCACTTTCAGGAGCTCCCTCAGTACCCCTGGGTGGATCCCACCCGGTCCCATAGATGTGTCTAAGTGGCGTTAGCAGGTCGCTGACCATTTCCCCTTGGATTATAGGGGCTTTGTTCTGTTCCCTGTCTTCCAGCACAGGGAACTTGTACCTAGATAACAACTGGTCTTGCTATTAAAGACTGTGGCAAAGAAGACAGCTCAGCATTTTCCTCATCCTTTGTCACTATGTTTCTGCCCACATCCAATAAAGATTAGAGATTCTCATTAGTCCTCTTTTTGTTGCTAATACATTTATAGATATATTCTTTACTGTCTTTTATGGCACTGGCCAGATTAAGTTCTAGTTGGGCTTTCATCCTTCGAATTTTCTCCCTGCACAACCTCACGACACCCCTGTAGTCCCCCAGAGTTGCCTGCCCTTTCTTCCAAAGATGATAAACTCACGTTTTTTACCTGAACTCCAGCTAAAGCTCTCTGTTCAGCCAAGCTGGTCTTCTTTCACCAGCTCATCTTTTGGCACAGCCTGTTCCTGTGTCTTTAGGGTTTCCTTCTTGACTTCTTTGCCCTTCAGGATTGCCTCCCAGGGGACTCTGTCAACCAGTCTCCTAAATAGGCCAAAGTCTGGCTCTGTAAGTCCAAGGTAGCACCAATTCAGCACCAAGTTCTGCTGACCTCCCTCCTTAGTCTCTGAGAATCAAAAAATCTATCATTTCATGATTGCTATGCCCAGGATGGCCTCCAACCATCACACCACCTACAAGTCCTTCTCTGTTCACAAACAACAGATCCAGTGGGGTGTCTTCCCTAGCTAACTAGGAAGAGGAAATCTAGGGATATAAATTCAATGGGTATTTTCAGATGATGAGCAGCTCTTAACTCCTCCACAAATCAAAGTAAATATCTTTAAATACTTGGATTCATACTCTTAACTTCATCATAATCATTTTCTTAGCACAAGAACTATCAGACAAAAGTGATGCTGCAAAACTAGGATGCAAAAGGGAATGTAAAACTTGCATTTTTTTTTAGAATAAAGGAAGCTGAAAAATCTGTCCTCAAGCAGCCTCACGGCTGCTCTGCTTCCCCCTTCCAGCTAATAGGCTGGAAAACCTAGAGTAGAGCAATTCTCCATGCTCCTTAGCTGTGACATCTCTGTTCCTGTACCTTTCTGTCACTAGCTCTAGAGCCAGGGAAAACCAGCATATCAAGTTTCCCATTGCCAGCATAATACGAGCACAGTACCATTTTTGCCACAGTACCATTCCTTTTACATCACCAGAAAAGTGTGAGAGGACTGAAAAACAGAGGAGTAATTCACTCAGTGGACAACATACCCATTCTTTCTTCAGGGATCCAGTTGGATTAAAGGTCTCTGGTGTTTGTGACCTCATGGCGATCCTTCTTCATAAGACACTTCAGACAGCTACTGTATGTGTTAGGGCTAGAGATGGGTTTAAAATGAACAAATGAAAATGACCCTCAAGTTCTGAATAAGAACCAAAGGACAGTCTCAATTGATCAGGAGTGGGACTGTCCATAGACAGTAATAATGGCAATCATAGGTTTGGCTACTGTAAGAGCACAGTTTAGACACAGATAAGTTGTAGATTAACTTTTAGGTGTACATGGAGTGGTGGTGTGGAATGTAACTTTACTCAGACAAGGTTTCCCCAGTAGTAAGATCTTCATCTCTTAAGCAACTTACTTTCTCAGTTCTGGCCCTGCTTTGCACTCAACTGTTCCTGCCACCTTCCTGCCTGTCAACCTTCCCTTTTGACAGGGCTGGAGAGCCCTGAAGTCACAAGAGCCTTTGCAGAATAGCAAATAGTTCCTCAAGGAACTGTCTCTTTCAATCTTTAAGCAAGGACAGTTGGGAGGAAGATAGTATCTGTTCTTCTGGAGGAGATTGTCAGTAACATACTGTGACAAAAACACCCAGCACTATATCTCTTAATTGCTGTGTTTCTCATCTAGGGCTGAGAGGACCTCCTCTTCTTTAGCACAACATGAGAGAATCTGTCATGGTCCATGTAGTCAAATATTGACTCATTGGTGACCATGCACAGGTACCATGCTACGAATTGTGGGGTTTCTCTCAGCCCTGTTTCAGTCAAAGTGGTTACAACCTGAAGAAGTTTCTATAACAACAGGAAAAGCCACTGGATTTCCAATCATGTAAACACTGAAAATGGTCCACCCTGAGAGTGTCTTTCAACTCACCCAGTCTGTGGGGTAAGTGACCACTGCACAGCTCTGCAGACACATGGGAGAGAAAGAGGTAGGGTGGTGGGGGTGCACAGCTACACCCCTGAGAGGAAGCAGTGTGAATTGTGACCATCTCTCTCCCACACCCAATTCCTGAAGATATCTAAGATAAGAAGGGTAGACCACGAACTTATTTCTTGACAGCTGTTGAAGAATGGCAGTGTTTGCTTAAGGGAAGAGGATTGGGGTGACTTTCCCAGTGCAGGAACAACTTCTGTACAAGTGCCACATTTACAAGCAAAGACTGGGGTCAATAAATGTATCATTGATACTCTGAACATAAGATGCAGTTCAAATATCTGGAGATTTACTATCAGACTCCAGCTTATAGTCAAAACCAGCAACAGTGGTAAAGCCATTATGACAGTTTGTAACCATTTGCTATGACAAAAGAGATGAGCCATGCAGCAGCAGTTACACGGGCAGTCTCTACTGTGCTTCTCCACAATTAGCAGAGTATACTAATGCAAAATCCAGTTTTCCTCGAAAACACCTGAGGCACTTGAGTGTGGAGGCAGATGGAGATAGGAAATGGAGACAGTTGAGATAGGAAAAAAAAAAGCAAGCGGAAACTACACAAACAAGGTCATTGTGAAACGAACTATCCACTGGGAAATATGCTGAATACTTTCTTTACCCTCTCAGTCAGATCTCTGCAAGAGAATGTTTGAAGTTGGTGCAGTAAACTAGGTATTCAAAGACAGGACAATTAGGGAGATAGGTGCCAAGCTGAGAGTCAGGAGATTTTGTTGTAAATAACCTCTTACATAGCAGTAGGCAACATTTCACTCCATGGTAGTTTTACCCATCTGTAAAAGAGAGATGATAATATTGACTTTTCTTGGTGGAACAGAACCTAAAGAACAAAAAATGCTGAACAAGCCTAATTCAGATTCAGCTAGCAGGTATGGAAAGACTCATGTGAATTTGGTAGGCCAGAATCAAGCCTTAGAAGTTTTAAGCACCTAGAAGTAGTTGTCATTAAGTTTAACTAGACTGAGAGTCACCAGACAGCAATGGTTGCAGTAGTTTTGCTTCATCTAGAAATCTCTCAAACACAAGGTCAGTCTTGGAAAAAGCAAACATGCAAATGGAACCTTGAGAAATCAACCTAAAATAACAATTCCATTCCATCTTTATACCTTATTCCTAAAATTGTTCAGCAAGCAGATCTGATAATGAAAACAATGATAAATTCTAACTGTGGACTGATGACATTAGACATGTTTTCTTTATTCCCATAACAGACTAATCACACATTAAATACCAATGATTGCTGAGTCCTGCCTCCAGAGATTTAGGTGCTGCAGCCAGTGGTTTAGAACACAAGCACTCTACTTAACACTTACTTATACACACCAGCAATAGATGCAGTCTTCTGTGCCAGTCATTTCTCTGCTTCCTAAATATTCAGCAAAATTGTAATTGTGGATTGGCATTGCTATCCAGAATGTGATGTTCAGGGGACATTAGTAGGATAGTTCAGTCATTTGTACACATCTTCAGCTACTCTTTTCTCTTCCTCTTGGATAGAAATCAAATAACAAGGCTGTGGATTTTGAACAAGCATAGAGAAAAATTCATCAGTGCAAAGTGACCCTGAATGGGCTGCAAGAGCAAGTTCCAGATCAAGTTCCTAGGGATTTATAATGCAATTTAAGAAATTAATTCGAAGAAGGTCAATATTCTTCCCATTCAAGCAAAGCCAAGCCTGCCACCTGCTTCCAAAAGGATCAATGGCTGTTACCCATGAGCAGCCTGACCCACAACCACTCTGCTCAGAGATGTTTTGAGCATCTGAAACATCACTTCCTGAAACAGACCAATTCTCCCTCCATCACTAACAATTTAGTTTGCAAACCTGGGCTCAGGAGTAGCAGTCGGTGTCTCAGAGATTTCAATGTAGAGCTCTGCTGACACAGCTGCCTCCCTCATTTCAGGATTAGCGCCATCAGCTTGTAGCAGTAGAGACTTATGAAGCAGCCCTGTTCTTTGCTCATCCCCAGGAGGACTGCAGCTCTCCCCAAACACAATTAAGTGATTTTTAAATCAACGGCTCAGTACCTGCAATGTCACGGTTACTATGGCAGCCATGCCAAGGTTTTGTGCAGAGTGGTATTAAACAGAAGTGAGTATTATGAACAGAAAGGAATTACAACTCAGTTGAACCTTCAAACTTTAGAATCCTAGAAATTAGCATCCACAAGTATTAAAATGCACCTGTACCTTTTGTCTTTTTTTTTAATGTATTGAGAGACCTAATTATTTCATTGCTCACAAAACATTACTACCTCCCTCTCTGGAAAAATAACTGGCTGATTCTGCACAGAGAAAAAAAAAGGGGCAGAGGTGAGATCTGCAGAAAAGACTGTTTATGTTGTGACAAGCCAGTGACAGCTAAATAGAAGAAAAATAAAGACACAGAATGCAATTACTGGTGCATGATAGATGTGTCATATATGTGTGTGTGTGTGTGTATGTGTGTGTGCAAAGCAACAAATACAACTTGAAAATGCTTTTGCTTTCTACTCATCTATGTTGTCCATCAGAGGATCAGAATCATCTCTCCAAACCCTATCTAATGTATTTTTTTTCTTTTGGCCTTATTACTTGTCTTCAAAATAATTGAAAAATAAATGGCATTATGTAGCGCTCAGAACAAGCTAGTATGTGCATCTAGAAGAGGCACTGAAATTAAGCCTATCCATTGAGTTTGTCTTTCCTTAAAGACTTGCAGGATCACCCATTGCCTTACAGTGTCTAGGTAATAAGCATTGTGCAACCGAGGTGTAGGATGCTGCCAGTACCACTCAGTTAATATATCTCAGCATTTGTAGAGCTTCAGAAAGCACATTTCGACTGTTTTTTTCCTCTCTTCAACCAAAATACTCATATCGAGCTGTGCCATATTTCGAGTATATTCTCAATACACTAATTTGCACTTTAAAACCCTAAAACAAATACTACACTAAATAGCACTTTAAATTGTTTTATAAATGTAAAACCAGTCACACAGAGAAAACATATGATTCTCAGTCTATCCTCATGGGAATGTGTGGAGTCAAATGGGCAAATCTGACAACCTATTTTTATTATTTATAGCCAAGAGTAAATTTTACTCTGTCTAGTTTCCAAATTCATGGCCTGCTGTAGTGTTTTCTGTATGTAGTGTCCTGTGTTGGCATTGCAAATACTGTATGTGTTTCAGAGGAGAACATCAGAAAATGGATTGGGTTTATTTAAATCCACATTCTGCTGTTGTATTTCCATATGTAACGTACTCTGTGTGTCTAAAACGTGTACAGCCATTCTGCATGACTGATACTGGAAATGCTATAAAACCATCTCGGTAAATTTTGGGGAGGGGAAGAGCAGGAATTTCCCCCTCAGTAATATTGCACATGGGTATAAATCAGCACAAATGGAATATACTCAAATACTAAAACACAACTCACAGTCCACTGCCTCTCCAAAGCTCTGAGTGACAGTAGGCTTCATGACAAACAGGTCATTCATGCACCATCCGACGTCATGCAAAAACATAATCTGATTTCTAACCGCAGTCTTCTGCTCGCAGGACTAGGAACCAATGCACACCCGTTTCTGAAAGTGCCCCTCTGTGCGGACGTACAGATGGCTGCTGTTACACCTAACGTGATCACATTTTGTTTCTCCTCCCACTTAACAGACTTTATTTTATTTTGGTGCAGTGCACACGAACGCAGTGTCTAGGACAGATGTGCTACCTTTTATAGTGTAACTATAGAAGTCTTTAGCTGTGAACCCTTAATTTGCAGCTGGAACTCTAATAAACAGTGCATAGTGTTTCAATAGCCTTCTGCTTATATGTTTGAAGATTCGAAACTGAATGGTGAGGTGGCCAAGGCGGCGCTGGCAAACGAAGACTGTCCCCACATAGACCAGGCTATTACGCCTGATGAGGGCCTGCCCTTTACCCGCTCTGGCACTCGGGAGAGATATGGACCCTGCTTCCTCTTATCAACCGGGGAATATCCCTGCCCGCCTGATGGAGGAATAAGAAAGGGTATGTAGCTGGGGTCCTGTAACCATGTAGTTAGCAACCGTTTTAAATAAGTAAGAGAAAGTCAGCTAGAGCTGTAGCACGCGATAGTGCGCTTGCTGTAGAGATGCACGTTTGGGCTGGAAACCACCACCTGATGTCTGCATTTGGAGTTTCTAACCTATTTCTTTCAGAAAGAAAAGCCTGAGGAGCTGTAACTACCCCCTGCAGCTATGCTAGGTAGTTGAGTCTTCCACCCCAGCTGGTGCAGTAAGCTTTATTGGACGGTGCTCTACTATGTCCATAAATTAGCCCATCCTCTAAGGAAAGACTAATCAACATTTCATAGCTATGAAGACTTGCCACTTGGAAAGCTCACAGATCTTATGAAACTCTGAGGAGCACAGACTTGGAGGTGGCAGACAGAAAAGATAAAGCACAAAAGCAAAACATCCTTAAGAAATATTAAATGATTATTCGGCTACCTTAACAGAGCACTGAAACAAATTTAGATATTCATAGCTGATTAGTTCAGCAGAGAAAGAAAATTATGAACATCTGTTGGCACAAGTTTTTTACAATTGGAAAATAATCCATCTAAAATCCTTTCATAAATAAATCGTTATTAGTTAGTTTCTCAGACTTCTGACAGCTACAAATCTCTCAGAAGTAACTTCATTTTTATTTGCTAATGGTCAGAATAATCTATTTAGCAACAGAAGTCAAATCATATGAAAAAACCTTCCCTTCTTAAAATAGGCTGCTTTGTTTAAAGAACTTAACGTGAGGAAACCAGACCAACCAAAATGAGAGTTACTTATATATACATCAAAGTTGATAAGAAATGGGAAAATTGGAAAATAAATCTCTCTCTTCAAATCAGTGTTTACCACTGGTATACTGTATATAGTATATTATATAGTCAATATTTTAAAACGGCAGAGATTGTATGATGCAACCATACACTGAGTATGGAGTATAGAATTCCCATGTGCCATTTTATGATGGGCAACAGTTATAGTAAATGCCAGTTATAGATAGTGTATGTATTTATAAGTTTAAAGCTTATCATCAACAACAAAGATATAGTAAGACCACAAGACTTTCATGTGAAAGTATATCCTCTAAAATTTACCTTTGTAGCAAAGCGTTTTACTTGATTCTGTATCGGATAAGCATTGGCCATGTTCATTCAGCCTGGGCGAGTTCAGGTGGTTCCAGTGGATCAGGGGAACACTCCAAATGGCACATCCTTTGGGATGGGGAATGTATGGTTTTCACGATGCACTGCAACCGCCTCTCGTTACTGAATGAAACAGAGGCTGGTTGGCTAAAGAGTAATATACGTCAGCATATTGTTGGCCTGTTTGAAACACGTTGAGAGCATCTTAATTGTTGTTCCAACAGAATTTCATCCATAGTTTGTGCAACTCTCTGTACACTTGCTGAGCTGTTTACATGCATGTCTGAAAAAGACAGGGTGGGGGGAGGGAGGGAAACTGCATGCAATTTAGTTTTGTTTTTTTTTAAATGCTGAGAACAAAGGAGTAGTATCTCTATGGCAACAAAATTAATTCTATGCTGCCTTTTCCCCCTCCTGCCCCCAAAACTACCAGAAACCTTAATTTTTGTCTGAGGTCAAAATGCATGAAGTGGGAGAGGTATGTGGGAATGTGTGACAGAGAGACATAGAGAATCCCTCCCACTGACTCTTTTTTTTTTTAGGGTACAACCATGTTGCTGCCTGTAGGATCAATTACATAGCCTGACCACCCTTGAGAAATGATGAATTTTTTTTTTTAATGTATATATTTTAAACTTTTTCTGTATTCCAACGGCCTTCTGAGTCACGTTGCAAGCGATACTACTCTCGGCATGTCCGTGCATGCAGATGCTATTGAACTGGCTACAATGTTGACCTCATTCTTAGTCCATTCTGTCATTGATCCAATGCTGTACTTTGCATTTTTCTTTTAAATGAAGGTTACGAAATGTCACGGAGCCTTAACAGCATAGCTGGCATAAGTGGAAAAGCGATAGGATTATCCTCAGTGTCTGCGCCCTACAGCTCTCCTAGTCCAGTGAGACGCTCTTGGTCTCCCATCCCATCTATTTTGTAGCATGGATCAGTAGCAGAGAATGGTCTAAAAAGCTTTATTCTCAATTAGCCTATGCTATGTTGCATATAGTCCAGGTGACTAAGTCTGAAGATGCAATGTCTCACAGTAGCACCTGCTGGAAATGGTGTTACTACTGATGCTAGGTGGCAACACTCCTAAATAGCACTCAGATGACATAGGCAGGCATTGGCGTAGTACTGGTGGGCCATACATGCTGCATGGTATCAGTACATAGGATGAAGGGTAGATGCACCAGATAGTTCCCTTCCTGGTGCATCCTGCTAGTATATGCTTATTTTGGCTAATGGTGGATCTACTGGCTCTGTATGGAATGGGTTAGGCATTTAGTCGAAATGCTGAAACATGCCAACGATGGAAGATTTTGCTTTTCTCAGGATATTTTTGAGCCATAGGAACCCTGCAGGAGTTTGAGCAAACAAGCACAGTAGGATGAAACTTTGCATGGGCACCTATTTTAAGCTGAAAGCAATACTCAGACACACTGTAGAGAGGTCTCAGTCTGGCTGACTGCATGGGAAAAAAAAAATCCTGTTGAAGAAGAATATGGCTGCCTCTGCATGTAGCTATTTCACCTTTTCCTCCTTCCTTTAAAACTAAGATGCCGAGCTTGATGTGAAAAGCGCAGGGAAGAAGCTCAAGTACTGATTGTATTCTTTACATGCAGATCTTTGCAAAGAAAGTCCAGTCATTGCTAAATATATGCCAACAGAGGCAGTCAGAGTGACCTGACAAGGCAAGATGGAGATGAACATTGATGGCTAATAAACATCTGTGTGGAACTGTGCAGGCATAGAAGACCTTCTCATTTGGACAAAGTTAACTCGCTCCATGCAGGTTTTATGGATGATTCTTCATGGTTCTGGAGTTGTACTAGAGATGCAGGCTTTTTCTACGGCCAAAATGTAACAAAACTGTAGAAGATCTTTTTTTTTTTAATCTATTTTTTTGTTCCATAGCATGAATTGCATGAAGACAAAAACGAAAAAGAAAAAAAAAACAAACAAAACCAACAAAAACCCCCAAAACAACACACACTCAAGAAACACTGCAAATGTATGATTAAGGAGAAAAAAAAAAAAGCAAAGTTATATATTTTCTTTCAAAGCTCTTTACTTTTACATACATTGTTGTAGCCAAAATGTAAAGCATTATAAAACTGTACATTTCTTTGCTATGGATTGCTTCTTTTTGTATACAAGATACAGAGTAATGGTTTTAAAAAGTGCAATCAGGCAGTCATCGGTCATATTGACCACGCCTTCACAGTTCATCACACCGACATGGGAATCAAGAACTTTTAATCCAACTAGAAGTGTATAAAAATAAGAAAAACTTTTTCCTGTCTGTTTTTGTTGGCATGCTTGTGACACATGGGACCTTCCTTCGGACCTGACAGTAACAGCTGGTTAATTTTCCAGCTCTGGTTATGTTGTATTTTAATGATGTATAGATCCAACGTAAAAACCCTTCATAAATTGTTCATATTAAGTAATCAGTATGAATTTTAAACAAAAGAGGTGTTATTTTAAAACTGGGACTTATAGTACAAAATCAGGAAAATACTCAAGTATAAATGGTCTCAAAGTTTAAGAAACAAGACAACAGCATTGTATGCAATTTAGTACTGAGTAAAATGCATGCACAATGTTATGCAAAACAATTCTAGCATGAAAATAAATTTTGTATCATGGTTTCAGTGCCTGCTGTATAGTGTAAAGGGGAATCCTTTTCTGAAGCAATCAGGGGTTTCCAGAGACTTGCTTCTAAAATCTTGAATAAATACAATGTTCTCAACAGAAATGTAGAAGAAAAGCTTGGTATTGCTTTGGTTCTACAATGCTAATTTTGGTTAGTAGATAATAAATGAAGCCTGCAAACACTTGATACAACTGATGTCTAAAGAATTCACACCATTAGTAATTTTACAAGGGAAGATTAAAAAACCCTATAATTATCTAGGTATCTTCCTTTTCCCTCCCCAACAATAATAAATGTTTGTCTTTTTAGCTGATTAAATGAATTAAGTTTTTCTTACTTCTTTGGGCCCTGTCCTTCACTTGTTCTTCACTGAGCCACAGCAGTCCGGGTGTCTTGAGTCGCATTTGATTTGCCACACAAACATGCACCAGTAAGAACTGAGAAACATAATGGGATTAAATTTCATTTTAGATGCTACAAATGACAATTATGGACTATGTGTCAACAGCATTCTAGTTGCTTGAGCATTTTTTGTAAAGTACTTCTATAAAGGAAGGATACACACCTTTAATCTCATGTGAGGAACTTCAAAAGAGCTGGCAACATTCTAGGCAAAGCCACGGCATCTGCAACTGCTGATGAGAATGGAAATGTAAAGGAATAGTATCCATACGGGCTGGAGGAAGTAAAGATTAAACCAAAAAAATACCAGAAGAAACACTCATGGCTCTGGTAAGTGCTAAATTACACCCCAAAAAACCCAACTGCAGCTGGACCTTGCCTTCACAAAACTCTACTCCAAAAAGAAAAACAAGGAAGACCTCAAGCTGTGTTTTAGGAACAGAGGAAAGGCTGATAATCTGAATTGGTACATAATTAGAAAACTATTTTTTAGTCCTTGATACAGCATTATGTACTTGATTTCTACTTTAGTTTCTCCCGAGAACTATTTTTCTCTCACTGTTTCTATGCCGTCATTCTTAGAAGATAAGTTTCTTACCTCCAGAGGTAAGATCCAGATTTATCCAGGATTTGCCTAATTAACAACTTTTCCTCTTATAATGTATTAAGAATCCAGAAATAGATTTATGTGCTCCATTTTTTAACACTAACTCAAGGGCCTAGCACGAAGGTGGCTCAAATTCTCCATTACCATAAGGAATACTAACAATTCAGCCCTGTAAATCCCTTGTAGGTCTTCACCTTCCACTGCACTTGGCGTGTATCTGAGCCTCAGCTAACAGGTCAAGTGGAACTGTTATTCTGTACTGTTTTTTACATCCACCGGTCCTGTTTTCAATTTAGGTACATTTAGGTCCTCTCTGCTTATTCTGATTTTAGGTAATGCTGTCTTTTGGACAACTTATAAACTCTTCACAAGCAGAACAGCACTTCCCACTGTCCTTCAGGAGATGCCCTAAAGCTTAAGGTCAGTCTGACCCCAGAGTTCCCCTTGCACAACAGTGGCAGCCCTGACAACACAGGGAAAGAGGGAGACAAGAAAACTGGAAAATCTCAGAAGCTGCTGAATTGAATCCTGAGAGAAATTTACCACATCATCCCAGCTGCCTTGCAGTTAAGGAGCTTTTGCCGGGGTATTATTAAAACACTAATTCCTTCAAGCCTGCCCCCTCCCCCTACAGGAGGTACCTATCTTTATTAAAGCATTAAAACTATACATGTGGGTAGATTTTGACTTCAGGCTTTCAATAATGCCACCAACTACTTCTGACTTCACACCATTGTAAGTAAGAACAGAAGTACATTCTGCAGTTCAGTTACACTCTACCTATATCCTGCTGAAAATGAACATCTGTGTTTCCTCCTCTGTAAACTCAGCTTTTGGCAATGAACTCTAAGACCTAATACTGACCCTTCATCTGAACCCACTGGCAATCAGTGGCTTATTACTTGCTACCATTAAAAGCACAGCTCAACCATACCTTCTACACATACAGCTTTTCCTCTGACTGCAGGAGGACTCGTTTTTTCTGGACCTCATGTGTCTCCACAATTACAATTGCAGAGAGAATAAATTTCTGAGAAGATGTTTCTGTTCTCTCACTTAAAAAATCCAGCTAATACCACTGCGATAACAGTCAGCACAGCAGTCATTAATTTGGATAAAGTGATTTTTCACATAAATTGCCTTCTCCCTCCTTAAACTTTCAGGGCCAAAAAGAAAATACTTCACTGAAACAAATGACTGCTAGGAAAAATGAGCAGCCTGAAACGCAGAAGAGAGCAAGACAGGCTAAGGCAGGGGCATTCAGAAAGGAAATGAGCACAGAGCTGCTTACAAAAAAGATGTCCTGGAGAAAACAACAAGTGCAGTTATTACCCTGCCAGTTTGCATATCTCTTTCATGGTTTCGAAACAAGGCAGCCTCCCTTTCTGCTTTCCATATACATCCTGGAAGGAATTTTGTCTCTGAGCTAACACACAAACTACCTTCTCTTCACAAAAGCATGTTTGTATTATGCAGGTTATTTTTAAGTCACTCAATTACTTGAGTTTGGGCATAAAATATCTGTCTGTTCAGAAGTCCCAAAGCCTCGACATTCAACTAGGACTGCAGTTGCCCCATTTTTCTCTTAGGGAAATACAAGTGTTTATTTGCAATCTAGAACAATATTTGAATTCAAATTGAAATTCAAGTTAGAAAATGGATCCAGAACCGCATCTCTTGACTTGCGTTATCTGACAAAACAAATGCTTTAAAACTAAGCAGATTCACCTGCCCCCATGGAAAGATATATTCCCTGGCTCAAGCTGGCAAAGTCAGGTTTTCAACCCCCAGCATTCACTTGAACATTTAAAAAACTTTATGCAAGTACAGAGGTCCAAACACCTCCAGGTACCAAACACTAAGAACGTGTGCTCCAAGGCTTCCATTGTTTTTTCTGCTGTCCATGAAGCACATGTTAGAGATTCCTTAGGCAGCAAAAGGCAAAGTATTGCAGTTGTATTAGCTCAGCTGTCATTCTAAGGTACCTGCACAGCTTCTAGACCCCAAACAGCTTAGCAGGGACAACTCAGTCTGTGCAGAGGCTGCTGACTGTGAGTCACACCAGCACAATAGGATTCGTGGCTTAAGCCCAAGCAAAGCAGCTCAGTAGGAGCCACGCTTTGCCATGGTGCTGTCAGTGCAAGTGGGTGACTGGAGAAGAGGCAGCAGTGGCAGAAATGGAAAATGAGAAGGACCCAGGATGGGTTTGGAAAATGGGTTATGCAAGTAGAAGTGATGGAAAGAGGTCATCAGTAATGAGGGGGAAGGAAGAGCACAGAGAGAGGGAAAGAGTGGCAAAAAAATCATCAAGAACTACTAGCCTAGAAGGCACATCCTTGGCCTGGGACTCAGGAAATGGGAATTTTATTTTTGACTTTGCTGCGGACATGCTGCATTACCTCGGTTGGGGCAATTCAATTTTTTGTGCCTCAGCTTCTGTTTCTATGACATTATCCTCTTTTCAAAGTGCTCTGTTGCCAAAAGAGGAAAAACAGTATTTAAGAAGGAATAGTTATTATAATCTATCTACTCAGAATTAAGGTGCCAGAGGAGAAAAGTGTCTCTCTGTTATTTAAAAGATGCTGTGTTTCCTTTTCTGCAGAAGAGCACAATGCTGCTACAGGAATCCCTTTTCTTCTGTACTTTAAAGCAGAGGATTATTATGAAAAATGATTAAACACCCACACGGCTAAAATGACAGAACATTTTCATTATTGATTGGCAACTCCTCTGCTGCCCTAATTCAGGTACCACATGTCTTCATGCATTCAAATCAGTAAAAACAAAACAAAAGCTAAACTCACTTGACATTTCCAGTCAAAAACTAAAGTCATGTCAGAACATAAAAAATCTCCCAATTCTTGCCCTTGCTTCTAAATACCAAAAAAAAGTAAAACCACAGTCTTACAGCAAAGTGTTCACATACACTTAAAAGACTATGATGACCAGGCAGTACTTGAATAATATTGAACTGAAATTCTGCAATTTGCACTTACAAAGTCTTGACCCCAAAACCTGCAGATAGAACTCCCCCCCCGCCCAAGACTCCACAGTATCTGAGTAACAAGGTGGCCCAGAGGCAAAGCAACCTGGAAACAGATGAGACAGACAGAAAGGAACAGAGGGAGAGTCTGGCCAACACGGGAACTGGACTTAGACCCGACCCCCTCCCAACCTGCATCTGAAGGCTCATCTGAAAATGAGACGAAATCTCACATGCCGCAAAAAACAAATGCCTGAGGAAATTTTGCACCCCTGCACCTTTTCATCCCCTCAGCCAGCTTTTACTCAGGAATAATTACTTTGTTGCTCTTGTTTTCAACCAAGCTGAAAAATGTGTTCTCCCAATACTCTAAATTTATGCTTCCTCACTCTCCCACAAGGAAACATGTGGTTCATCCAGGCCACGATTCAGAGATTATTTTCACTGCTGCATATTTTCAGTCACATACTCTATTTCAGTGTTCTACAGAGGCACTGAGGAGTAAAAACTGTCTCTGCATTAAAAACAGGTGAATGCTGAGACAACTGATGGATGAACCTGAATGAAATGCACAAATAGCTCAAGAATGTGCCTGACTTCATTCCTTCAACATCTAAATGGGTTACAAAATAACAATGCTTTACACATGCAGTTTCTCCAAATTCACTTCAAAAGCACATATGATAAAGACCTCCATTTTCAGCTATAGTCATCCAACAGAAGGCCATTTCCATAAAACCAAAACATTTTAATTCGAGGCCATTAAATAACTTTTTCTAACATGGAGTAAAACATGTAAGATCAGCATCTATCAGGAAATAAGAATAGAACAAAAGCTAAAAGAAAACAACAAAGCAAATATTACCTCTTCTTTGCACATGTATCAAGACATCGTTTTGTTACAACGTCCAGTTATTTTTATGTCAGCCAGAGTTTTCAGCAAATTTGGTGTAAGCTCCACTTTTCCACTGTGTGCACTTCGAAGTGCAATCAACAGCAGATGATTCTCTACTCCAGACCCATTCCAATCCTTTAAGAAACAAGACTTAGATCTTCTGCTTCATTCTTTTCTTTTTTCCTTTACAGGATTTTTAGCTGCTCTGAACTATAAGCTGGTAGTAAATAGCACAAGCATGACTCAAGTACTGATGAGAAATTCTGGAGTCCTTTTCAAGAAAATATCTAGCTAAAAGAAAAAGCACAAGATTTGCTAAGAGAACACAAGGCACTTTTTGGTGAAAACATAACATTGCAATTTCAATGACAAAGATCCGTCATCATCTTGATTTCTAATACAGGGGAAAAGGAACTGGAAGTCCCAAATAACTTAAGTCTTGTTTAAATCAGATCCAAAGTTCATGGAATTGAATTTAAAAAATAACAAGTATATGATTAAGTGCTGGACTAGATCACAGGCCCGATCAAAAAATTTCTAAGACTGAAGGTGAGGACAGACGTTGCTTTTCCAACTGAGGAGAACTGGAAATTTCAAGATATGCTACAAATGAGAAAAAAACCCAAACAAATATTGCAGGACAATAATTCAAATTATTAATAATAAATAGTGGACTAGGGGAAACAATAACATCCAAGACAGAGAACAGCTTGTCTGTCATCTCACTTCCAACACTGGAAGACTGAAATGCTGCTACGCTTGTGAGATTATTCAGTCTTGAGGACTGTACCTTGACTCTCTCTTCCCCCTCCCTTTCCCTATGTTTTAGCTGACTATATCAGGTTCTCTATTGACATTCGAGTATTTTTCCATGGTCACCCTTCTCTTGTAAATTCAAACTGATCTCCTTCGTCTGTTTTCCATCCTCATCTTTAAGTCTTATGACTCAAAAGATGTCATACAAAGCACAATCAAATCACATTCTTCCCCTCCTATGTCACACTAATTTCTCCACATTCCAAACATGTAGCTGAGCAAAAGCTCCTCATGTCAAAGCAAAAGTCACTAGTGCAGAAGTGACCTTTATGGTGGTTGCAGATGGCAAGAATTAGACACCAACAGGACTGACAACATGAAGAGAGAGGAGGGAAGTCAGTGCCATATAAGAAGTGGTGACTGAGCAAACCAGAAGAAAGGCAGGACTCGATTTTTCTTTCAAATGAACACACTTCGACTACAGGATCCAGTGTTCTAAGCACAAGTCACTCAGGCATGCTACACAAAGTCAAATAACATCAGTGACCACCAAGTGGCACAAGTAAATCCTCCAAGAGACAGAAACTTCTGACAACACGCACATCGTCCTCTTGACATTCTTTAAAATGGAACAGGAGGGTCTCGTGCAGGTGCACGTGGAGGCTGCATGAGTAACAACTATAGATCTCCTAGGACTTCAAACAACAGAAGGGCACACAACAGCTTCCCTCTCTCCCCCCAGCCCAAGTGCCTGAAAGTTCTCTGGACTGAAGGTCAACAGTTCACATCTTGTTCTCCCTTACGAATGTCAGCTCACTGGCAGGTCTCCTTATCTTCAGAAAATGTGAGGGGAGAGCAGCTGCACAGACACTTGTTTACCTTGTTCCAGTGTCCTTTTACAAATATACATACTACAAACCTTGTCAATTTATTTGCAACTGAACCTGAATACAGAATGCTTACAAAGGCTTGCTTTGTATATCACAGAAGAGCTGCTTAAAGAACTCTGTCTTTGTATGAACTGCAGAAGCATTTGGCATAGCACACTGGCTCTGCATTTTGTCTTGCAGACACTGACCTTCTCCATCAGGATATCAACAGACAGTAGTCATAAGCTCTGGACACCAGCAAGGAGAGGGGTTTTTTCCACTTGATTAGGAGTTTCTCACTGTGTGCTCCCTTCCTTACAGAGATAGCCTTAACTGATTTTGCATAGTGCTTTACTCTGCAAACAAAGATACTGACATACTAAACAGCACATCCATTTCTGAAAGAATGAGCAACAACTCGGTTTTAACATTCAGCCATGTACTTCTACAATGAATTCTATTCACTCTTCATACTATAGAATCACCTGGACCAATGACAATTACAATGACATGACAAAGGAGAGAAAACGCAGTTCTCACCTTTCAAAGATGAAGATCAGATGCAGATGTGAAATACCAGATCAGGACAGGAACAAACCAGCATACTTTTTTTTTCCCCTCACATTAACATCCCAAATCATTCTTTGTGTTTCAAAAGTGTGTCCATGTTACAGGTGTGAAAAATTGAAATACATTTCAAGTAACCCATTCATATTTATTTGTTACATAATTTGTGGGACTCCTCTGAAACAAACTGCAGCAACAGCACATACAATCAAAATATGTCCAGTCAAGTAACCTTGATGTAGGGCACACATACTAACTGTGATTAATGAAGGAACAGAATTATTTAGAGGACATGATTACTGAAACAAGAGAACATGTTTATTTGGTACACAGACTTTGGAGGAAAGCAAAAGTAGAAACCTCTGACAGGACTGTCAAAAAAAGCATGAGAAACTGTTCAGTGCTCTGGTATCCTGAAAATGGCAATGAGGATAGTCAATAAATAGCAACTTGGATAATTAAAAGTGAGAGAGGTCACAGCCCAGAACAATATATTGCCATGAAGAACCACAACTAACACATGGGTTAAAAAAAAATTTAAAAAAAACCTTACAATAGAAGTCTCAATTTTACACTTCTTGCAGAGGAGCCATTTGATTATTCTTACAGGTTCTTTTGCTATTTGTAATAGTTAAAATCAGCTTCACAGTCTGTTCAAGCGTCTCATCTATTGAATAGAAAAAAACAAACCTTTGAAAATTAGGCCATGAACTGTAACTACTATAAAACCAAGAGTGAAAAAACCCTTGCAGCCCATTTCACCACCCTAATTCCTTCCCCCTCGTGCAAGCTGACACATCATTAGAAAGTCTTCCTTTCCTATTTCCTAAGAGCCTTTCTCTGAGTATTTTGTAATTTTGTGAGGTTTATTCCCTGGCAAGCCTGCTTTAAAAATTAAACAACTGTTAAGCAAGAGTAGTGCACTAAAAGGTGCATTTACCACACGGTAGAATTCTCTATATTTAGAACTTGAAATACATTGAGTACCACAGCAAATGTAAGTATTGTGGGTGGTAAGCATCCAGTTTAATAGCATCAATGTATTTGTATGAAAAAAAACAATTTTATAAATAGCTTCCAAAATTTCGCTCAACATAGGCAGCTAATAATATCTGAAGATACTTTATTTTACACTTTTTCATTTCTCCTACAAAAACAAGTGTTAGGCCTATGTTCTCTGTCAAGCACTCACCTGGAATAAGTACTGTAGGCATGCCATAAACAGTAACTTAGCTGTGAAATAGAAATGAGAACTAATCTAAAATCATCAGGAGTATTCTGGTCTGCCTTTTAGGCTGGAGAACTTGTAAAATTTTTCTGGTTAATTTTGATGAGTTGCTATTCAAAGGCACTTGGAAACATGGGAGCTATGTTGGATCAAGCTGTCCTCAGCAGCTACAACTGACTTATGCCTTTGATAAGAACCTTTTGATTGTTTCCAAGAGTTCTTAGAAGTTTTTCTTCCCTAAGCAGCAGCTTCTGAAACTTCAGGTTTGGTTTGCAAGTTAATGATAATTCATACAGATCTGCATCCCTGTAAATCTATAATAAACTGGTGCCTGACACAGAACATAATTCAAAATATTGCTCCTTTCACAGTTTAATCAAAATAAAGGTAGTTCAAAAGGGCCTCATTTTCCCCTTTTGCCAGCCTTCTAAATTACATTGCTTTTTTTTTTTTTTTAATCCTAATCTTCTGCTTAAAATGTAGGTATGCATCTATTTATGTTCATTTATGTTCTATTTATGGCATTTCTTTGTGATCCAAGTGAGTTTCTGTGCTGCTGGGAGCTCACAACTACAGCAGAAGTTGGCAGTTGCAACACATGTTTATCAAGACGTAAAGATACAATAACAAAAGACCACCTTCTCAGACCACTTCCTCAGACTGAATTTATACATCCATGATAAGCCATTAAGCAGCTGGTTTCTTCCTCTAAGGCTTCTCAGAAGAACAAGGAGAAGTAAATCTGTCTTCAGTTGTATTGCACCAAGGCAAAATGTTTGTAATTCCGTCTGTGGGTAAGAAAGTCAATTCCTGTGACAAGAACCCATTAATCAATTTTTAAAATATTATAGTTTTCTACGCATTGTTGTTCCTTTTAGACTTAGGAAAAACATCTGCACTTTCCAACTATTGTGTCAATCAATGCAGGCAATTCTCTTGTAGCTCCTCTGAGCTACACAACCCAAAGGTGTCCACCCACATCCATGATGTTATGATTCCAGGTGTGCTGAGTCTAACGTGGAGTTTGACAAAGGGCCATAGAGTGTCCTGCCCCACATCCAATTAAGATCTGTTTTGCATCACCAAGAGCTTTGACTGGCTTTGGGACATGAACATTTGCTTCTGTGCCATCACCACACATCCCATGTTCGTTCCATCCCCAAGAGAAGCACTGGCCACCTAAAGGAGAGGACAGAAAACACAGAATAAACACCACAGAAACACAACAGCTTTGGTTAGTTTTGAGGAGCAGATTTGTCAATTTGTCCTACTTAGCTTCTAAGAAATTCTGCTGAAGTGGGGAAAAATGTTCTGGTTCTCTTAAAAAGGTAAATAAATCTGAATGAATTAATTCTCCAGCCCGTTCCATATTGTTAACATTTTAAGAGAGATTAAAATAACAAATACATTTTAAAATCACTTAGTAAATACATGGTTCACCATTTTTGCAGACCCCACAGAAATCTCTTGTATTTTAAGAACCCTCCCTGAAATTATGTGGAATCCCTGTCTTTGAAGTTCCCCCTAGTAAGCAGAAGTATCATAAATCAAGTGCAGTGACTTTAATCATTCACAGCATGATCTGTGGAGTTGGGGAACACAGAGTCACAGAGCAGCCAAATTAAATTTCTTTCCTAGTTTCAAGTTCACACGTCACCTTTTTTCTTTAAATACAAGTCTTTGACAGCCTGCATTACTCTTAACCATCCTACCTTTTCTGCTTGCTTTGACATCCTTTCACTGCTTTTATTATTCTTATTTTCCCTCACTATTATTTATTTTTGTAACATCTACTCTTTTATATCCCAAATAACGATTCATGTATTATTATTACCCATAGTACTCTTTCCTTGAAACACAATATGCAAATTTTGTTGTATAAATGGTTAGAATAATAAAACATCCACCAAAACCCCCTTATTCTGAACTACAAGAGCTATTTCTTCCCTATTTTTCATTTTTATTTGGCTGCCAGAGACTATGCCTGTATTTTCTGTAATGAAAAAGAAAGCCATCCTGCCATATAATCATGTTTCTGATGCCACTGGTATTTTTTAAAAACAGCAGGTATTAGCAGCAAGAAGTATCAGTCTGGATTCCATATAATGAGAAGAAAAGTGCTGAAATTAAAAAATCTAATCCTAGTCATAATTTTACTTTTCAAAATTCAGAAACAGATTATGGCAAAAATAGCAGGACCATCTTTCCTGCAAATCCAGTAATATTTCACTGTCGTCTGTTCTCTTCATATTATTAGTACATTGAAGTTCTTCTCTTCTGTAATTAAGTGTAAGCATTACGGAAGCCAGATGTGNACGTATGAATGGTCTTACTCAAAAATGGCTCATAGATCTATGAAGCACCAGGCAGAAACCTGACGAGATGAAAGGGCATCTGACAGATACAGAACGACAGGCCACAAGAATGTTTCTCATCACCATTAAGTCAGAATCATGAAAGGTAAAAGGCAGAGAATCTTTATTGTGAAAATAAAAGTGTACTGTGCAACATCTGTATGTAGAAGATTTAGCAAAAGGTTTGTCCACAAAAATAGCCAGATCCTTGATTCTTGTCAGAGAAAATAGAATTTTCAGAAAACATTTNTTTTTTTTTCTGTAAGGTTCAGGTAAAAATATTTATGTGAATATTAAAAAGCAGGAGAAAGACTCCCCACACCCACTACTAGATACATATCAAGAACCAGTTATTCAAAGAAGCTGCACCTAAGAAAAGGTAATTTTTGGCACAGTTAATACGGGAACCCTGCAGAATAAACCAACTTAAGAGTGGGTAAACTTCTAATGAAAAGGAAATATAAC
>WEIV01017814.1:10712-23927 GCA_013390005.1 Calyptomena viridis | reverse complement strand
TGATGTTTTCATATATTAAGTTTTTTTTTTCAATTCTATATTTAAATAAAAATTTCAATTCCTAAATTCACTTGAAATCACAGAGGAAATAAATATAATTAATAGAAACTATTACAGTCATGATTCATTTTTCACATGGTTTGCTATAACATGTTTACAATGGACTCGGACTAGTCAAACAATAATTTTGCAATTATGAATATTGAAAGGCTATGAAAGGTGATTAGCTTGACCAGCATGTCACTGTGACCTAAGAAATTACTTAGCTTCAAATTAGAAAAAAACCTCGCAAAAACAAAACAAGCAATACTTTTATTAATTCCAGGTATTATCATGGTAGAAAATTGTATCTGTGGTTACTACTTGAAAATTGTGTCCTTTAATATTTAATCCTTTAATATTTACTGTTTCTTTTAAATTGTACAAATCTTTTTTCAATTTATCAACACTTACTTTCTAAATGACAACTGAAATACTGCAGTATATGGAATTTTACAGTACAAAAATAGCCTAAAAGTAGAGCTGTTATCACCACTCAGGTTGTTGCCATTTTGATGTATGTAGAGTTCCATTTGGGAGTGTACATGGGTCTTTTATGTCCTTCACTGCATCTATCTCTTCTCATTCCTCTCATATTTCACTTTTCACTTGATAAAGTTTCTCAATTTTTTCTTTTTTTTTTTTTTTTTTTAATTGGTGTAATAAAAAAAAATTGGTAGAAANTTTTTTTTTTTTTTTTAGTAATTGGTGTAATAAAAGACATATGGTAGAGATTTTTAGATATATACTTACTACCTTGCCACAACCTTCCTCAATCTCTCATTTCAATTTTCTAGGATCCAATTTTCCACCCCAAAATACAAGCTCCATTCTTTGTACATAGATGCTGGTTACTCTAGAGAAGCTTCCCCATCAACAACATTAATCACCTTGTAAAAGCATGTTAGAAAAATGTTCATCTGCTGGGTTTAGCACTAGAAGTCTTTATGGGTTTCTTTCAGACCATAGTTAAGACTGAACAGCATTTCTCCAATACAAGATTCTTTTTTTACAGTATTAGAAAATTTCAGTGAAAACTTAGTCTATTTATATAGTTTTTGTATGGCTGATAGGCAGAAAGTTACTTTAAACTGTCAGCAAGAAAAGCAAATATATTAGTGAAATTTCTGTATAAACTGGATAAAAGTAGATGTGTAGTATATCTGTTGGGCCTTATAAGAAAATTATATGAATTCATGACTGAATTTGTAAATCCTAACAGAAAAGACAGTTTTGCATAACTATCTGTGTTGCTACACTTAGATCCTAAAGACTTGCACTGACTATAAAAGAACTGACAGCAGATTTATAGAATTTTTTTTGATGCTAGTAACATTTAGAAAGAGCCCCCAAGGAATTTTTTTTTTTAGTGGTTTGTGAGGGTTTTTTGGTATGAAAAGTCATTCATCCATATCAACATATTCAGGGATTTCCAGTATATTGTTGACATTAACTTGTTCTTAGGTAAGTAATTTGGGCAGTAAAATATTTATTTCCAACTGAGATTGAGAGAAAAGTTCTCCAGCTCAAGGCTTATGCCTGATCATTACTTCATTCGAATTAGTGTACATATAAATACATATATAGACACATAGAAAGATATACATATTCACACAAAAACTCATATCTTTGTTTTGGCTTTCTGCAGACATACCAGTTAAAATAGAAGGATCAGGCCTTCCTTCAAAGACAATAGAAATAGTCTGTTCATATAAGAACTAAATGTTCAGGTTTAGTTTAGTAAAAGTATATTGTTGTTCCAGATACACTGATTCAATTATCAACTTTATGAGGTGTGTTTATTGTACTGTCAATTGCAACAACACAAGGTAAATTTAACACCTGGTTTAACACTTACTTTTCTGTTCTTTAAACACACCTAACAGTTAGCCACTCCTGTAATAGCATGAGCCTTTCCCAAAGACTATAACTTTCTGAGACAAGACTATTACTGTGAACTCTTTTCCTTTTTATAACTGAAACATAAGTGGACAACTAATAGGCACAGACTGTGCTGGTATGCTTTGTCATAGTGTCTTATAAGATTGTCATATATAAGTATTTTCCACAATAAAAATCAACTTTTCTTACCAGGCTGTTTCAAATCCCATAAAGCAATTCAGAAACACAAATCAAATTACATAAGTAAAACTTTTAGTTCTCAGAGATCATCACACTCATCTCCCTATAAAAATGGTGTTTGCACTCTTCGTATGGAGTTAGTTAACAGCTAAAACTAGTTACCAGTTTTTCCAAAGAAGATAGATAATAAATCTCTAAAAGAGATTTTTCTTGCATTACATGAGAAGTAAACAAGCCAGTCCTGTATCCATCAGCTACTTCAAAGTAGTCAAACTGGCCATCTAGTTCACAGAAAGATATCTATAAAAGGCTAGGATTGTCTCTTCCTAAGGTCACTTAATAGAATGTTACCTCCACTTTCAAATAATCACCAAAATTTTACTTGGTTTGGTTTGATTTAGTTTGGCTTAGTTTGTTTTGGTTTGGGGTTTGCTTTTGGTTTTAAAACCTTACCATTTAACCTTGGATTTCCTTAGCTAACTATTTTTATCTATTTTTCTTAGCTTCTTTACAGTAATGTAAGCATAAATTCAAGAGATCGGTGGCACTCTGTTTGGGCAAGCATATTCTTTTATCAGTTTTAATTATCTACCTTTCTCTCTCATTGAGTGTCTAAACATTTAACATCATATCAAATTATTCCCAAGAGTATAGAAAAATTCTGTTCTTTCAACTTTCCATTTAAAAGGACAATGCTAAGCATTTTATTGCTTCAATGTATTTCTTTCATAAGGCAAACTTTTTAAATTGAAAAGAAATCTCCACTTATGTGTCTTGTCTACTCAGAATCCATCTCAGAGGTGAATATCCATGTACCATTACATTCATCATTACACTACTTTCTGTTACATTTCTCTCAATTATCTGTTTCTCTTATCTATAAGCTTTGTATTTATTGATGTATCCTTGAACAGATTTTCAGCTCAACATTCTACATATATTCTGTTTACAGTTTTGCAGTATTTATTTCTTTGTTCACGCAGTGAAAATTTTCTTACTAAGATTCATTCAGTTCTGTTATCTGTCTCATCATTTTCCACTTTGATTGCTGGTTCACTGTGCCTTCTTTCTTATTTTTAATTGCCATTGTTCCCTCCTTTATGTGCATTGGTCTTTGTTCTTGTTGCTTTCTGTATCTTTATTTCTTCATTTGTCTTTGTCTAGCACTTTTACCTCTTTAATTTTCTCTTTATTTGTAAGGCAAGAGTCTCATCCTGTTTGGTTTTGTTCACTGGTCCCTAAATTCTCAAGTGAAATTTCTTCCTTTTTTCTCTTCTATGCAAATAGTGAAGAAATCTAGAGAACTGTGGAGCAGCTGAAATAAAAATCAATGACTCAGTGATAAGAGGTTTGAAGGTGCTTCCAAAGTAGTGAATCCTTAATTTGATTCTAATCAGCTCACAGTATCTGCTCTGGTTGATAATTTAGACAGAAAGTGAACAGTGATGAGGGAAGAAAAATGTGTGTACTTAACGCATAATAAACTGTCTGAGCTGAAAAAAATCAAAGAGCTAAGGTTGACAGTGGAAACTTTTTGAGGTTCGGTAAATGGTCCATGGTCACCCTATCAACAACTCCTGTTCTACATCAATATCCAAAAAGACTTAAACAGGAGAGTGAAAACAGAAGCTTCTTAAGTTTCAGTTGTCAAGGTTATTTATGAACGAAGATTGCACTCTGATATGTCTTAAAATCTTAATAACCAAATAGTCAAAGACATCTTGTCTGATTCAATCTAGGACCTTACAGAGCTGACACCTTTTAATTTTTAGTAATGTCTGCTAACTTGAGCAATTGTAATACTAGTAGATGAAAGATACATAATTAACTTGGAGTTAGATACTCCAACTGACATTTGAAATAGTAATAATTTAAATGAGTTGATAAAATACTCAGAACGGGTCTTTCATATAGTTCAAGTAAAGAAGGAATTGTTCACATGAGAAATAACTTATAAAGAACAAAAGGACACATACGCATGAAGTAAAATGGAGGTACATTGTTATGGTTTGACTGGCCGAAATTTCTGAGAGAAGGAAAAAAAAACCCTCAACTTTTATGATAAGGATTATAAGCAAATTCTTATTAACTATTTCACAAGCAAAACAGGCTCTAACTTAGAATATTAAGAATTCACTACTATTGAAATCAGAGCTTAAGAGTTTAAGAGTGAGAAGTTTGGTAGATGTTACAGACACCTTTCCCCCCTCACACACCCCTCCCTCTAAGATCTTCTTCCTTCCCTCAGCTGCCCAGGAAGACAGGATTGGGGGCTGTTATGGTCAGAGGCTGTTCCTGCCGCTGAACAGAGAAGGAAAAAAAAGAAGTCCAGCCCCAGGCTTTTCCCATGGGGGTTTTCTTCCTGAAAACAGTCTGTTACAAAACTTTGTAGATTGTACTGACAACAGCTTTTCAGGTACTGTTGTCACGTAAGTCACTTTACCATAGGTGCCGTCATTCAGGTGCTGCTTGGCTGCTTCAGTGTAGATTCTTACGGGCCACCAGTCCTCCCAAGAAATGCTGCTCTGTTGCTCCAGCGTGGGTCTCTTCTTCCCACGGCCTACAGGACTCTATCAGGCCCCCACTCCAGACATGGACATCAAGTCAGACGACCCAGCTTTTGAGGAGGTTGTCATTGTTTTTCATTGTTTTGGGCTGGGGGGAGGGAAATGCCAGCAGTGGGAGCCTCTTACCATCTTGCCTCTGTTCCTGACAGCCATGTGATGTGGCACACTGGAACTGTCACCATCTTCTCTTTGTCTGGGGAAGCCACATGGACACGATCTAAGGGGAGCATTTGCCATCTTATTTTTGTTCCCAGCAGTGAACACCTTTTTGCAGGTCAAAGATCTTCTTTTTTTATATACTTTTGTTATTAATATTGCAGTTGTTATCATGTATTTCTTATTCCATTGCTTTGTGATTTCAGTAAATCATTAACCCGTAGTCGGTTTTTGTCCCTCCTTTACTAGAAGGGGCAGGGAAGGTGAGTGGCTTATTTGGAGTTTAATTTCTGTCTGGTGTTAAAACCACTGCACTCTGATAAAGCAGAAATTGAGGAAGAAGGAGGCAAAAGCAAGGCAAAAATGTGGGGCTGTAGTGGTTTGACCCTGGCTGAATGCCAAGGAGTTACCACAGCCAGCTCTATCACTCCCCTCCCTGTGAACAGACAAAGAAGAGAAAAAAAAAACCACCAAGGGGTTTCACAAACTTTGCAATAAGGACCATAAGAAACTCCTCACCAATCATTTCACGGGCAATACAGGCTCCAATTGGGATATTAGGAATTGATTATTATCAAGATCAGAGCTTAAGAGTGAGAAGTTTGATAGATCTTACAGATACCTTTCCCCCACCCCTCCCTCCTCCCAAGATCTACCTCCCTCCCCCAGCGGCCCAGGGAGACGGAAGTGGGGGTTGCAGTCAGGTGTTGTTTCTGCCGCTGCTTAGAGAGAGGAGTCCTTCCCCTTTTCCCGTGGGGTCTCTCCCACAGGAGACAGCTCTTCACAAAACTGCTTCACCGCGAGTCCCTCCCACGGGCAACAGCTCTTCAGGTACTGCTGCCACGTGGGTCCCTGCCATGACCTTGCTCCAATATGGGCCTCCCACGGGGCCACAGCCTCCTTCCAGCATCCACCTGCTCTGATGTGGGCTTCTCCATGGGCTACAGGTGGATCTCTGCTCCCTATGGTCCCCCACGGGCTGCAAGAAGACAGCCTGCCCCACCATGGTCATCACTACAGGCTGCAAGGGCCTGCTCCAGCACCTGGAGCATCTCCTCCCCCTCTTTCTCCACTGACCTTGGTGTCTACATTGTTGTTAATCACAACTTCTCACCCTGCTCTTCTCTAGCAGCCATCTTCATCTGCTCCCTACCTTTTTTTTAACTTCTTAAATATGTTATCACAGAGGCGTTACTATGACTTCTGATTGGCCTGGCCAGCGGGTCCAGCCTGGAGCCAGCTGGCATTGGCTCTGCTGGAAATGGGGGAAGCTTCCAGCAGCTTCTCGAAGAAGCCTCCCCCATAGGCCCCCCTGCTACCAAAAACCTGGCCACTGAAACCCAATACGGGGGCTTTTTTTGATTTCTAGTTTTGATGAGATTTAATATGAGAAAGATTGGAGCACTTGCTCCACTAATAATATATAGAAATATATGAAAATTAATAATAGCACAATAGTTTCTCAAAAATGTAAGGTAAGTAATTTGTCTGGGAAATAGTAAAGGATATAAATGTTCACAAAGAAATTTGTATAATGTTCAAAGGACCAGGATAAGGAAAGGGTCTGAGTGAGAAAAAAAGATTCCTGTAGCTACTAGGGTGGCATTAGCTGAAGTAACAAGCTGGAAGCTGCACTAATGTTAGCAGCATAGTCTAATTGACTGTTTGACATAGACTGCTATCTGTTAAAAAGAGAAACACCTATACAGCAGTTAGAATAAGAAATGAGGGCACTGGAAGTTTCTGCTAGTGCCAACACTCATTCTTTTGCTAGCCTTCTTTCTTTGTAACATTTCCATAAGATAATTCTGACAATTTAGCAGGTGTAAGATGTAAGTTATAATTCTTTCCCTTTAAAAATAGAAAGTTTAACAGGCAAAATCTACTCTCCCATAAATATCTTTTAAAATTGTGAGTTGTTAGCATTTTATTTCATGGTATTTCTTTTTTAAGTAAGAACATAAAAGTAGTATTCCTGTTTTTACTTTGAACTTTATTGTTGGTGTGGTTTTGTTTTATTTTAATTTATCAAATGCCCTGAATGTTTTCAATAAAATTTTAGATGCAGAGAAAAGGATGGATAATTCTATGATTTCAACACTCTCAAATCAAAAAAATGTAAATTATTCAAAGAAAGTGTACCTTAAATTTGTGACTGGTTTTGAACTAAAACACAATGTTTTCTTATGTTGCCAGTAATACCTGACACATTTATGATGGAGAAACAGGTATTTGACAATATTATCAGGCCATGAGCAGGCACTGATGGGGTGACAGCAGGGTGCTCAGTTCATTCACATGAGTGTTGCCTTACCAGCCAGGGAAAGCACTCATTGTGCTAATTCTGTGGTTCTCTAGACCACTGAAGCAGGTCCAACTCCTAAGGCATGGTCAGACAGGCTGGTTTGGCTTCTTGTTATGGCATGTTCGATGTTTTTCCATGCCCTTTTCAGTTAGCATAGCCTGCTCCCCAGAGCCAAGTAAACAGCCAACTCACCTACCTGAAACTGTAACAATACTTAATATTAATTGATTAAGAATTAAGAATTCATTTTTAATTATACATATTTTCAGACCCTTTTTTTTTCTCTGTTCTTAATTATCAGACCAAAGACATTAAGTTTTATAGTCAGTATACGTCTGTTCCTTTACTACCAAATTCGAGTCTTTGGAAGCACTAGAGTGAGAAGACCATATCAAATTATATTTAACACTAGAAGCATCCAGCATCCTGAAATTGTAAAGATCTATTTATTAATCTACTGAAAAAATTTTTTCTCTTCAAGGAGAGTAAATGTTAAAAAAGTAGATATAATCAGAGTCAGATGTTTTAGGAGAGCAATTCACCAACAGAGAGAAGGCAGTGAACATCTCCAGTAATTTCAGTTAATTTCTCCTATGCGGCTCAGAAGCACTGATCAGGTAACTTGTGCATTTAATTCCTGGTGGTGGCCTCAGCAGGGAGCGTAGATGAAAGGATGAAAACTTATCTTGCATAAATACATAAGATTAGAAACTATGAGTATTAACTCTCCTTTTAAACACTGAGAAGGTTTAAAGCTTCCTTCCATTCAAAGTTCCTCAGAGAAAATTAACCATGAGTAGCAAACGAAAAGATTTTAATCAAATTAAATCTTTGGACATAGTGATGTTATCAACATTTAAAAATATCTCTGCAGGTATATGCTCTCAAACACAAGGAAAATATATATTTATTAAGTGTTCAAAAATTCCAGTTTGTGGAATTTTCCCACACCTCCACTTCTTGTGAGTTATAAATAAAATTATTTATACATGTAAACAAATTAATAGCTGTCACAAAATTATTATACCATTTTGCTAACAGTGAGGCTTTCCAAACTCCCATACCATGTCTATCCTTTTGAAGAAACAGATGATGGAATTTTCTGATGCTTTTTACCAGAACATTACTGTAGGCTAATATTTTTCTCAATAATTTTATTTTTAACTTTGGAAAAGATATAGTTTTGACTTCTAAAAAATTGCTTTCTGAGCATGAATATATGAAAGATTATTTTAGTCAACGCAATGAGACAGAAATATACTAGATTAAATGTTTTTACTTAACCCAGTACAATTGCTGAAGGAATGCATTTCATTTCTCTATTTAAAATAAACCTGAATTTGTCTCATTGATTTCAATGCAATGTTAACTTTTAGGTGAATATTTAAATGTCAACTGAATTTACTGGTTAAATTAATTAACTGGTTGAAGTATTAGTAAATTTGAAAATACATTCTCTTGGAACTGTGAACAGAGCTTAGGTATATAATAACAAGTTATTATGTAAATATTTAAAGCTATTTTGAATATCACACTGCAATTTGGGGTAGCTGATTAGAGAAAAAAATGTTTTAGGAAACTATTGAGTATGACATATCTTTTCAAATTAATATTTAATTCTAAGTATCTAACTCCTTAAGTTAAAAAATTAAAAAAATAAAAAAAAATACCAACATACTTTTTGGTATTTACTGACAGTATTTTATGTGTTAAGCTCAGAAATTTCTTTTAAAAAGAAACAAGAAAACAAACTATTATCCAAGCTGCAAAGTAAAATAATTGCAAGGAAATGTCAGTGTTGATATTGCCATTTGCTCATCCACTTACATATGCACTGTATCACTGCCATCTGAGCATGTGGTTTAAAACTAATTATGGTTTCCCTGTGACTTTTCAAGGAGTGACATGAGTACACAACGAAGAATTCACATCGCTCCCTTTTTTTTTTTCTTTTTGTAAAATATCTAAAACTTGCTTTAAAGCTAAGCATTAAATAATTTTCTCATAAACTTTTCTATGCAGTGTCATTGAGCAAACAAATAGCCCTTCTTGGCCCTGACAAGCCTCAGCTGGTAGGACTCCTACCCACCACTGTCTATGGATCCTGGGACTCCATTTCAGCCATACCTGAGGCATCCAAATCCTGCTACAAATCTATCCCTGCCCCTGCCTCCATGAGCCCATCAACCCTACTCAGTGCAGAGTTTAGCTGGCACCATCTCTTTTTGCTCACAGCTGTGCTCCCTGGAAGGACCCAGGGCCTGGTTCCTCACTTGCTCTGTAGGGTGATGTGTTGGACCCTGTTACAGTCCCCAGCTCAGCCCTCTGTGTTCAGCCTCTGCAGGACTGTGCCTTTTAAGTGAGAGCACAGCCTGAGTGGAGTGTCCTCATCTGGCTTGTGCCCTACATGGAGCAGTTCTTTTCCCGCCACTCCCTAAGATAAGGCAGTAGCTACAACAGTGAATTATTTACAAATTACACTAAAAGATATTTGCATAACATGCAAGAGATATCATCAGATGACTCCAAATAGCTTTTGCAAAGCAGTTGATTCATGTGATGTTTTATCAGTTCAAACATACCTTCTGCTAATTTCATTAAAGCATGAGATTTCTTATCATTAATGGAAACAAAAACTTTGTTTCTTAAGCTGAGCACCCAGAAAATTGAAAATATATTATCAGCTTGGCTGAAATGATTCATTTAGAGCCACACAAAAATAATATGAAAGACAGAAATTTTGAAAAAATGGAATAAGAGTTTTATCTGGAAATGCAACATTTTCACTCAGAATTGCAGTTGGAAGTACTACCTACTTTCCAAAATAAGGTCTATACAAAGCTGCAATGCAAAAGCAATCAGAGAAAATCAAACCCTAATTTTGGTTGGTCATGGTTTTACTTTGCTTTGTTTTGTTTGGGTTTTTTGCTTGCTTTGGTTTTGGTAGGGGTGTTTTTTGTTTGTTTTGAGCGGAACCAGTTGTATAAATGGGAAAGAAAGGGTAAAAAAAAATCACAAATATGCATAGGGAGGGCAACAAGACAGCCCTAAAAATAGACAGTATATATGATACAGAAAGAGTCTGAAGTATTAAATTTTTTCTGAAATCTTGGTTCAAATACAGGAAGTGATACTGTCTTTCTGCAACCAGATTTTTTGTAAGTAATAAGAAATACGATTTATAAATTTTTTTATGTACTTCACAGCTTTAAACTATTTTATATTTTCTCTATTTATAGCCTGAGGTAAAGGTTATTGTATGTAATATACTAAATCAAGCATATGCAGTAACAAAGATGCAAGTGTAATATTGACTGTACACTTTGTAATGGCCATCTGACATGCTTCTATTACATTTGTTATTGTTTAGCTGCCATTTAAGCACCATCTAAATCAGTTAAGGCTGTTGAGCATTTACTGAAGGTAGTCAATGACTGCAATTTCAACAAGACCCAATTCTGAGGAGACCAATTAAACAAAGAAGTACAAAACTGGATGAGAACTGAGTCAGAGGTTATGAACTTCATGAATAGTTGAATTGCAAAATCATTTTAATTCATGCAGAAACTTAATTCACAATATTGAAGTAAAAAAAAGAAATAGTGGCTTTGTCTACCTGAGACCATTTTTTTAGCTGTCCAGGTATATATTTTTTCAAATGCACATGTAGTCCCCTGAAAACATTTTTGTCTGTTACAAAATTAAAGGGTGATTACACCTACAGTAATGTCACTAAGTAAAATGACAAAATCCACTGTCATGCTAGAAGAAGTTTTCACAAGTAACTCTACCTGAGTAAAATTTCACTTGTTTAAAGAAAAACTCTTCTTTGTAAAAAGAAAACTCTAGGAAACATCACCACACTACTTGCTGTAGCAATCTGAGAAAATAAACATTACCATGAAAGATTTAGAAAAGCTTGCATAATTTCACTATCACACTTTCTTAATGTAAAATCCAATTCCCCACTCACGCAAATGTGTACTATTTTTCTACTGCACCCACACTCTGGCAAGATCTCATAAGTCTTGCAAAAGTAGATTATTTTGAGACCTATATTGAGGCTTAATCGACTGTTCCTTTTAAAGTGCTGACTTATTCTATTCTCATCCACACAACTTCTTATACTCTCCTTCAACCGAATGTAATGGCATCCTAAATACAATATACCAAAACTTTTAAACATGACATTTAAAAATTCTTTGACCTTCTCCTCAAGATACTGACCTTTAAAAAAAAATCCCAAAGCTCCAACACTGATGGATTTATTTAATTTAAAAAGAATCTTGTACCCATATATCTATAAATGCATATAAGTATCTATATATCTGTGTATACATACGCATATATACATATGAATGTACATGTGCACATAAATATATATAAACCTTTTGAGCAGCTTGAATAACACATAAAGAAAAATAATTCTGCCTTTGCAAGATGTTATTTTCTTTTTCCTTCTATTCTCCTAACTTACTTCACCTGTTTTCCCTGATGCTCATTAAAATTTTAACTCAGTAAGGATCATTGTTTCCTAACTGTCATAATTGTTTCATTCTTTTGCATTTGTGCAGAACATTGTTCACATACTCCTTGAGATTACAATTTAGGGTGAATTCACCAACAGAAGTCTTGACTGACAGTGAGGACCTTTTCGGGCTCCTACATTTGAGAAAATCTCAATTTCATCTTTTGAGGAGTAGACAGGAGGAAAACTACATGATCCTATTTTTTCTTGTTGTCGTGAAAGACAACTCTCAAACTGTTTAGCTATGGATTCCCTCTTCCCTGCAGCTTGTATCAGAATTACGTTCAAACATTCATGAAACAGGAAACAGTGTCAGGGATAGGCATGCAATTCTGCCTGCCTGGAGACAGAAGGGGCAGCTGAGATGAGCAGAGAGCAAGTGTTGTGCCTTTAGCCAATGGTGAAGTAGTTAGATAACTTTCTACCAATTATGTTAGAATATGCAAACCTTCTGATGTGTATAAATGTCTATTCTGTAAACAATAAATTGTTACATTTCGGCACCCATGAACACGCAGAGCAAGTGTGATTAATGTCGCCCCGTCCGTCCCAACCGCGACAAACAGAAACGGAAACAGAAGCACAAAAATTCCCAATTTTGTTAGAGATGCATTTCTCCATATCTGCTGACTGAATCGTTTCACAAACAGAATTCACATCATGCACAGATTCGAGATGAAGAATTTTACTGTTCTAGTTTTCTTGTAGTACCAAGTTGTATTTTCTTTTTAGTGAACAGATGCTGGATTGTTATGAAGTAGTTAAAAAGAAACAAAAAATCATTACCAGTGAATCAACACTTACCATACAACATTATGGAAACACAACCCTTTATCTGAGCAGGATTATGCAAAGTAAAATGAAACTGGATGTTCCTTGACTAGGAACAAATATTACATTCTTCATCACAGAAACACAGAACCATAAAATCACTGAATGGCTTGTTTTGGAAGCTCACTTTGTTCCAACTCTGCTGTTGTAGGCAAGAACATCTTTCATTAGATCAGGTTACTCAAAGTCACGGCTTTCCTGGGCAATCTGTTCCAGTATCTTACCACCCTCTTTGTGCAGAATTTCTTCCTCATGTCTAATCTCAATCATAGAATGGAATGGACGCTAAAGATCATCTAGTCCCAAATCCTCTTCCACACACAGGGATACCTCCCTCTCATCCACATTGCTCAAGACCTTATCCAACCTGATTTTGAACACTGCCAGGGCTGGGGCATCCATACCGTTTCAGTGTCTAACCAGCCCTACAGTAAAATTTTTCTTGCTAATATCTAACCTAAATTTCCTCTCTTTAAATTTTTACTCATTCTCCCTTGTCTTATCTCTACAGCTCCTGATGAAGACTCCCCTTCCAGCTTCTCTGTAGGCTCTCTTCAGATACTGGGAGGTTGCCATGAGGTATCCACACAACCTTCTCTTCTCCAAGTTGAACACCTTTCTCAGCCTATCTTTGTAACAGAGGTGCTCAAGTCCTCATCTAACCTCTCTTTAGTTTAAAACCATTGTCTCTTGTCCTATCACAAGAA